>JAUMTR010000017.1:1523656-1593493 GCA_032270685.1 Microctenopoma stevenorrisi
GAATAAAACCCTCACGGCACAGAGAGGTTCCTGCCAGCGCTGGTTCTTCCTGTTAGGGCTCAGGAATAAAACCCTCATGGCACAGAGAGGTTCCTGCCAGCGCTGGTTCTTCCTGTTAGGGCTCAGGAATATAACCCTCACGGCACAGAGAGGCTCCTGCCAGCGCTGGTTCTTCCTGTTAGGGCTCAGGAATAAAACCCTCACGGCACAGAGAGGTTCCTCTGAGCTCACAGTAAAACTTGTATAAATACAGTGTCTATATCTATCTGTAAGATTTCAAAGCATTTCCAACTGTAGGAATGAACATTAGGATAAACCAGTTTTGTTTTTCCAGAAGTTTCCAGGAGTTGCTTATTTTGTCAAGCTCACTGACTTTAGACTGGTGGAAGCTGCACACACACTTTCTACATCAAATAGTTTTTCTTTTTACATTAAAATTAAAAAGTTCCCTGGCGCAGTTTAAAGTTTGAAGAAGCGCAAGATGCTCCATCACATTGTTTAGAACGATGAGGTCATCGCGCATGTGACGTCGGGGTGGGGGTGAGGGAGGGGGTGCATTGCAGTGACTTGATTGGTCGACACCAGAAGAATCTGCACAGTGGGGCGGGGCCAGTGAAGCCATTTTATTATTGGCAGGAGCAAAGCTGCAGGTGCATCACTACTTTTTTATATATAGTCCCCGTTTCGGTTTTTATGCTCACGACACCATGGGGCAGTGCGGGATCACGTCATCCAAAACCGTCTTGGTTTTCCTCAACCTCATATTCTGGGTAAGAAACCGGTCCACGGTGAACAAAGGGCAGCAGCAGCCGCAGCCGCAGCATCAGCATCAGTGTGTGAGGCCGCGGACGGAGAGCGTTAGCGTTAGCTTTAGCGTTAACGTTAGCATTAGCGTTAGCAGTAGCGTTAGCGTTAGCAGTAGCGTTAGCGTCAGCGTTAGCTCCAGCGTTAACGTTAACGTTAGCATTAGCGTTAGCATTAGCGTTAGCTTCAGCGTTAGCGCCAGGCAGCGAACTGCGCCAGAGACGCGCTGCACTTCGCGGGTTGGACGAGCTGGTGTTCGGGTTCGGCGGAGACCCAGCAGCGCGTCTGCAGCTCTGATGGAGAAGCAGTGAAAACTGAAGCTGCATTCATCATTTGAAGTGTGTCGTTTGTTGTCTAATATTAACATGTGGATTAACTGCAGCTTACAAGAGCGAAAACTTCGGATAAATTATAGTGATTATTCTAATATTACAGTCTATGATATTTAGTTACACTTTTGTGTCTGTGTTCTGGTTCAGAGTTTTTTCATGAAGAAATAAGTCCAGTTCACTACCAAGACACTGAAACCAGACCCAGCAGGACCTCGGTGTTGGATTGTGTGTAACTGACCTAACGCTGTTTCCTGCTGGGGAAAAGTGTCCTGGTGGGTTAAGTGTCAGACTGGGATGCAGAAGGGCGCAGGTTTGAAACCCCGTCTGACTCCTAGTCCACCCCCCACCAGGTGTGTCTCTGAGGTGCTTTGGATAAAAGCGTCTACCAAGTAAAAGAAAGTCAGACACGGAAATAACAAACTCTACAAACGGAGACAGAGCAGCTGAACTGAGACAGATCACACACTCACACATAATGTACCAGGTCACGGTGCACAGGCCCGTCTCTAATCTGAAGACGGAGCTGAATATAAATCTGATTTCTTCATCCTGAAGAAGAAGATGATCAGTGTAAATAGTTCTGAATTTATACCACAGGGTAGTAGTATGTGCAGTACAGTTTACAGCTCAGTGTCCACAGTACAACCAGTGAAACAAGACACACACATCAGGGCTCTCAGTTTGTAGTAACTCAGAATTCAGATCAGATCAGATCGAACTTTATTGATCCTTCGGGAAATTCAGTTTTCTGGCAGCAGAGCATCGACTTACACTTATAGATATATAGACCAAGTAGTAGATGGAAGTATAAACTTAGATAGTAGCGTGTGCATATGATGGATATAAGTAGATACCTGATAGTCGTATTATATAATAACTCTCAAAGTACTATTAACCTCATAATCAATAACATTGGGTTATTGCACATTTACAGAACCTGAATATTAATTACTCGTAAGACGCTTCGGATAAAAGCATCTGACATGTAAAGTAAAGAATCTTTCCTTCTCACACACACACACACACCATGCACTGACAATGAAATCCTCCACATGAATTATTCTCTGTGTGCGTCTGACTTGTATTTTTCCCCGTTTCTCTTTATGAACTTATTATACCTGCAACAAATTTCCCACTTGTGGAACTAGAAGTTTTATCTTTAATATTCTGAGATGTGTAGCTGTCACGAGAGACGTTCCCTCTCGTCTCCCTCTCCGCAGGCTGCGGCTGGAATTCTGTGCTACATCGGCGCCTACGTGTTCATCACGTACGACGACTACGACCACTTCTTTGAAGACGTGTACACCCTGATCCCCGCCGTGATAATAATCGCCGTCGGGACTCTCCTCTTCATCATCGGCGTGATCGGCTGCTGCGCGACGATTCGCGAGAGCTCCTGTGGTCTGGCAACCGTGAGTGTGAACCTGCGGAGCTGAACGAGGGCGAGGGACAGGTGTGGCTGCTCTCCTCGTGTCTTACTCACGGTCTCTGTTGTCTTTTCAGTTTGCTGCCATTCTCCTGCTGGTGTTTGTGACGGAGTGTGTGGTGGTGGTGCTGGGCTACATTTACAGGGCAAAGGTGGTCATGGTCTCATCCTCTTATCAACCTATTTGGATTGAAACTTTCCTTCGAGTTTCTTTTGCCATGCCAGAGACGGTAACCGTAATAACTGCGAGCCACGTGTGTTTCAGGTGGAAGACGAGGTGAATCACTCCATCCAGAAGGTGTACGACGAGTACAATGGCACCAACACCGACGCTCCCAGCCGCGCTATTGACTACGTGCAGCGACAGGTGGGGCCTTTCTTTCTCTTCTCCACCTCTCTCGCGTCCTTTTACCTCACGCTCACCTCCCGTCCTCCTCTCTCCTCCCCCGTCAGCTTCACTGCTGCGGCATTCACAACTACTCCGACTGGAAGAACACTCGCTGGTTCAAAGAATCCAAGAACAACAGCGTCCCAGTCAGCTGCTGCCAGCCCCACATCAGCAACTGCACCGGCACGCTGGCTCGACCAGCGGATCTGTACCAGGAGGTGAGCACGCCGCCGTTACACGTGGTGGCATGTAAGGAGCGCAGCTCGACGGCAGCAACCCGTTAATGCCGTTTACTTTGTGCTTCAGGGCTGCGAGGCTCTGGTCGTGAAGAAGTTGAAGGAGATCATGATGTATGTCATATGGGCCGCGTTAACGTTTGCATCCATACAGGTGAGAGGCACAGTCTTTTATTACCAACAAAGCAGTGACAGATGCTCTCACACTCATACTCACACACACACACACACACACACACACACTGCTTTCTGTGTGTGTGTGTGTGAGACGATGCTGACTGGTTTAACGCCCGTGTCTTCTCCTCTTCCTCTGCTGCCTGCCTGCAGATGCTGGGCATGCTCTGTGCTTGCGTGGTGCTGTGCAGGAGGAGTCACGACCCAGCATACGAACTGCTGGTCACGACCAACAGCTACGCGTGACGGGCGCAGCGAAGCACTTAGGAAACCCACCGGAGCGTCAGCGGACATGTCCACAGTAGATTACAGCTGTAGTTAGTTTAAGCTTGAGCACATCTCGCACAATTCATGATACAGAAGCAAACACTGCCCACGTGTTTGTGTACTAGTTATTTATTGGTGTGACTTTGAGTTACTGTTACTTTAAATGTGCTTTTTTCCTTACAGACTTTGGAATAGGTAGAAAAGCCAGTGTTGCGTATGGCTAATTGTTATTGATGTCTTTGTTTGTTTGCTGAAGGTGAGGTGTGCGTGTGTGTGTGTGTGTGTGTGTGTGTGACACCGTGGATGGGAGTGATGCATGGAATGTGTTTCCTTCCAGGAGACAGACGTTTGCACTACAGCTGGAGCTTTGCAGATAGAACAAACCGTGTTGGTTGGAGCAGACTGTGAAAATGTTCTTTTTATTTAAGCTGTGGCAGAAACATGGCAGAATCCGTGTTACCTGACGACTGTAGATCTATTTTGTCCAGTCCTGTTTGATTTGTTAGTTATAAACCCACTATTATTATTTTTGTTGTTATTATTTGTGACATTGTACAGTTTTTTTTCTTAATTTAACCTCTCGATATTTAGCTAGTGCAGGAAAGAGTATGAAACGGAATTGTGTATAGATGGAAGAAATTAGGAAAGAAAAGTAAATGCATACATTTCAACTTGACTCTTCGTCTTTTCATCATCATGGTTTTATTGGAAAGTGTCCGTATTATCATACAGAGGTAATGACTTGATATTTCATCTGTAAAGCTAATTATCCTCAGTCATATAAACCTAATTCTGAAGTTTACCCAATGGCAGCTAATTGCTTTCCTAGAGTTTTGACCAACAGATGTATATTAGCGGACAGCACCGGACCCTCTACCTTAGATGCAACATAAAAATAGAAGCCAGCAAAGGATGGTCGCTCTGCAGAGCAAAAGGTCCCGTCACTGCTTCTCAAATAAACACACGTGTCCTGTTAGTTGATGACAGTGGCCTGGTTAAGCGTCAGACTACCCAGACTACACACACCCTACCAGGCGTGTCCCTGAGCCGGACACCCTGTAAGTCGCTTTGGATAAAAGTGTCTGCCGGTAAAGTGATATTTTTGAACGATCAGTCTCCAACACCCAGACGTTGGCCTCAGTATTTAAACAATGGGCAGTGAAGGATAAAGTAATATCAGGTGTGAGCACACGAGGTAGCAGGGTTCAGGCGAGGTCACCAGTATTAAATAACAGATAAATAAGTGCAGCAGGTTGTGACTCGCTCTGCCTGAACACTTCTCTAACAACGTACAATTAAACTCATTTTTTTGGTTTCTAATGACAACATTGTTGACACCCCTCCCCAGGAGAAAGGGGGGGGGGTCCAGTCGGTTGTGATGAGCTTCCCTTCGCGTGTTTGCACATTCATTCACTCTGCAGTGAAGTGTGCCACAGGCAGGTAAAGCCTAAAGACTGGAGACCTCACGTGCAACACAACCATCACACAGACGACCTGAACGTACGCCGGACACCTGACAAACACCTTCACACATCTCCAGGTGCTTCGTTACGTCAGATTTTGCCCAGGTAGTTTCCTGGCACCAGTCCACTCATCCCATTACTGTCCACCATCCACCAGCCGTCTTCTCCTCGCTCCAACACTTGGACCACATCCCCTCTGTTCACAGACAGCTCGTCGTCTTCCTGTGGAAGACATAAAGAGACGTGAAGTTATAGTGAATCCTGGTCCCACAGAGCTGCGGCCCTGCTCGGTGTCCAGCCCAGTGGGTCAACAGCAGGATGATCAGCTGGATCAGGTGTGTCCAGGACCGGACTCCTTCACTGAACTAAGTGATCTAGAATTAGGCAGCATGACGCAACACAGCAGGGAGCGAACCATTGATGCCCTAATGTGATTGGTACCAGCCCATCCCATGCCTGCGCCCCCCCCCCGTCCCGAGATGGTCTCTCATAGCTTCTGATTGGCTGAACACACCTGCCCCAGGTAATCAGCTGTGTATAGAGCAGTTTGAGAGAACTCCTGGACTCACTGACCCACCGAGTCTGAAACCATCAGGTCAACACAAGCAGCGCAAACGGCCGGAAACCGAACCTGTGGAGCACATGGAGACGGAACCACGCGCGATTCCGGAGCAGCAGGGGGGGCTCGGTCCACAGAGCGGGGGGGGGGGCATTAAAACACATGACACCATCAATGAAAGCGAGTTCAGAGGGTCAGTACCTGCGCGCTGTACTGATACAGCACCACGTAGCAGTCTCCATCAGCAGGGGGCGGGACCGAGGCTGCGTCCTGCTGCAGGGGGGCGGGGCCTCCATCTGACGAGTCAGCTGGAGCCACAGAGATAAGTTTCAACTACAGAGACATTCTTTTACCTGAGCTCTGCAGTAAGCTCTGTGGGGGGGGGGGGGGGGGTTGTGTGCTGACACTCACCAGCAGCTGCCAGTGCTGGTTGTGAGGCTCGAAGGTGGTCGAAGGTGATGTTCAAAGAGCTTCCGTGAAGGGCGTCCGAGCAGCTGCGTGACCTGGGTGGAGGAGAGAGAGTTATAGGCGGAGCTGTTAGCAGCTGGAAGGCTGGCAGCAGGCTCGGGTTGAGTGGGGCGCACCTCTTCATCATGTCTTCTGTTCCTCCAGCAAAAAGAGCTCGGCCGTTGGAGGCGCCCGACACCTCTCTCTGGTTCAGGCTCTCAAACTCCACGGGCTCTGTGAGTGGGAAAGAGAAACCGATCGTTGTTTCCTGCTTGCTGTGGTTGGACGTACAACCCCTTTTTCTCACTTCTCCATTTCTATGCTAGATTTCCTCCAAAGAGGAAGAAACCGCTCACCTGGGGGCGCCGTTCCTGTGCCTTTCATCTCTATGAAGCAGTTGTTGTCTGTTGTGATGTCACACGTCTCCAGCACCTTCCTCGCCTCCTCGTACGACTGGTTTGGAGACAGGAGACAGGAGACAGGAGCTGTTAAGTTCAGCGGGTCAGAGAAGCAGCGTGTGCAGCGTGTTACGGGTATGAAGCTGAGGCTGAAACCACAGCACAGGTCCACGGCCTCGTGTCCTGGGTCCACTAAACGAACTGCATACCCGCTGCTACCACCACCACCAACGACCAGCTGTGTAAGTATTGGACGGATGTTTGGATGTAGCTGGATGCAGTGACATCACCTCATCAGCCTTGACGCACTGCATGGAGAAGTGATTGCAGTGGTCCCAGAGAGCGCACCTCAGCATGCTGATCCGATCTCCCTCCAGCTGCTGGAACACCTGGAAACAGATGGTTTCATTCCTGGGTTATCATCAGTAGCTACCCCCCCCCCACCCCCCGCCTGTTATCTGCCCTGACTGGAACTGACTGGGTGCAGTGAGCTGTGTGTGGCTGCGCCGCATTCATTCACTGCCTGCTTCCTGGCGGGTCAGTGCGCAGACGTCTTACATATGAAGGGGATGTGGTGTGAGGTTCAGTCAGGCAGTGAGAATAAAAAGCCCCGGTGCTGGTGGCAGCTCTGTTACAGGCGCAACATTCACCCTACCTCACACGTGCTTCTGTGCGTCTCCTCCCAGTCCTGGTGAACCTCTTTCAGCTGAGTGATGCTGGCAACGTACAGCTTCTCTGTGAGAGGTTATCGCTGTAGTTAGGTGTGGAACAGAAGCGAAGACTAACAGGAGACGTTCTAGTACCTGCTGTGACTGTGGGTCGTACCTGCTTCGTTGGCTGCCTGCCTGCTCTGCCTGGCCCGGTGGCGTACCTGTTCAAACAAATGCACATTACACAGCAGGTGTCAGCTGTGGGGCCACTTAGTCCACACAGCCCCAGCGTGTGGATGAGCGAGGCACACGGCTAGATGTCAGGATTCGTACCTTCTCTGTGCTTTTGGATGCTGCGCTGGGCTTCTCGCCCGCGTGTTCGGCCTCCTCCGCCTCCCTGCATCTCAGTTCATAGCACTTTTTAGACTGAAAGTAGGAACACAAAGCGGCGGCGACTGAGCTTCACCACTGACAAGAAGAGCAGCGTGGTGGTTTCTATTCTTAGCAACAATGGCCACAGACGTGTGTGACAGTGTTTGCTCACCTCCATGGTCCTTTTGAAATAAGAAACCTTCTTCTTGTGAACTTTCTCCATGATGCTTTCGAACTGTAAGAACCAGAAGTGTGAAGTTGCAGTGCAACGTTTTTACACATTTTCAGTTGTGTTTGTCGGTTGTTAGGCAACACAAATCGCCCAGTACCTTCTTCCTCTGCTCTTTCTGACGTTCTCTGAATGTCTCAATCTTTTTCACCTCCTCTTTCAGTGTATCCGATAGCTGGATGTGAAAGTTCCCAATGTTCTCGATTTCTGCATCCAAAAAAAGTCCAAACGGACAAATGAAGCATTTACAGCACACGACACCGCAGGAGCAACGTTCAGTGTTTGTGCAGAAAGTGCGAGCGACTGGATCAACTCACGTGCTTTTAGTTGGTCAAACGATGCTCTCAGGGTGCTGGAAAAAACCAAACATGTGGCATCAGCCGTGATTCAGTGTCTGTCTGTAACTAAAAATAACCAGCGCTCATAGAAATGTGTGCACTTCCTCTAATAGGAGTATTAGGCACATGACTGGCGTTTCTGCAGGTCAGTCTGGGCCATGGACTGTGTGTACTAGTAGTGTTATTTACCTGATCTCTGTGAGTCCACTGGGTTTGCGAGCGATCATCACCAGTTCCTTCCCGTACTTCTCCTCTGCTTGTGCCCTGTGCGTTGTGAACAGAGTTTGTGTTTTTTTTGTGCACTCTGTCCTAACCAGCAGACATTGTGTTCACCTGTCACCCCGTCGCCACAGAAGCATTGGTGGCTCTGCTCTTTCCTACGAGCCCACACTGATCTGGTGCTTTTTGCACAACAAGAACCACATCAGATATTTCTATGCACACCGAGACAAACACGGTCGTATCAACAGATCAAAGCTGTTTTAGTTTCTGATGCGTTGCTTCAACACAGTTCTGCTTTTATCAGACTCTCAAAATAAGGGCTCATCTAATAATAGGGATCTAATTAAACTGACCTATAATAAACCATAAAAACTTCGACTGTGAGATTTCTCGTGTTTTCTGCAGCAGCACTGAAAGGTGTGAATTAGCTGTCACTGATTGGGTTGAGCTGTGCACCGGTGCTACTGCTGTAGGTTCAGGTTTTCAGGCAGGTCTGTAGAGCTACTATCGCCCAGACCTCCTGCTCTTCATCTTATTGTGTCCTGACTTTAATCAAACATCCGCAGATGCTGCTTCTGTGGTTTTCAGAGTTTTTCAAAATGGTTAGTTTCGGTTTTAGCTGCTGAAATTCTGGACACTACCTCATCTTTAGAAGCTCCTCCACATCTTTACACATTTGCTTCCCATCACATAATCTCTGGATCAAGGCGTCGTAGCCGGCGTGACACGTGAAGTCGGACCCCTGTGGTTCAGAAAACACAGAAACAAAAGTGCTTTGAGCAGCGTTGCTGAACAACTATTGCAACATGCGGGGAAGTCAATTCTGCACTTGTTTGTGGTGAAAATGCAGAACTAGTACTTAACTAAAGTAGCGGTGTGTAACAGGAATACATGCTCAGAAGCAGTTTGGTCCACTCGGGGTTCTGTTCTGTACCTTCTTCACTAACGCACGCAGAATCGCATCATATGCTGTTATTCAGAGCAGGTTTACACTTCTACATTTCACTTCATTTTTTCTAAACTCCAAACGATGAATGATGACGTAAACTGTTCAGTGTTATTATATGTTAAGACCTCACAGTACATTCAGACCTGCTCTATCACTAATAGTCAGCCATGATTAAGACGGACGTGAGTAGTTCTACTTGTGGTTCCTGTGAAAACCTTTTTGGACTGTTGAAGTTGAGTTGTCGGTTTCCATCGTTCGGCTCCAGCGTTCTGTGAGCTCCTTTAAGAAAAGTTAAACCTGCACTTAACCCACAGCTGTGTCTCACAGCACACACTCGAAGACATTTAATTATAGATTTCTCTTTGCGTGTGAGCTCTGCTTCACACCCCATCTGACACCGACGGACTTTCAGTTTGTGCCTGACAGCAAAGAAGGGGAACCACGATAATAGACTTACCCAGAACGCATCTTTAAACATCAGAGGTGTCATTTTAGTTGTCACTTCCTTGGTGTGTTGAGCTGTTGCTTTTGGTTTTTCAGTCCCACCAACAGGTGAAATAAACCTGTTGAAGGTTTGCAGACATTTGACCAAGTGAGCCGTGTTTAAACCCGTGAGTGGCTCTAAACTTAGTGAGTCACTGTGAAATGAGGAAGAGCCAGTGTCCTGTGATGTCACCGCTCTCAGACGGCTCAGCCCATCCGTGAGACAGCATCTCCTCCGCTGGCGTTGGTAGATGAAACGATTGGCTGCTGAGGCATGGTCACGTGTCGCCAGAGGGTCGCCCTGAAATGAAAGGCATCATTCTGCATTCATGTAGTCTCACCGAGATTCTCGACACGCCAGCATCCTCGGCGTGACCACAAGGGGGAGACACAGACCTTTCTAAAGCAGCCCACACAAAGCCAGTGTCAAATGTGACCAACACCTCCCAGGTCACACGCTGAACACGCTGTCGTTGGTCTCCACAGGCCTGGAGGGGGTCAAACACAACATCTCCAATCTCTCCATCCACTCGCGATGAATCTGTGCCCCGGGCGTCTCTCAGGGAAGACACGGAGACACGTGGAGGCTTATTGATTTTCAGAGTGAGGAGAAGGAGAGACTGGTGCGTGTGTCGCCAGTCGCTCAATGGGATGTGTGAAAACCTTTGAATCTCTCTGCGTCAGAAGGACAGAAGAATAAATCTTTGTTCTGTTTCTCTGCTGCAGGTCGGCATGTTGTGAACAAATGTTCGGCCAGTGAATGGTTCATTTAGGAGCAGTTTATTTGGAAATAGTCTAATTTCAGATGGCTGGTATTGATTTTTGGGGGATTTGATGGGAAATTTTTCCCACTTGGAAAAGCAAACATCTTCCTTCTTCTTCCAGGCCAAAGCGTCCGAGTGTTCATGTCGAGTCTGTGGCGCTTGGCCTTCGCTCTGACCCCGTTTCAGGCCTCTAATGGAGGGACAAGCTCTGGGAGTTGGCTGCAGGGTCTGAGCACACTCTCGCACTCTGGGGATGCAGGACACATACACACTTCCCTCGCTCGTTTTCTCCCCCCTCCCCTCACGCTGCCCGGAGTGGCAATTATTGAACTGCGACAAACGAGCCGTGTCAGACCAGCCCCCCTACCTGGGGGATTGGCTAAATGACCTTTCCATTACCCAACCGCTGCTGTATTTCCCCACCACAGATAGAGTTACACGCGCAGCCCATTCGCCTGGACCGGTGTCACCATCTCTGCCATTAGCCAACACACCTCGGCACATTCGGACATAAAACTCACTTTTATTTGATTCCATCTGTATTTTAAGGAGGTGATAGTGAGTGGAGCTGCAACACACACGTTTGAGTGTGGCCGTGTGTGTGTGTGTACTCAGTGTGTGCTCAGGGGGGGGGGGGTGATGTCAGAGACTGTCCCTATGCGCATGTGCCTGGCTTGTTTGGGTTCGTGCACATGTGGGGATAAGAAGAGAGTCTGCTCTGCAAAGTGTGGCACATGAACTGGTTTTCACACCTCCTCCACTCCTGCTAATCCCTTGTTGACCATTGGCACCAGCCTCATCTCACCAGATATTTTGGGGAAGGAGCCTGAAGTGGTGGTGGTGGTGGTGGTGGTGGTGGGGGGGGGGGGTAGGAGTGAAAAGGTTAAACGTGAAAGAGGCAGAGAGGATGCTGGAGGACAGGGAGGCAGGAAAAAAAGACGAGGCCCTGAAGTGGGCGGAGTTAAGCAGAGGGCTCCGGGCTGCTGGGAGGAATGCAGCGGGGTCCCTGGCAGCGTTAGTGGGAGCCTGTTAGGACGGTGACAGATGGGGAGCTAATGACGTGCCTGTAGCTGCTAGAGACTGTCATAACACAGCTGAAAACCAGCCGCTGGGGGGGGGCATTTAGCAGCCATCTTATCGTCCGGCTGTGATCATGTGGCTCCTCATTCTCCTGGCGCTGGGATGAAAGCAGACACGCACGGCGTGCTGGTGTTTGTGTACGTAAATGTTGTATTAGCACCGTGACGTGTACCAGTAGTGACTCCTCCTCCACCCACATGGTCCCTCCATCACTCTCACCCCGTCTGTCGCCTCTTTTCTTGCTGACTCTCGCCCCTCCACTCCTCTCTCGCCCCGCCCTCCATGTTCTCTCCTCTGTTCCCTCACTCCTGCAGCCTCCACCCTGCTCCTGCTCATAGGTGCTTTTTACAGCACGCTTGCCTTGTGTCCATGTGTATGTGGTGTAAAGCCATGAAAACAAACGTTTCATCTGTCTGAGACTGGGGGGCGGGGGTGGGGTGGGGGGTGTAGTCTGCCCAGATGCAGGTCAGCACACGCAGCAACTCTCATCCAGCTCCTGTCTTTGCTTTGTTGTTTCTGTTCAAAGAGTACATATGGATTTTTTTAAGTGTGTGTGTGTGGGTGTGTGGGTGTGTGTGCGTGTGTGTGTGTACTAATACTCCTTTTTGTGTATGTGTTTAGTTTTTTAAGGGCAATAAAGTGGAAAGTGGTTTGTTAGTTGTTTGCCTTCAGACATTTCTGATGACGTTGACGGCTGACGTAGTTCTGGATGTAGTTTAATATTGCACTTCATAAATCTGGAGGATTGGAAAGAGAAAACGAACGATGAAGGTCGGAGCAGCACAGGCAGCAGGTTTCCTTTGAAGTTTCTTTCATTGAACAGTACTGGACCTCCGTCATCTGTAGCACCATCATTTTGCTGCACACCGAGAAATTGAGGTGAAACATGAGGACGGTGCAAACATCAAACAGCAGGTGGGGCTGTTGAGTTTCTGATCTAGCTGTGTAACCTTTGTTTTCTGTTCAGTCTCAGGGCCAATGATGAGGCCTTCTGAGAGAATGATCACAGGCCGCCGCCGCCGCCGCCGCACGTCCACCCCACCCAGAGAGGACGGAGAGCCGGAGCTGTTCGTGGACTCACACAGCCGTGGAAAAAGACAGGAACATGCAGTCTGATTGTTGAGCTCCTTTTGTTGTTGTGATGGTTGTGCAGTCCTGTTCACAGACGCCGTGGTGGAAATGGGCCCTGACTGGGTGGTGCATGCAGATGTAGAACCTCTGTAGGAGCTGCACGGTGAGCTTTATGTGATGGTTGTCTGTGATCCATCAGACATTTTATTGCCACGGTAAACACCACAGGTTGCCTTTTACTGTGTGACAGCAGAAGATATACTCACTGGTGTTCTCCAAACCAAAATGCCTAAATCTAAAATGATGATCATTTATTTCTCTAACGTGGATTTATTTTCAGATATTTGGCTCAACCATTGCTCTGCAGGGTTTTTGTATTAGTATTAGTAGAAAGTAGCTCCACTGAAGCAGCAGGATCATTTCTCTGCAGTATTTCTCCTTCTTGTGTGAAACGCTCGCTTTAGCTCCAACTCCCTTCTGAGTTAAACAGACTGTAGCTTTACAACTTCATGCAGCGTAAGTAGTCTTCTCTTCTCTTGCACGTCGGGGTCTCTGCTGCTTATTTACATGCAGTAAATCATAGTTTACTACGCTTCGTGTACAAGGCTGCTGAAGTAGAAGAAGAAAATCTTTCCCGTACTGCACATCTCAACAGGTTAGTTAGAATTAAAATTGTCAGGCGGCGTGCTGTGGCCCCTTTAGATCAGTCGCTGCCCTCACTTATGGCCGGGGAGGCCTTTATCTCACTCGCACTAAACGAATGAACGTCATTCCATGAAGAACACTGGTGTGAGCGTGGCTTCATGCAGACGTGTTTGTTTATGCAGGCCGGCAGGCACGTCCAGGTATCGCAGTTACAGTGGTGTCGTGCTATGCGGTAGTGTGCATGATTATTGACCAGCGTGTCATGCAGGATAAGGCCCAGTGTGCCTCTGTTGACTGCTTTGCGGTCAGCACTGCAGGGAGCAGGATTGTGGTTAGCCTACAGACAGCCAAGGCTGTGTAAGAAGATCAGCTGTGTGTGTGTGACGGTGTGTGTGTGTGTGTGTGTCTGTCTCGTACTTCCACTTTGCCCTTTCTCTGATGTCTTTGTGCTTCGTGCATCATTTTCTTTCTCATAACTCCTGTTATTTTTCTTCCTGTTCATTATGCTGCTGTTCATATCTCCACACGCACACGCACACGCACACACACACACACACACACGCACACGCACACACACACGCACACGCACACGCACACACACACACACACACGCACACGCACACACACGCACACGCACACGCACACGCACACACACGCACACACGTGCATTAAACGCTGCTAACCAGTGCTAATGTTCTGTAAGAGTTCGTATGCAGCGTTAAAATGATTCTATTCTTTCTTGACATTTGACATTTTTAAAATTCATTTCTTTCCTCCTCTCGTGTGCACACACTCAACCTCTCCACGCAGCGACCACAGACACGACCACAGACACATGCCATGGGCCCCGTGGCTGCAGCTAATGGACGACTCCCATAAATGATTGATTTTTATTTTGTATTTTTTTGGCCATGCTCTGATTCTCTCCTGTCCTGATGATAAGACTCTTCCAGGGAGCTTCATCAATTCTTCATGGGGCCTGGCGCTAAACACAAACAATATCTGAGGGAGGTTTGCCGCGGGCATGCTCCGAGCACCCTGAACCTCCCCCTGTCCCCTCTCACGACGTTTTGCAAGCTTGAGCAGTTTGGATACGGGGACGTCTTAGTCAACACGAGTCGATTGTTTGATGTGATGTATTTAACCTTGACTGTGCTCGAGTCTTGTCTCGACACGCTGGAGGTATTGATTGTGGTTTTGTCAGTGTTATTACACTTATGCAGGGATTTTTCAACATAAAGAAGAAGTTTGTGTCTGTGTTTAGTGGCTGTAAGACACTGCTGCTGATTCATTCATGTTAATGATATCAAATCAGATCAAAGATGCTAAGTTAGGAGCCCGTTTCCACATCAGGAGAATCAGGATTTATTCATTTGCTAATATGCCTAATATGTTTTTACCTGCTCGTGAGTAATGTCACTTCTCTGTCTCCTGCCCTGAATGGAACAGAAGTCCTTAAGAGAAGTGTTTTTCCTTCTGTGTCCTCACAACAAACAGTGTAACTCCAGCTGTTGCCTCTCACTGAAATATAGTAACTCTATCGATTTGAACTTTCCTCTCGTGCCTCCACTCCTGCGTCTGCTGAGGAGCCGCCATCTCTGCTGGATGATGCACATTCAGGTTTTTTTGGTTCTTTAGCGGATACTGTAGGAAACGTTCTGAGTTTGGAGGCTGCGTAAACCGACGCGCTTCCTTTCTGCCTCAGCACCTCTTCTTTCATTGCCTGATAAGCGCTCACTGGCACACGCCAGCATCCGTAATCTGGAGCAGTGGTGGCGCAGGCGTCGTCCACTAGTCGACTTGTCATTAACTAAAAGCATCGCGGAGCTTTACTCCCAATTACCCCTCCTCTCAGCGCTCTCATAAATCACACATCGCTGTCTCCTTCTCTGCCCCCTTTCTTCGCTTGGCCTTCTTCGCTGGATGTTGGTGCAACACCAGTGCAACAAGGAGTAACCTGTGCTCCTCCTTTTTTATATTGAGTGCAAACGGTGGTTTGATTGCAGGAGGTTTAGGCCGGGCAACAATAGAGACCTCATCGTTTAAGCTGTTATGATCTTTTAATGGCCTTCCATTACTGTATCGCTGCCCTAAAAGCCAGCAGTCGCTGCTGTGGGCTCTTGCTGTGATATCACTTTCATTAAGAGGAGGCCAGGATCATTTGTAGTAGCATTGAAGTCATTTGCCGAGTGTGTGTGAGCGTGTTTGTGCGTTTATAAAGGAGAGTAGCTGAACTTGAGTGTATTTTTATCTCGACCATCGATCTGTGTGACCTTCAGTGTGGGAGGCATCGGTGAGCCATGTGACCTCCCGCTCTGAGCCACCGCTGCTACACCATTCTCACCCTCGCCACACACACACACACACACACCTGCTCACAGACGGCGTGTTAGAAAGGTGTTAAAGGTGTGACGAGCTCTAACCATCAGTCCCCAGCATCTGGATAAAAACCGGTGCACACGCAGAGGAGTCTGTTTGCACACACACACACACACACACATTGCTGTTGTCTTTGTTTGTCGTCAGCCCCTTCTCAGGCGGTTGAGGTTTCGCCTTCTCTGGAATCAGCCGAGCATTGCAAGAGGGTCCGCCTGTGTGTGTTTGCGTATCCGAGTGTGAGGATTGTGTGTCTAAGTGTGTGTGTGTGTGTGTGTGTGTGTGTGTGTGTTAAGGAGGTGGAAGGCTCAGTAGCTGCAAGACCCTGTATTGATGTCCGCTGCCTCCCCCGTGAGGCCTGGCTCTGTGGGATAGTGTGTCAGTAGGACAAAGGCATGGCGCCATCCGTCCTGCTCTACGGGCCAGTAACTAGAATTAATTACAAACCAATCGAATCCGCTGCAGCCAATTGGTAAACTAATTGGTAATTTCAGCTGCCCATCCAGTCATGGGTGGACATCTAGCTGTGGTCGCTGGTGCTGGTGTGGTGGGAGGTTTGTTCTCTGCAGCCCGGGCCCAAACAAAGTGGACCTTTCAGCTTTAGGTTGGCTCAGAGCTGTGTTACCGACATCGCCGACCACATTCAGTTTGATTATGTTCGTGGGAAACCACAGGAAGCCGTGTTTCCTTTGGTCATGTCTGACTGATGTTCCACGATAAAGGTGGCAGAAAGCGACGCGATAAATACCAGACTTTACCACAGGTAACACCAAGTCTAGGTCCATCAAGATGCAAACAGGCCTGGAGACAGAAGTGGTACAGAGGTGAGCTGAAGGTCCTACTGTGGGAAAAGATATGTGCTGAAATGTAATTGTGTCTGTTAGGTGGGAGAAATCTCCAAACTATCCCTTAAAAGTGTTGAAGCTCCCACAGCTCATAGGAACAGCCTACACACGCCGTAGCACGTCCCGCCGGCCCTTGTCTGCCCCGGCTGCTGGCTGCTGGTGGTGGACATAAGGTTCAGGTTACGACCCGCTCCAATGTGGCCTGGTGGTGGTGGACGCGAGGATGCCAGACATTCCCCATAAATAGAGCCATTAGCCAGGACTGATGCCTCCGTTCTGCTCATTTCCATAGCCGTGTAATGGAATTCTGGTTTCCTCCTGACGACTGTGGGGATCACTCTGGTGTCATTCCTTTCTTTGACTGGCTGAGAAAAGGACAGTTGTCTGTGTTTCAGCGAGCCGTCAACATGTCTGGCTCTTGCCGTTTGGGAGGAAGTGCACGAGCAGAGGATGAAAGGCATGTCAAGGTGCCAGGTTTCTGGAGGAACATCCATCTCCCAATTAGGCCTGAAATAACCTGGCCTGACCTGACACTTCCTGTCTGCCTGGGCATGAAAGAGAGAAGAGAAGAGGGAGTGGAGGACAGTGAGGCAGAGGGGAAAGTGTGAGAGGTAAAAAGTGAAACTGAATGAGGGGAGGAGAGGGCCCGGGACCTGTCGGTGAAATAGGACGACTGTGCGCGCGCGCGCGCGCGTGTGTGTGTGTGTGTGTGTATGTTGTGAGGGACTGTCCATATATGCATCCTCACACTATCCTCACAGATGTCCAGCGCGCTGCTCACGTTTTGCTTATACCGTGAAACTCTACATAATTACAGTATCAGTAGCTGTGTTGTGTGAATCAGAGGACACTCAATACTGTGTTTTTGCCGTCTAGCAATAATAACATTGTCTTCACGAAATAGTTTGCCAACATCTCGAAGGATCAGTGTTGCCCTGTCACGTAGACTTATCTGTGGTTTGAAATATCCTGATCTCCGCCCGCTCCAAACGAGCACAGCATCAACCTGAAGACAGAAACGGGAAGTGTGTGTCTTCATGGTAAGAATCTCACTGGTACTAGTCACCATGTACACAGAAAAACACACTCGTGTGTGTGTGTGTGTGTGTGTGTGACTCGTATCATAAACATGCTGGTCTATGGACTAAGCAGTATTTCACAGTAATCCACCAGTTTATTGGCTTAAACAGAATGACCAGTACACCCATAAATTGATTAAGGCATCAAAGTGCAGGCTTTTAAGCAGGTACCCCTCCTCCAACTTGTGCTTTTAGCACAGTCTGTGCATTGATTGGCTAACTGGTGCTTTGGCCTGGGTTTTCTACGTATCCTGTAAGGGCAATAACAGGGTTTACTGATGTAGAAATGTATTTTACATGAGCTGGTTTGTAGTATTAGTGAAATCCCCAGGGGGGGCTGGTAACAGGAGGGTCCCCTCAGGAAAGCTCTCCGCTGATGACATCTAAATCTTAAATGTTGTTTCAAGTCAAAATACACCTTTGAACAAAATGTTTCTTTGATGTTGGAGTGTTTCCTTCTTCCCACCATCAGAAACCAGACGGACAGAATCAGCCAGATCATGGACCCCTTCTGATTTACAGTGTTCACGACACAAAAATGTGACCTGACCTATAGTAAATTTCTCAAAATGAGTGTCTTCAGAAATGTCAAGGCGGTAAGCTGGGTTTACTGAGATCACAGGTTCCCGTTTCAGAGTTTAGCTTTGGGACGGCTCTTCCCAGAGCAGCAGGGAGGGAAGAGTTTCCAGCAATTATGTTCACACTACTGATCTGTGCAGGATAAACAGGAATTGCAAACCAGATTAGAGGCGCAGCGCCTTCTCAGATACCCAGCCTGCGCTGTTAGGATCTCCCAGTTAGGCCCGTGGAGCAAGATGGATGATCAATGGCTTGTCTGAAAATCGTTTGTTTAATCTGATTTGCAGGGATTTTCTCTCCTTCAGCAGCGGAAGCGATGGACGGCTAGGAGAGAAAAACAGTTGTGGGAGTCTGCTGAAACACTGGTTCAATATGGACATTATTCTGAAACCCGACACCACAGGAAATAGATATTGATCATGATGACCATTTACTCACTCTGTGGCTGCGCTGGTGCAAAGCAAGACTTACCGAGAGGGCTGAGCATGTATGGCACCGCACACTTTCCAGGCTTCCAGTGTTGCTCCACAGTCCAACGAGGTTCTGTGTGATTTCAGAGTTCAAACCAACCAAACCAACCGTGAATAGATCCCGCAGGTATCCGGTACCTCAGCTGTTGTCCAAAAGTGAAAAAGTACAAATGAGCACTGGGGCCATGTTCCTTCTTTTGAAGTTGGACTGTGGATCACTGTGAGTCCCATGTTTTTCTACACTCGGTGTGCTAGAGATGGATCCATAATCTCCTCTTCTCGCACTATTTACGTATCTCCTCTCTTCTGGTTTTTACATTATTCAGATGGCAGACACTAAAGCCTGGGCTTTCAGCTTTTGTTAGTGTCTGCACTTTTTTCATTTATCAGGCTGCTGAAACCTACCGGTGATGTTGAAAAATTCATTGGAAGGACCAAATGCACCAACCAGTCATGCATGCAGAAAATGGCGGGCTAATACCCGTATATAGTCTCTATATCCATCTGAGCGCTATTTATTTTTCATCTGCTGTTTGCATGCTGGGAATGCATCGACATTGTTCTGGGCACTGGAAGCACTGGATTTTGTGAAGAAGGTGGCAGGGAAGTCAAGAGGATTCGTCTCGGTTAATGCTGTGAAACCTTTCGATATGCGACTGTGGGGGTGTGGGGGGTGGTGTGTGCAGATATGGTAGCAGCAGGATGGATCAATATTGTCCTGTTTGGGTTGTTCACCAGGCTCATGTCTCCTCCTGACATGGCGCGCTCCGCTATAGCTCTCCACGCTGCTGAGGTCCCAGCTCGGTCCGCTGCCTCAGGCGTGCGCGTTCCCACATTGGCTCCTGCAGGTAGTGATAAGTTCAGAGGTTTATTTTAAACGGCTGCAGTGGCTGTGAAGTTGATCTGAGGGTCAAATGTTGTGTTGAAATGAAATTGCTGCTACTGAAGACGGATCTCACAGCTGAGCGCGACGAGGCCGAATGTACATTTTTAGACTTCAAAATGCTTAGAATTAAATTAGTCAGAGTCTGCAGTGAATGGGCTCCCACTGTGTCATGAAACGCACATGAGCAAACGCCTCACAGACTCCTTAACGCCGGCCGCGGAGACGTTTGAGACTGGAGTGAGAGACGAGGGTTGTGGGTTGTGGGAGTGGAGTGTGGGGGGTTGAGCTGGTTCCCGCAGGAGACTGTGACGCCTAAACAAATTTGATAACCTAACCTTGTTACCCCAGAGTCGCATGGCACTGGCCTCCATAATACCCCCACCTCCATTCAAAACAATAGCTTAAGCAGACAGGCGTGACAGGTTGTGCTTAGCGTGCACACTGGCGCGCATGCATGTTCACACAGGAAAGCCACAAGTGCGCACACACGTGCACATGCACAGGCCGTGTAATGAATGAGTGGTTGTGAATGGATGGCTATGTGCACTTAGCGCTGGGTACGGCCAGCCTCGGCCACAGATGATTAATTGACAGCAGCCTGTAGAAGAGCCTGACAGGCCCTGGATCAGGAGCTGGAGCAGAGTAGTAATGTGCGGTGCAGAAGAGCCGAGGAGAGAAGATGGTTGTGAGGAACGATTTAGGAGAGAGGGGAGGACTCCGTGGGGAAGGTGATGAAGCATGCAGCTCAGGTTTCCTGTCTCTGATGTAAGGCCAGGCTGGATCGATGGCTCCGCTGGGGCCTGGCCAGCACACTCCAACCCGCCTGCTCTGTGCAGCGCTCCCCCTCCCCCTCCCCCTTTACTCCTTATCTTTTATCTTTCTTCTTCTTCCCTCACTGTTGTCTCCTGTCATTCTCTCCATCGGTGTCTCTGAGCCCCGGTGAAGGCCGTGCAGCCCGCCACCTTCTCTCCTGGGTGAAGGAGAGAAGGAGAAGCATTCAGAGCAGGATGAGTGGTGAGTTAATGGCTCGTGAGTCACACAACATTTATTTAGCCCATCCACGTGATGCAAAGTGTCGTTACCACTATTGTCTAAATGAACAGCTGGACGGCTGCTGCAGCTGCTCTGAGATGAGTGAGCTGAGAATATCAGTCCTGCGTATTTTCACCTGGAGACGTGGAGTGTAGCACGAGCAGCATTATAGGGTTAAAATAAAACAAGCAACACTTGGTCTGCGTATGACTGGCTGCCATCTTTACTGAGACGAATGGCTTTTTAATAGCCTTCGGGGATTGATGCTAATCTAAGGAGACTGGTCTGGCTCTTTTCTCTGTGTGGGCCAAGATGCCAGATTGGGTGGCAACAGAGGGGGCGGGGTCTGCCACACAGACTGAGACTGAGTAATGAGTGCGTGAATAAGTCGGGTTGTGGATTTCATACAGTGACTTTTAGCAGAAACACTAAATGTATTATCAATTAAAAATGTACTCGCCATTTTCTATACATGCCGTTATGGCTGCTACTTTGTCCAGCACCCATTGAGTTACTCAAACAGGGCTGGAGTTGGTAAATCCAGTATGTGAAACTGGGCGAGCCGTTGTCAGACAGCCTGAGTCTGGGGTCGTCATGGAGAAACAACTCTGGTCTCCTCTATCATCAGGAAGATGAGTGTTTCAGAACGAAAGGAACAGGTTCACACCTAAAATATTGACTAAGGCCCTGAAGGCTGAGATCCACAAACGATGAACTGTAAATCGAGAGCGTCACAGCAGCTCTGTTGCAGGAGCGTCGACCTTTCACAGCGAAGACAAAGGCAGCACGAGCAATCGAGTTACTGTGAAGTCTCTTCACTTGGCTTCATTAATGTCTTTAATTTGAGGTTAGTGATACGTTTCAGCCTAACGAGCTGGAGCCGTGGTAAATTAGTGGCCTGTAAATTGACATGTTAGTGGGAAAAGCTCTGCCTGAAGGAAGAAGCGTAGCTACAAAGACCCGAGGTCCTGCTGCAGATAAAGTATCATCAGTGCTTTGTCCTGCTGACTTTAGCTTTAGTATTTCTAATATACTATGCTGTAGTCGTCTGTTTACAGCGGAGTCCAGCTTCTCTGCTATTCTGGGTGGAGTTATGAGGTTTCATCCGGCAGCAGGGATGATGGCAGACGGCAGCACAATGAGACAGCCTATCTCTTACGCTCGCCGCGGCCTGATCTAAACCTACCTGACATCCAACATAACCGAGGTTGACACGTCAGTGCTGATAGCACATGGGAGAGCAGTCAGAGCTCATCTAGCAGAAGGAGCCTCTCCCCCCGTGCTTGTGGCCTGCCTCCATGTCCTCACACAAACGGCAGTGCGGCGAGGTGCCTGCTCGCGTTGGCCGGCAGCAAACGAAGAGATGCCTCAGATCAGACTCCAGCAAATAATTCATACCGTCTGCTGTCAGACATGTCCTGCATCCCACAGTACATGGTGGTTTAGTGTGTGCAGCAGAGCTGCTGGGAGGACGGGAATGGAGGTGTCTGCCGTACACACAGACGAACGGCTGGAGGCTGTTTGCTGCAGTATGTGACGGGAGAGAAATGGACAAAAAGACAAGTGTGTGGACTTTTCGCCTTGGGCAACAGGTTTCTTAGCGGCCTGTTGACAGGCCCGTGGCAGCGCAGGCCTCGGAGAGAGACCAGTGTCGGGGGGGGGGTATAGACCAGAACACGTTGAAGGGTGGCGGCTGTGCGAGGGGCATGAGAACGGCGGAGTGATATGTTGACTGCCACAGAACTGGCTGCAGAAGCTAACGCAGCGCTCATTCACAGTGAGCCGACTTCACTTGCCACCGGGCTGCCCTTATAACACCGGCCTGTCCCGTCCTCCCGCTCCACCCCTCTGCGTCCTGCCGTCCCTCCCCGAATGCACCGAGACACCAGTGTGACTTATACAAACGTCCCGGCGCACACGTGTTCAATCACCGCGTTATTCTGAATCAAATTGTTAATATCTGAGCAGGTGACGACATGTTTTTTCCTCAAAACCGTGAATACATTCTAATTTCAGCCTTTGTTGATGAATTTACATAGTTTAAAAATTAATGAGATATTAATTTTAAAAATGTAAACTGTGAACCCCCCCCCCCAACAGTTTAATGGGCGGGGCTAATACCACGAGGCAAATAGTCCAAACTATTATTAGTTACCATGGAACTACTAAATAATATTCATTGAGCTTTTTATGTTCTTTATCTAATAATCTTCCTCCCTGTGTCGTCTGAGCCGAGCGGCACCATTTACCAAAGATATGTAACCGAACCAACTGTCAGAAAGTGTCACGATGACAAATGTTGCAGACAGATGTTTTTATTGTACACAGTGTCAGTTCTTCATTTAGCACTGAGCGCAAGCAGCTGCAGCTGTTCCTGTTCCTGCTGAGCCCCCTTTGCACCAGACAACACGCAAGACTGCTCCCAGTGATGTTAAATTAAAAATGGATTTGGCTTGGGACTGAATTTGATACTCGTCTCCATCGTGGTTCTCACTGTAGTCGTTATTATGACTTAATGGGACATGTTTTAAAGACCCACAACATCAACTTCTCATCGCGAGTATTTTATTCACGCCACAACACTGAGCAGTCTCTGGGGAGTGAAGAAGGTTGAACTGACTCTCAGCTCATTTGGGGTTTTGACCTTCAAAGACACATAGATCACATTTTTAACACTATGATGCAGCTTGACTTTTTCTATCTGTGACCCACATTTCCATTTACCTTCCTTCATTTGTAATATTTGCCACTGTTCACAGCTAAGTTTGCAGCTTAACACTGAAATCACGGAACAGACGTGTAATTGAAATTTGTTGGTTGCATCACACAGAAAGTCTTGAGCCTTGCAGCCTTCATGATATTTTCAGTAGGTTAGTCGTGTTTAGTGAGCTTGGGTTGAGATATTCACACTTCTAGTGGCTTCAGTGAAGCATGCAGGTGTGTTAAAGGCTGTTTGTACAGCGCTGCTGTGTCTGGGAGCGAGCCTCTGGTGGGTCAGCAGGGATCTCCGACAGGCCTCGGCCCATTACGTCTGACTGATCACTGTCTCCTCGCGCTGCCTCGCTGACTGAGACGATGTTGGTGCGGTCGCTTTGCCTGCAGGGAGTCTTCTCAGCGGGGTTGCGTGCGTGCGTGCACATGAACACATGCGTTTGTATTTCTGATGAGTTTCAGTTGATTTTCTCTGATTCAACTGCAAAATGTACCAGAGAAGAAGGATAAATCAGAAACTTTTTTTTACAAAAGGCACAAATGAAAGTGGTTCCCAGGGGGGCGCCAGTCCTCGATACAACAGAAGTGAAACGAGGGGGAGTGTTTGCCCTGCTAGGCAGAAATGTTCAAGCCAGTGCAACCACTTAAACACACACACACACACACGGGTCTCAGTGAGGCTTGGGATGGAAGCTCTTCCAGGCAGAAACATCCCAGTTGCTAATGTGTTCCAGCCAGCCAACCAGCCAGGAGACAGTGACCAGTGGAGCAGATAATCACATCATCGGAGTGAGACCTGCACAGCGCAGTGGTGCTGCTGCTGCTGCTGCGGATGATGATGATGAAAATATGACTGATGCTGCTTCCTCCTGAGGAGGAGCGACGTGGATGTGTTTGTGCACATGCTGTTGAATCCTGTGGGTTATATATTTGAGTATTTGCCGTCATCATATGTAATGTGTATCTGTGTCACGCTGCTTTTAAGATTTGTAGACATCACCGGTCCATTTGTCTAACTGCCTCTCCATTTACTAGTGTGTGTGTGTGTGTGTGTGTGTGTGCGTGCGTGCGTGCGTGTGTGTGTGTGTGTGTGTGTGTGCGTGCGCGCGCGCGCGCGTGTGTGTGTGTGTGTCTGTGCGTGCGTGCGTGCGCGCGTGCGTGCGTGTGTGTGCGTGTGGGTGTGTGTGCGTGTGTGTGTGTGTGTGTGTGGGTGTGTGTGCGTGTGTGTGTGTGTGGGGGGTGGGGGGTACGATCACTGCTTTATTAGAAGGTTTGTTTTTGCTTATAATAAAAATGGCCTCACTGAGCTGAGTAATCATTTTATTGGCCCTGAGTGATGATCTAAGCATCATTTACCAGAGATGGATGTTTGTATGGCTGATGAAAATCAATGAGTTTCCTGACGGGGGATCATTGACTGCAGGTACCGAGCACCGCGCAGCAGGAAAAAGGCCTCGCTGAGGTTGACTACTCAAAACCAGGGACGTGATTGAGATTGAGATGATGAGAGGAGAAACGTCTCGTAGTTAAGATCCATTGTCTTCTTCTAAAACTGTAGTGACGTTACTTTTACATAAGAGAAAAAAAACCTGTCTCTATTTTCACAGCAGACATCTGACTTGTCATAGCAGGAAAAGCACAGGTGGAGTTATTATTGTTAACAATGGCTCTGTGCCATCAAAGTGGACGAGTAGACCTTGTGAATCAGCCAATATTCACAGTGGCAGGGCCCTCATTCATTTTCCTGAACGAGGAACCAGCTTAAGTCTGATGTTTGTTTCAGTTCAGCAGTTGAATTGCCCCCTTTGCTGATTTTGTTTTTAATATTTATCATAAGTGATTCAGATCACAAACAACAAGACAACTTGAGTAAATACAAAATCTAGTTTTTAAATGGTGATTTAATGACAGCTGATTGTCCGAGTACAATATCCAGTTTTCTCTTCTGAAAATATTGAAAGCTTAACAGATTGTTAACGTTATTGGTGAAACACTGGACTTACGGTCGGAGGCTTTGTTGCATAACTGATCTATGTGCAGATATTTGATGCATGTCAAACAGCTGTGGACTAAATGAGGAAGGTTTTCCCTGTGAATAGTTTATAGCACGTTCACTGACGCAGGGGTTGGTCCTTGTTGTCTTGTGGTGGCAGAGAAGATATTTAAATGAGTTTATAACCACGTTGGTTGAACGCAAAGCGGCCGGAGTGATGAATAGAACTTTTATGTTTATGCTCATAGAAGGGACACGGCAGGTTATAAATCAAACAGGAACAACGTTTATCTGCGACGGGACGAAATGGAATGGGTGAGACAATGAATGTCACTGGGCTTCTTGTTGATTAAAACACCCCTTCAGACAGAGGAGGGAGAGGGGACGACGAAGAGACATAATCTGAAAAGAGCAGAGTGTGTGTGTGTGTGCAAAAACCTGACAGTGAAATATTGTTACGAGAGACGGGACCCGTAGAGAGGAGAAACGAAGGGGAGCGGGGAAAGTGCAGCAGAGCGCTCTGAAGATCAAATCTTGTTAACACCGTGGCGTGACCTTGGCCAGCAGCTGACACCGGCGAGCATCTTTAGGTCACAGCCACTAAGCCACTCTGTTTAATTGGCATTAGCCATGACTACAGAGCCAGTCAAACACAACAGGCCTCAGCGAAAATGCAGAAAAAGTTTTCCTGTACCTCAGATGTTCTGGGATTCATTTTAAACACAGGAGGCGCAGAAGCACTTGTGGTCCTGAACCTGCATCTGATGTGGTCACAGACTCTCAAACGAACATCTAGTGACTAACGGTTAGCTGGTCACCGAAGCAGGAAATGACATCACCACCGCTGAATTCCCCAGAGGCGACTCCCACGTCTGGAGCTGCTCATCAGTGACGTTACAGCGGCTGTTTTCATGCGTCGTCTCTACACTGTGAGAATAACAAATGATGCGCCGGAGCCTAAGTGAAAGAAGCCGAGCGGTCGTGGAAGCAGCTTATTGACGGCCTCTGTGTGAGTCAGTGCCGCTGACCCCTCTGACTCAGATCAGAATCTGCGGGTATGATGCCTGGAAGCACAGCTGCTTTGATGACTGTAGATTTATAGGGAGGTTTACCTATCGCACCTATGGGGGCAGGCAAACATGGAGGAAGAATGAGGTCTTTCTCACGGAGTATTGCACAATTTATACCTCGTCAGGATCTGGAGTGGGCTTCTTTACATTCGAAAGGGGAGAGATCACATCTACAAGGCCATGAATCCTGGGTTTATTTAGCTTTAGAGAGAGGATTACCGCTGAGTTACGGGAAAAAAGTAGACTAGTGGAATATTCTCCCAATCTAAATGCAGCAAGTTAATTAGGAATCATTGATAAAGCGACATTAGGTTCTGTTCTGTTTCATATGCTTCTTCTAGTGTCTGAGAAACAGATGACTGCTTCTATGGCAAACACCTTCATCATTTCACAGTCTTTGCTCGAATATGCGTATGAGTATTTCAGATATCTAGAAATGCATTTGGTATGGTCAAAATCACAATGTGACCAGTCAGAAGTCGAGCTCGAGATGTCAGAATGTCTCATTGACTTGAATGGGAAACGACTATAAGTCATTTTGACTGTCGTAATGAGAATTCTAGACATCTTGAACAACAATGTGTCAGATATCAGATATATCAGAACTGAATTCTGGTCATATCGTACTTTGACACATCAAAAAATATAAATGAGATATTTTCGATATCTTTATCTTGACTAGTGGAAATTCAATTGTAGAAATCTGAAATGAGAGTTTAGTCAAAATGTAGTTCAAGATATCTAGAAATCACTTTCTGACCGTAGCAGATGTCTTTCATTCGACTTTTGACCAGCAGGAAAGACTTGATCGTGTAATTTGTCTGCTTGTTAAATGGTAAAATTGTTTTTTATACTGCTACTGTATTTATCTCAGTCACTTTCAGAGGAAAGTGCGAAATCTTTGTTTGTCCTTAGCAGAACCCCCCCCCCCACTAAACAAGCAGAGGTCGTCTGACAACTCGTGGTGGTATATGCCTGACCCTTGACCTTGCAGTCCTTCTTCAGTGGAGCCATCTCTGCTGCCTAATCTCTAATGCCTTCCAAGCTCCACTCTAATTCATTACTTCCCGTTCCGCCGCCCTGCCCGTGTCACCGTAACGACACGCTCTGCGCTGGACCCTGTTACAGCCGAGGCCTGCGTTTGAGGCTCCGGCTCTGTTGTCGGCGCAGTGACGAAGGAAAAGGAAGAAAAGCCTGAGCACAGACGCGCGTGTGACTGAGCGTGATGGAGGCCCAGGCACCGTGAAGCTGTGAAGCTTCAGCGTGTAACCGACTGGTCGCCTGATGACGGGGGTGATGTTATCTGAGTTAAGATAATTGTTCGTGAGGTCAGTTATGTCGCCTTCATTGGTGTTTAAAATGATTTGCAAATATGGCCGACACATACATAGTCATTAAACGCAGGTGTCTCAGGTCGCGGCTCCAGCCCGGATTTTTCTAGATACAACACATCATCTCTTTTATATTCACTGCCCACAGACATGACATAATAAGCAGCGAGACCAGAACTAATTTGACAATTAATTCTGAGCTGAGCCTCATGTATCTGCTGCATCTGTTCATTTTTATGCAGGATCATGACCAGAACTAGGCGTCTGCTGTTTAAGTTTTTTTTTACGTCCAAGTCACGAGTTTCATGGTCAAAGTGGGACATGGCGTTTCACTCTGTCATTCCCTGAACAGCACTGGACAATACAACACAAGGAAGAAGTGGTGCACCGCACACAGGATGGGGGGGCGAAGGACCCAGGTCTGTCTGAAAGCGGTCGTGTTATGTCACACACGGCCTGCGTCAGACCTCTGATGGCCTTCGATTGTACTGGTGTGACGCAGCCAGTTTTCTGTAATGTCCAAGATAAAACAATGAAAGAAAAGAGTAAAAGTAAGTTAAATATATGTGTATGTGCACCTTTAAACACAATAGAACAAGAAGAACAAAAAGTCAATTAAAAACAGAGTAGTAGAAAGTTAAAGGGGGGTGTGCTGCAGTGCATAATGGTGTTTTTAGCCCTGACTCAACAGTACGAGCAGATTTGCTCCATAATTGTTATGCATGATAACTAAAAGCTGCCTCACTTTGTTTGGTCCTTATTCTGGGAACAACAAGTAGGTTTTAACTAGTTGACCTCAAATGTTTTTGATCCAGGAGACTTAACAAAGTAGGAGAAAACTTTAAGGGCATGTGTGTCTCAACCAACTTCACCGGCCTTTTCTTCCTGTAACTGTTCACTGACCTCTCAGACATTACATTTTTATTTAGCTTCTTAAAGTCGTCTGTTTTTTGTAGATGGAAACTCTTATCAATCTTGCCTTCTCTGCGGTGTCAGCGAACGCATCGTCACTGTGAAACGAGTGCACGCTGTAAGTGTGTGTGTGAGAATAAACATGACAGCAGCACCAGCAGCACCATCCTGAGCTCAGACTGAAACATCAAACCTTTCACGTAGATGAGCCAGAGCTTCCTGCTTCTGTTTGATAGTAAATGTTTGGCTTCGTGCTAATATGGAGCACACTCGTTTATAATAGTCCTTCCAAAGTCAAATAGCTCTGCTGTAAAATGAGAGGTAATGCAATGAGCTCAGGTTAATGACAGCATGTCTCATAATATCATATAAAGTTTCATAGATTCCATAAAGTTGTCCCGCCTCGCCTCGGCGTGCCCCCTTTTTGGGAAATCGCATCCTCCGTCACGACTAACTGATGTAGCTGTTGCTTACTGTGTCCACGCACACAATTTGTTATGTGCTGCTTTATTCCGGCTGCTGCCAGAAGCCCTCGCCGTACCTTCCATAACTCTTGCGCTCGTGAAAGGTTTTTAATTAAAATGAAGACGGCCGGCTGAACTGTGGAGATGTCACAAATAGTTTTCGCTCCCAAAGAAGCCGTGGAGGTCTCCAGGCGTCACGTCGCAGGCCATTCCAGCTTTTTCCTGAAGAACTTGTTAATCACGTCTCCTTCTTAATTCAATTATCAACAGCTGCAGATTGATGCATCCAGAGATAGCGAGATAGGAAGAAACATAGAATTCAATAGCTCTCCATCGTATTACGGCTTGTCATCTGTCCCCGTTCCCCGTTATATATTGATATGCTGGTGACCCAGTGCATTTTCTCTATTGGATTTTTTATTACTAACCTTTGAGCCAGTGCTGAAAAATAACCACTGACCCCTCAATGTGAACACAGGGTCCCGGTCCCGGTGTGTGTGTGTGTGTGTGTGTGTGAACATACATAATGCACATATTCTTTTGTATGTGTGAGATTTGGTTTGTCTTGTCAAAATGTGGTATGTCTCATGGGTCAGAGGGTCAGAGGGACACTTTGGATTGGTTTGTAGCTGGTGGGGGTGGGGGTGGGGTGCTCCCAGGGCTAAGTGCGGGAGCTGGAGAGTTGGAAGGTCATGTTCATAAATTGTTCCCAGTATGCTGGTGGTTAATTGAAAAGGCTGGAGAAGGACCGGGACCCCTGATCTGTGGCCCGGCCCCCCCCCCCCCCCCCCCCTGACCCCAAAGCCTTCCCTCACTCATCTGTACGTCTCTGTCACAGGAAAGACAAAGTTTAAATACAGTTTCAGATATTATGCAGCATGTACGAACATTCTCCGTGGCTGCATGAACTCACACTGTGACCAGAACACGGGACGAGTAAAGGAGGCGTTTTAATTATCTCATTTTACCAAAAGAAAAATCTAATCTCTGAATGACATGAAACAGGAAAGTCAGAGGATGGTGCCGGTGAGGTAAAGGTTTTATTAATCAGTAAGACCCGCAGCGTGTTTGGATGCTGCCGTTGATGCTGAGACTCTTCAGCTCTGACAGCAGCACAGGAGTGTGTGAGTGAGCGAGGGTTAGGATGATCTGCAGGCTGAGGTCGCCTGTTAGCTCGTCAGACAGAACAAACTATTCATTGATTAGGATGATGCACGCTTTTAAATGATGGAGGACCAGCCTGCAGGAAACGCAAGGATTTGGACATTTCCATGCTCCCGTTTGAGCATCTTCTCATGCACTGAGGCCTCACTGATCAGGATCAGTCCTGTGGTGACAAAGAGATGCCGCCCTTCCCTCCCTGTGTCTGCCAAACAAAAAAAGCACAGCATGAATAGACGTCTGCTGTGAAACTCTATCTAACATGACTTTGCACAGGTGACGCGTAGTCGTCTGTTGAGGAGGAGAATGTGTGGTTGGAGCTGAGAGGGAATCCACCCAGACTCACTATCATCCAGCATAACGGGCAGCGGATGGTCGATGAGATCCCGGGCGTTATGACAGGGACGGTTTTACTGCTGCCATAGGTGGATGGCGGGGGGGCAGGAAACGCCTTCTTGTGTTACCCGAGGGGGGGGGGGGTAAAATGCTGCCGTCTCATTCTCTTCTGTTTCTCGTCTTTGTGTGTGCGTCACAGGTGTGTTGAGTCAACGCGGTGTCAGGACGACGGCGAGAGAAGGAAAAGTTTGACATAAAGAAAACTCAGGTTGTGAGCGGAGTGAATAAATGAATGACGCCTAAATCCTTTCCTTACTACCACCTGGTGATGACTGAAAATTCTCACATTGATCATTTAAAAAGAAGTTAACGTTCGCTGACAACAAAATATTTACGCACTAATTATTTCATAATCAAATCTGGAAAAGGATAACACTGTTTGTGTCCCTTTGGCCCTGAGAGACACCTGTTTGACCTACAAACACATTCAGTAACGGTGACAATCAAGCTTCCATATGTTGGAGGGTTTCACACTTTTCTCCGCTGCTCGTCAATATGTCAGCCATCTGTTTTAGGACAATGCACCCTGCAGGGAGGGGAGCGCCGCACCGTTTCATGAGTCAGAGGTGTGAAGGACCCCCCCACACACACACACACACAGGCTGTCTCCTCACCCACAGTGTCCACCTGAGGTCCCAGGACAGCAGTTATGGAGGATGACTGCTCAGCTTTGGTCTACTGGCTGCTTCTTCCTTAAGGTGTAACAGAAACAATCCCATTAAGTGGTGGATCGCCTTTCACACAGATTACTGAGCATCTGTCACTTCAGCTGGAGGGGGGGGGGGCAGGGACAATGCTGCTACCACTGCTGCGCACACACACTCTTCTGTATGAATATTATCACCTTATCAGGTCAGGCTAATAATGTTTTACGAGGTGATGATGTTTCACCTTTTAACATCGTACGAAGATACAGTGATGGAGAAATGAGCATAAAATATTAAAAGTAGGGTTTATTTATTCAGGATGCATTTTATATTCCGGAGCGTGAGAGTCTTTGACTCTCACAGCGTTCGTGTTCTCAAAAGCACCTAAAATAAATTCTTTATCAGATCTTCAGACGGATGAAGATCGATGAGTCAAACAACGTACGTCATTCTTTGATCTGTAGGAGCCTTTTTAAACGTTAGATGAATTATGACAAAGGTAAAGACATTATAAACGTGTGTGTTTGTCCTGAAATGTGAGAAATAAGACTATAGATAAAAAAAGAATGGTTGACGATAATTTACAGCCATCAAAGCGTCGTCGTCGTCCTCCTCCCTGCTCTGCTACGCTCTGCTACGCTGTGCCTCAGGTAGTCTTCATTATGATTGAGAACACATTTATTAGCAGTGAGCAGTGTTTGGACCCCGGGAGACTCTGAAAACACTCGTCTCCAGTGAAGGAATCTTTTTGACTGTGTCGTGCTGACAGGTGAATCTGTAACATCTGTTTCATACCTGTGGCTCGTTCGTTCTAGCTGCTGTCACGGTGCCGCTGGCTCACCATACGGTAGCCCCGTTTGTCAGGTCGGTGTTGAGTTCTGGTCACTGCGGGCCTGGGGTGGGGGCCCGAGCGCTCTCCCTGGGTGAAAGGTGAGAAGTCTGAGAACAGAGCGTTCTGGTCTGCTAGAGACGACCTGCCTGCTCTGTTCTGCATGCTTGAGTTTGGGTTAGGGGTGACACGGGTGCCGGGGTGGGGTGGGGGTGCAGGGGGGGGGGTCACAGCTTCACATGGAGAAAAAGTGATAACGAGAGACAGAAATGTTTGTGTGGCTAATTTAATCCTGCTGATGAACAGAGGATCATAGAGTTTGGTGTGTGTGTGTGTGTGTGTGTGTGTGTGTGTGTGTGTGTGCGTGCGTGCGTGTGTGTGTCAGATGAATCTAAAGTATTTCAGCTTTGTTGGCTTCACTCCGTCACTGCCTTTTCATGTGAAACTGGACAAAAAGAGACACTCTAATGTCTGTAAACTGTCAAACCCGGCTCACACGTAGTGACTGTGAAGTCATTCCGCTAGAGAAACGTGAAATAACTTAACACACACACAGACTGGTCGAATTCGGCCAGTTCGTCGCCCCGTAGACGCGCTGTTGGCCTGTTACCTGACACGGGTCCTCTCTGTCTGTCTGTGTCCGCTGTTCGGGAGGCGCTGGCTGCATACAGAGAAGAAGAGAGAAGAAGTTGCCTCCATGCTTCATGGCTGTCTTCAGAACAAAACAGATGCGCTTTAATTTATGGCCACTTTCTGTGATTGGAGAAGAAAGCTCGGGATCGATCTGGGGCCTCTCTCTTTCACCTGTTAAGAGCTTTCCTCGTAATTGGCTCCTGCCATCAAGGCCACTGCCAAAACTGCGGCCTGCTCCGCTGCACAATAGTATGTTAAAGTATGTGTAAACTGTGGCTATTTTTCTTCTACTCCGACCATTGATTTTTAAATGAAGTATCAAAGAAAATCAATAGTAATCAACAAATAGAAGCCAACACGCTGTAGTGTCAGATCCTGGGGCACAGCGTAATCAATTTAGATGCCTGTCACAACATGGGACGAAGGGGAGACGTTAAAAAAGGTTCAGAACCTGGTTTGAATGGAAACGGAGTGGCGGGATGAGCCATTCATCATTAGAGATGAGGAGATAAAAAAGGAGAGAGAGAGAGAGACGTCAAGCTTGTCCCACACAGGCACATTACCCCCCCTCCCCACCCCAACCCACTCCCCCCCAGGCTCTTCTCTCGCTCCCCTGGACTGTGACTGAGCGCTCACCCGTAGTTTGGGGCGATTCGTGTAAAAACATTACAGTATCCCTGAGGCCTGTGATCGGGTTACAGCACGGCAAGGACTTTCCAAAGGAGCCTGTCCAAATGCTTAATGAACGTCCCAGTGAACTGTAGAACAGGTAGTCTACCTGCCACTGGCTGTCGACACCTCGCCATCTGTCAGTGTCACACGTTTCCTTTCTCACCGCATACCTGAACGCTGAGCCGCTGCTGTCGGACGCACTGTGAAAGAAGTCGGTCAGTAAACCATGAATGACGAGCTCATATTATTTTAATAACGGAGGCGGCGTCCAGACAATGGACCAGTATCTGTTTGAGATGAAAGCCTTCAAATCTAAATGTATTTCTCCAGCACTGAGCATGAGGGTTAATCAAACGGCTGCTTCCTAGTGGGCCCGCCATCGGTTTCACATTAACCTCTCCTCAGTCCTGGTCAAATGCCAATCAAGGGAAGCACATTACTGTTCACGTCCATTCACTCTGCACACAAAGGGACAGGGAGCGGTGCCAGTCCTCCCCCCCGGGCTACTCCTGCTCAGTAAGTCTGAAACTGTAGCCAAGTTTATGTTTGTGTCCTTGCAGGTCCACTATGAACTGTCTACCCCCCCCCCTCTCCTCGTCCTCTGCTTCACAGTCCTCCCCACTCACTCAGTCACTCACCCGCCCCGCCACGGGGAGCAGGCTGCCGCACCAGGCCTCCCTCCAGGCCACAGTGCTGAGAAAGTGACAACATAAGGTCCATTCTGTTCCCTGTCACTCACAGCCCCAGGCCCACTGTTAAATGGAAAAGGCTTTTAGAGGCTGTAAATGGGGAGTGGAGGGAGAGAGGGAGGAGGGTCACACTGGACATTTCAGCGTGTGTGTGTGTGTGTGTGTGTGTGCTTAACTGTAGCATGTGAATGTGAAAGACTTCCTTGTGGATCTCTGAATTAGAGAGTGTGTGTGTGTGTGTGTGTGTGTGTGTGTGTGTGTGTGCGCGCGTGTGTGTGTGTGTGTGTGTGTGTGGTGTGTGTGTGTGAATGCACAGCAGGGAGCTTCGGGAGACCAGGCTGCACAGGTGAGGCTGGATTAGCCTTTTAAATGGAGCATGTCCTGCATCCACTGGCCCATTGTTAGCACTCAGAGTCTCCGGGACCTTTTACGAGACGCAGTCTCTGCTGCTCAGTTTCACTTTGTGCCTGAATCTCCTCTTGAAATAATCGACATTGTAATGGAAAAGATGTTTTATCATTCGTGCTGATAAACGACCTGCTGTGTCGTCTCGACTTACTCTGCTCGCTGATTTGATTCTCGTGCACAATTAATTTCCACGTCACGGCAAAGCGTGCGACTTGAACTATTCCTCACAGCAGGACTGCTGAGGGATATCTAATGTGTTCATGTGTGCATCCTTTCACAGACCCGTCCTGTGGCCGTGCATGGTGAGCAGGGTCGTCTGCATCCGTCCCACAGAGGGGTGAGTGCAGGGACACTTTTGATGAATTGATTATTAGCGCAGCTTTGAAGCCTTGTGTTTTTCCTCCCTTTGCCCCGACTGATTACTAATATTTATAACCATCAGCCATTTAACTAGAGCCAGTTTGGATGTAATATATTGCTTCACAGTGGATCCTCATTTAACCTTGAGCACTGTAAAGCTGTCGTGGACCAATGGCGTAATACTCTCTGCGCAGCTAAAGCCTCAAACTTGGAGAATCTGAAATGATGACTTAAAGTGAAAATCGGTGCATAAAAATGTTCTCCGTTCATTTTAACGTCTGATGTATTTTGTTCTTTCTAAATGTGATAAAAACATTAACATTAAGCAGCCGATGACCAACAAATATTTTATATTTTGTAGTTATTGGACGTTTTATCTGTGCAATAAAATCTCCTCTTTTTTCTGCCTTTACTTTTTTTGAAAAATGCTTTCTCTAAATTAAAAGACTCAAATATGAAACATATCTTATCTCTGGCTGTGTGACACAAACGTAAAGTAATTATGAGAGATAATTGTCTACTGGAGCAGCACAGAAAAAAATGCTTTTCATGCACAGAAACACATCGTTAGAAGCTTAAAACAATCTGTTTCTGCAAAGATTCTTTTTGTGGCTTGAATTTATTTTATTTCCTGGCAACTCAAGGACAATTTTTTAAATAAATAGTTTCTAATTATATTATTATATCACTGTTAGTCATTTTTCATTAGAGCCCTGCTGTTCCTTTATTAATCTTTATGTGAGAAACACATTTGTTGTTTTTCTCTTTTCGTCCGGGTTTTGTGACTATTGTTATAAACGAAAGAGAGTGTGTAAAGCGTGAGTTACGTCGTGACCGCTGCGCTGGGTAGACGAGCTCTCTGCGTGGCGGCAGTGATGGATTGACTGTGGTGTGTTGCCGTGTTGTCAGCGGTGAGTGCGATGGCTGTCAGCTGAAGGCGCTCACCTGTCGCTGCTGAAGTGAAGTGAGGGGACGACTGGCGCCGACCCAGTCTAAACAGGAGTCGGCCCTCGTTGTCTGAACAGGTCCGCTTCACGCTGAGCACATCCCAGGGAGGGAGAGCGAGGGGGAGACACAGAGAGAGATCATCTCTCTCACACACACACACACACACAGGAAATCCCCCAGCCAGTCACACACATCTGTCTTGCTGGATGTGCGTACTCCTTCATATTTGTTGCTGCACATGATGAGACTCTTTCCTGAACATGTAACAGAACAACGTGCTGCAGCTGATGTTTGTGTGATTTTATCCTGATTCTTTTTAGCAGGCTCCCTGAGACACACCCTGCCCTTCCTGGGTGGGGGCTGATCTGCAGCATGAGGCTCCCAGGCTCTGCTTCCCACTCCAGCTCTGCTGTGTGTGTGTGTGTGTGTGTGTGTGAGTGATGCTGGAGACAAACCATCTGCTTGGCTGAGTCTGGGTGTGCTTGATGTACCCTGTGCCTCGCTGCGGCTGCCCTGCAGATGTTTCGGCTGTTTTTAGCTCTGCTTTGTTTTCCATTTCCCCTCGTCTGTTTAGAAATGGGGGGATTAAATCTCATCCACTGTGGGACATTTGAAGAAGTGTTAGTTAAGTCTCGGCGTTTCGCCACTTCTACCTAACTGTCTTTGCCCTCCCACTGATCTTGGTAGCAGTCAAACACAGATTCACTCCATGAGGCGGGAGAAAGAAGGAGCTTCATGCTGCATATGAAGCTGGAGAATAAATGTCTGTGTGTTTCATGTGGGAGTAAAGATTTCAGCTGCTGACGCGTGTGTCTCGCTTACATTTAGTTTGGAAATCCTGCTTTTCTTCCCCTTTAACTGTGTCGCCATCGGAAATGTGTGTTTATGTGTGTGTGTGTGTGTGTTTGGTGTCTACAGAGCCATAACCCGTCATGTGAAAGGAATGTGTGCACGTCAAAAGTCGAATTCTTTCACTACTACTGTAGGTTCAGTGTTACAGAGACGTTGGCTCTCAGTCAAAAGGTCCCGTCACACAACTCGGGGACTTTTTGACTTGCATCACGGTAGAATTCTGTCCAGTCACGAGTCAGAAGATGAGCGATCGTGAGCACAGGCAAAGTGATTAGGGAGTAGATGTAAGTAGGAGGACTGATGGATCTCTGGGACGATAAAAACAGTTTGTCTGCGCACAATGAACTTTTACATGATGTGGAAAGTACAGTCGTCCTGCTGCGATGAGGCGTAGACCAATCGATTCGCTTCCCTCGAACTTCAACCATCTGTTTTTTGGCATCTGTCATTGAAGGAAATGAGTCATGCTGACTTGAGAGAATCTCCTGGACTCTGCTGGATCCAGTTTATCTTTAGCTCGGTGTTAGTGGGATCTCACTGAACAGTCTTATCTGTTGGTGCCGAGCAGGGTTATCAGCTCTCTGGCCAGGACGTCAGACCCCACACAGAAGCTGTCCCGCTGCCTGCCAGGAACCTTTTATTCCTCCTGCGATAACAAACTTTACTATGAATACATTTCATTCCTAAAACTCCTTTTTCCACTTAGTGTCCATCACTGTCGTCCGATATCACATTTGCTGCTGGCGTTTTGGCTGACTTCCTCCCTACCGTACCTGAACCCCGCTCAACTGTGCAAGTACAAATTAGTCCGTTGTTATTGTTGCCAGAGAAGGGGGCAATAAGTCCGCACTTGCCCCATGTGTTTTGAGTTGGCCTGAGTGGTGAGAGGGGTGGGTAGTGTTGACTCTCTGGTGAGAAGTGGCTTGATCCATCGCTGCATGGTCACTTCCAGGTCAGGCTGTAGGCAGAGTCGTTGCGGGCGTAGAGGAGGTGGAGAAGGGTGGTTGGTGGGGGGGGCAGGATATCAGAGACAGGCCAAATAAACAAACCTGTCAGCCGTAGCATGGCCCTCTGACCTCCCCTGTCCCATCTGTTTTCTTATCTACCCTACTGCTAATGCTGAGAACAAGTGACACCTCTCCCTTCCCCTCGGCCTCAGCAGTGCCGCACACGGCGAGGAGGACGGCGTGGTTTGACTTGTGGAGGTGCAGTCATTGTGCATGTCGTTAACACTCAGTGAAAAGGAGCTGCAGAGAAACATTGAGGTGACTGCACAGAGAGAGAGAGAGAGAGAGAGAGAGAGGCCGACCCGCTGCTGAATAATATTCTCAAATCTGCCTCTGAGAATATAAAAAGGATAAAATGACAACAAATCACGGCTGCATTGATCAACCCGTGTTTATAACCACACACATGAAGCGTCCGTCCTTCTCCACCTTCCCTCCAGCTGTTACTGTGTTGGCTGAGAAAGCCTCCCTCCATTTAAAGGGGCGGAGTGGATAGGCTGTTGATGGTGCCAATCATTGGTGAGGGCGGAGGAGTTGGGGCCTGTTAATGAATCCCCCAAGGGATGAGGACTGAAGGGAGGGAGGGAGGAGGAGGAGCAGCAACAGGAGAGGTGGAGTTTGTGTGTATGTGTGTGTGTGTGTGTGTGTGTGTGTGTGTGTGTGTGTGTGTGTGTGTGGTGATGGGGTAACAAGATGTCACACTGCAGAAGAGTCTGCTCCAGTAAGTCACATCTGCCAGCGCGCACAAGAGCCATGCCTCAGGGCTGCGAGGTTAAAGGGCGGGACGTCCCCCTGCAGAGCTCAGATCACATATCCAGTCCGGTCAATAAAGCGGCTGCTGTCACTGTTACAATCCTCTCTCTGTAGACTTCATGAGGGGCTTCGGGCTTTATGAGCTCCCAGTAACTGACAGATTACACCTTCATTTGAAATGAATAAATAACTTCCGCTTCCTTCTAACGGGCATTTGATTGGAATCGAAGTGGAAACGATTAACAAATCAAACGAGGCAATTAAATTAAAATACAGTGAGCTGAACTTTTCTACCTCATTGTGGAACTCAGGCTCTTAGGGGGGGGGACTCAGACGCTGCTGACCATCATTTAATAAAAAGAAAAAACAACTCTGACGTCCTGGAGCCACCTCAACCTAAAGTTTGTTTTCCCTGCATTATCAGATCATGTAGCCCACCTACTCAAAGGAGTGGCAGCAGAGAACGCAGGCAGCACCCCTCCTTCTCCATCCCGACCTCACCAGTTCCCCACCGGTGTCTGTCCCTCCCCTGCGTCTACCCGTCTACTGCTTTGGCAAAGCCCATGACCCCCGAGTGCAGCTCCCTCGGCGACTGGTAATGGTTTATTTTCTGTCAAAATGCATTTTGGTTTCACTCCGCTTAAATTTTTAGGACAAATTCGGCCGTTGTGCAACTGGAACCAGCCATGAGCTCACATGTTTACAGCGCCGGGCGGCCATTGTTTGTCACACCTTTCAAATAAAGGGTAGCCAAGATGGACAGTGTTTACGGGGTGCTGGGAGCTGTCAAGGGCTGCGGGTGGCAGCTTTGTCCACTGGGATGGTGTTGCCCCACCCTCCCCCCACTCCCACCGCAGCCCAGTGGTGCCTGTCTGGACACTTCACGGTCACCTCAGGGTGGACCTCTGAAGCTCCGTTGGGTTCTCGTCGCCTCCCTGACAGGTAAGGGCTGCATCACGCGCGTGAAATACTCAAATCTAATTTAATTTCCTGCGTTTTTGCTTTACTTGGGTTTTTGTCGTGAAATTGAATGTGATCTGTAGAGACAGGTGTGTGCAGGTGGTCCCCAGCTAAGTGACGGACACGTCTCAAGCTCAACAGATGTGGACCGACCGTCCTCGGATTCCTGTGCCCTTTGCTACGGGACTTTGTTGCCTGGACTTAATTAAAGCAGAGAACGAAAGAAGGCGCGCTGATCTTTCTGGGTGTTGAGTGTCAGCCGGCTCTCTTGTCTGACAAGCTTGTTGACTTTCCGTAAGTTGGTCAGATTTCTCTCTCTAAGCTCGGCAGACACACAACACCGGTTGTACGACCCCAAATCAAAGGGAAAGAAATCCCTCCAAATGTGATCTGGCTGCCGAAACACAGAGTTTGCTTTGGTTGGATTGAATGATGACTATTAGCAGACAGGTAATAATGTTAAAGCACCACATTCACTGAACACAGGTCCATGTTGAATGGTGAAGAAGTTTGTATCACACTGTGTGTTTCTGTGTCGGTCCGACCGCCCTGCACCACTCCCACCCTCGCTGACTCCCTCCCCAGCTCCTCTCCCTCTGTTGCATGGGATTTTACAGGGCGGTCATCTTCTCCGCCTCCTCGGTTCTCCTGTTTCTTCCCATTCTTTCTCCTGTTTTCTTTTTTTGCCTGTACTTCTTCATCCTCATATTCTCCTAAACACATCTCCGTCCTCCACCCTCAATGTCAACTAATTAGGGGGGAGAGAAAAAGGGCAGCACAAAGACTTGTCTGGCCCACCCACTGACCCCATTTCACCCTTCTCTGAGCCATCATCTCTAGTCATTAGCCCTGTCTCAGCCTTTTTATTAGCCAAGAACGCCCGGACACAAAGGCCTAATCATGGGATACAACTGGCCGGACTGTGTCCCTCACCTCTGGGACTGTCCCCTTCACGTCCTGCCCTGCCCACTTCTCTTGTTCATCTTTGGTCTGCTGCTCAAGAACTGAGTCTCTAATCTAGTTGCTGGTCAGTGAGGCAAACCGTGTCTCAGTCTGTTTGTCTCTTTCTCATGCCTGTCATTAAAGGACACGTTGTCTTTCTGACCGACCATATGATTATACGTCCTCTCTTGTTTTACTTTGTTCCCTCTCTGTGAGGAAACGAAAACCTCTGTATGTCTTTTTGCTCATTTTACTGCACAAGTTTTTCTTCCATTTAAGGTTTGATCTAAATTTCATTGTGTCCTCTTCTTCTGCATGGGTTCAGAGCCACTCTAGGGGACCGAAGGAACTTTCCTGCCTCACCCTGGGATGTGTCTGCTGCTGAGGCAGATCAGCTACACCGACACGCCCACACACATTTTCATGAAGGGAAAACTTCACACAAAGAAACAAGTTTCATCACAAAATCACAGGTTAACAGTTCAACCAATAGCTGATAGTACAGCGGGAGGTGGAATCCAGCCAGGTGAAACCCGAGCAGTTTGTCGCATGCCAACACGCCTTTCTCCTGACTGCTGCTGTGCGGTGAAACATCTGGGCGGTTGACGTGACGGACAGAAAGCCGCTCAGATGCAATTGAGGGGAAAGTTTCCCATGTTTTCATCAGAAATGTGTTCCGACTCGCAGGGCGCCGGAACAAAGCGCCCTCACTGCCAGACTGTCTGCTTTAAGTTGGCAGGACAGGCTCGAATTATAGTGGACGTGTTTGAACTTTCAGATCCGTTTAAGACAAAGCTGGTTCGTCAGCTTTGCCAAAGTCCAGGTGCTTTGAAATATTGTTGGCACAGGATCTCACGTAAGAAATGTGAAGCGCCGCTCGTTGGCTTTCCAAATGTGCACGGTAGGTTTGTTTTGTCCTTTATTCTCTTGGTCATTTACCATACTGTCTCTTCTAGTTCTGGTCTGGCTTGGAAATACTCGATGTCTCTAAACCAGCTCGAGCAGCTGAATTGCTCCAATACCTGCATGGTTGTTTGTGTGTCTTGACCTTGACAGGGTGAAACGTCCTGGCAGAGCATAAGTATGTCAGCAATGCAAACAGATCATCAGAGCTTACCTGCTGCTCCAAGGTCCTGCACGTACTTTTAGACCCCTTAAAGTTTGTTAATTGGCAGCTGTGTCTGTTACAAATTAAATAAACCTGCAAACAAGTTTCTTGTCTTTCTTTTGTAATTGACATATGTTTGTGTTGCGTTTAGAGACTCGTAAACTCCGGCAGGATCAGATCCCTCTGAACCATTGCCATGGAGGAGAACGTTAACTGATGTCGTTCTTCTGATGGGTTCCTCTTCCTCCTCCTCCTCCTCCTCCTGGACGCCCTAGATTAGAGCAGACCTCCCTGCCACTGCTCGCACACAAACCTGCTTCTTCTCAACTTCTCAGTCTCAGTTCTCACCCGTGTGTGTCTGTGTGCTTATGTGAAGAGATGCAGTGTTTTCTCTGAAAGTGTGTGTGTGTGTGTGTGTGATTTAGTTTGTGCTGCTTGTTCATGCGCATGGGTGTGTGTCTGTGTGTTGGTTGGTGGGGGGGCGAAGCGCATGTGTTGGCTTTTGAGATTTAACAGGAATGTTTTGAGGATCATTCTGTTTCAGATTTCAGTTTTAGAGGTAGCAGCAGGGGCGGGTGGTGAGAGTGTGTGTGTGAGTGGGAGGGAGACAGGGAGGAAAAGAGGGGAGGAGAACGTGGGCAGATGAGGGCGGGGGTGTTTAGGCTAAATCTTTCCTCTCTGAGAATAATTTGATCCCTCGGCTTGGCTGGCTGTTCTTGACTGTGTCTTGTTCTGTCCGTCACTGAACAATGCCGATGGAGTAACGTTACAGGTCGGTGGGGAACACTGATTCTGCAGACAGGTAGTCACTGCCCCTCCTCCCGTCCTCCTCCCCACATCCCTCTCTCTTTCTCATGCTTGCTCTCACCCCTGCTCGGTCTCCCTTCCCCTTCTCTCCCCTGTTCTTATGTTCTCATTGTATTTCTCTTTCTCTCTCACCCCCTCCGTCTCCTGTTGATTCAGTAGACAGGTAGTTTCCTCTGACCCCAGCCGCCACCTCCACCCCCTGTGCTGTCTTTTTTTACACAGCCCCATGTGCATTCCTTTGCAGAGATTAAGTATTAAGCACATGCCTGACCCCCTTAAACACACTGTTCACTCTGTTCCTTTGTTTAATGCTCTGACCTTTATCAGACCTGGACACAAGAACAAACATGTTTAATTAGCTACAAGCTGTAAGAGCTGATAGTTGGGACACAACCTGAAGAAAAACTCCCAAATAATTTGGAAATAAAACACATAGAACCGCTTCATGCTGTAAAACGTCACAGTCACACGTAAAGTTGAACATGTGACTCGTATGAATCGTCGTTGTCAGTGTGTGTTTGAGCTATTTTTTACTTGTCTTCTACAAAACATTCGAGGTTATCTTTGAAACCTCAAATAGAAGCTGGTTCCTCCCTTTTCCTTTTTATATATGTGATGATAATGTCTAAGAAACATACATGACACAAAATAGGGGGGGGGGGGTTGTAACTTTTCTAAAACGCATGATGTAATGTGGGTATAACTTTTCCTGAGCTTCATAAAACTCCTTCTCTTTCATGTCATGCATTAGAAATCAAATTAGATCCTCAAATGAATTGAGTCTTTCAAGTTTACAGCAACAAATACATTTTCTTATTTTCCAATCTCCTATTTTTTCTCCCCTTTAAATGTACAGAAAGTCCATTAGTACCATTTATCATTAACCTCCCTGTGTGTAAGTTGTGGATCCGTGTGGCGGTGTTAGTTTTTCTCCCTGCGAAAACACAATCATTTCCCAGCGCTAAGAGCCCTTAATGGACTGGAATGGGCACTCTGAGGCTCATTAGCATTAGCCAGCTTCCTACTCTCCGTTAATGGAGAAATGCTCTTTATATTTATAATGCTTTTACAGGGAGGGACGATCAATATCATAATCTACACGATTGTGGAATATGAAGTAAGGATTTTTTTGTGCGCATTAAGGAGAAAGTATTGGTTTGAGTTGCAAAACAAGAAAACACATCGGGGTGCTAAGGGTGTGGTTGATGTTTAGAGTGGATGTTCGAAGCCTCGTGCAGTAGGTGGAGCATAAAAGGATTCGGTTTGGTACTCACAATGAAACAAAAAGGAATTAAGGAGCCATTAAAAGTTTGGCGGATTGGACCTTGAAACTTCTGAACCCTCCTCCCTTTTCTTGTTCGTTAGGTTTCGGGATCAGAAACTGCAGACGACTCGAGATCGAACGATGACTCGATGCAAAGTCTGCCCCGCCTGTGAAAGTCAATGCATGCTGACGGTGGCTTTGTTTGGCTCTGGAAAGAACAACTTCCTGCAAGTCTTTATCTTTCTACGAGCAATATAAGACAGAGCCTGGTTCTTGGTTAAAGGCGGGGGGGGGGGGGGCTCTTCTTCCTGTGAGTGTGTGCTTGTATGAAGTGTGAGAGATTTCCCCTCTTCTGTTATCACTGGTGTTGAGATGTGTGGACCAGAGAAACCAGAGAGGAGTCAAATCACTGGGGCCTTCACCTCATCTCCCCCTCTGTCCTCAAACATGTCATTATTAAAGAACCGATCACGAAAAGCTCACCTCTGTCATCTTCCACACACAACACACGCGCACGCATGCTCAGAAACGCCAGGAAGCTGTATACAGCCTCAGCAGCCACGGTGGTCCGCTGGGATCTGTTTCTTTAGGGCCTGGCTTTACAGTAATGGACCTCAGGAAGGACACAAAGCCGCGTCATTCTCACTCCACTTCTGTTTTCAGTCACGAGCTTTGTTTTAAGTTCAGCAATCCTCTCGTGTGTTTGACTTTCTCTCTGTCCTGTCAAAGCCCTCCGCTCTCCTTCCAGCCTCAGGACCCACGTCTAGATTATTCCTTCTCCATCACCAAGGTCAGACCTGTATGTATTATGTATGAAACCTGCCTTTGCTTCGTGCTGGTGTGAGGTGAGCGGGACCAGGGCAGACAGTAACTTCAGCAAGTTTACGTCCGGCGCGTATTGATTGAGTCATTAACCAAAACGACTACGGAGGCAAAACAAGATACCTGGAGGGAGAACTTCTGCATTTCTGGGCATTTGTGAGGCTGGTTAATCCACTTATTCTCTGCTAAGCTGCATCCTGGTGAACATCTCCTCACTTTAAAACAGATGACACACATAATTAAGCATTTAGGAAGCGCTGACCCTCTGGTTACTGCCTCCGTGTCTGTTAAACTATATTACCAGCAGTGATTTAGACACACACGCGCTTTCTGATTTCACAGCGTGCAGCCATCAGTTTTAACGGGACAGCTGTCAAGAACTGTTTTATCATCTTCATCGTTTCAGGCCCGTGACCTTTATGAGTAGACACTTTACATACTGTTTTGTTGTTGAAGATGAAATTACACTCGACACTCACAGTGTGGTTCAGCATTTGTCCCTTTGAGCCTTATCTCTCTCTATGTCAGGATTATTATTAAGTTATTGAACTGTGGACGGTGTCTCTCTGCATTATTTTTAGATTTTGCAGGGTTCATGCAGACAGAACTCACACGAAGCTGCCCGGGATCCCTGCAGCGTTCTGGGGGCGGGGCAGCTGCTCTCGTTCAGGCACGAAACGCTGACCCTAAGCATCTCTAATGAACAAAGACCATCACCTTTTACCCTCACTCACTTTCCTCTGAAGATGTTTGCTCTTACTCGCTGCTTTTGGTAATGTTGCTCCTCTGCAGCTCAGTATGTCTGTGATTCGTGTGGTCTGAGGGCGAGGGGCCATGTTTACACGCTGAATGTACATACAGCAGGTTTGATGTAAGCAAACTGATCCAATGATCCATTAAAATGAGTTCCTGTTCATGAATACCTTTTTAACCTACAGTTCAGCACGTTTAGCACATAGAACTTCCTGTTCCCGTGTTCGGCGATTCTTCATGTGAACCTTCAAACACATGCTGAAGCACAGTTTATACAGCTCAAGTAGCCACTCTCTACAATAATCCTCCTGCTTCCGACCTCTCTCTCTCTCTCTCTCTCTCTCCCCCCAGGCAGGGTCTCGTGTACATGGAGTCCTGCTACCTGTTTTTTTTATTATCTTCACACACACAATAAAACGATAGATTTACATGTTCAGATGACCAGTGTTGGTTCTTAGCGTGTACATATCAGTAGCTCTTCACTGTATCTGGACATTATTTCATTATTTGTAGGTTCATTCAGTCTCCAGTAGGTGCTGCTAGAGAGCAGCTAAGTTGACCCTGCGTGTGTGTGTGTGTGTGTGTGTGTGTGAGGCGGTCGGTGAGTCTGTCCCCACAATCTGGGCTCATCACCAGCCTCCTGTCAGCAGACAAGACCGCGGCTCCCTGTGTCTCCAGAGAGATGCTGAAAGAAAAAGCCACAGCAACACTAAGTGCCAGTTCACACCTGAGACACAACAGTGTTAAATCCAGGAGTTTTTAATATGTTTGTGTCTTCTTACTGCATTTTGACAGTTAGACTCTAATGCAGCGTGAAAAGCTGATATGTTACAGTTAGACCAGTGCAGCTTACTGGTTAAACTGGTGTGTTTCAACAGCAGTGCAAATTATATCCTCGCTCTGCTTATGGAAACTCAGTTGGAGTAATAAATTCCTCCTGGTAATTAAACAGTTACGTCTGACAGGGTGAGTGGAGAAAGTAGCAGCACTGAACCAGACTGAACCACAGTCGTCATTTCTGTTAAGCGGCATCTTTGAATCTGTTACTGCTCGTTCTCTCAGACTGTGTCGCTCATTGGGTCAACGGCGCTTCCCACCAGGTCAAACACTCACGCTCTAGCGTAGCGTACCAAAGCTAGCGCCAGCCTTTGGAGAGGCTATGTGCTGTCATGACAACAATCCTAAATACTGGGTCAAGGTCAGGCGCAAGTCAAAGAAGGTTTGGTTAAGTTTAAAGATAATATGCATACAGGGAAAACGACTGTCTCCTGTAGTCTCCTGTGTCTTGTTGACTCATCCAACCACCTCGTCCTCCTTGCAGGTTATTATATAACCTCCTTCTGCAGGCAGGAAGTATTGACGCATCTCTGTTAATACAGACGCGAATGGTACAGTGAATGTCAGTATCAAATGCCATAGTGTCATTTAAAAGTAATTAGCGCCCTCCAAACGAGTCCGCGTGCCCTTTGAGAACTTCTCTGATCTACTGATCCAGCTTCTTGTTTCCTTCTGACACAGGGGGTCCAATGAACACTGGAAACTGAACTTTGGATGCATAGTTGAGTTAGTTAATCCCTACTCATCCCTCACCACATGAGGGATTTTTGTCTTTTTTAAGTCAAATTTATCTTTTTGACTTTTCTCTAATCAGAACAATGACTTATTTTCACCTCATTCTAATTTTAACCAAAGTATTTGAAACGTCTAGATTTTCTTTCAGACGTTGTGTTATTAAACTTATACCAAATGAACATTGTCTGAGGGTGTAAGGACATTGTCTGAAGTAAAAATTGTAATGCGTTTAATCCTCTTTCTCGTTCCCAGATGCACCATCTGTCCTGGAATTCAGATTGGACTTTATACCGAGTTAAGAAAGCTCAAGCAAGAAGGCAAATTCCCACAATCTTACCCTTAAAACCTTTACTGTATGATTAACACCGAAAGGATTCGTTTATACTGAGGTCATCATTAGTCAGTTTTACATCCTGTCATAGAATTAACTGTACTGTGCATCTGCCTTAAAGTGTCCAACCTCTACAGCGACTTCCACTACTGAAGGTTTGAGAGTTACCTCAACTCTTTATAATGCACTCATTGAAATACTTGAACCCTAACCCTAACCCTGAAATATAACTTATAACTTCATATTTCTAGCAAACATGTATTTTTTTTGTGTGTGTGTGTGTGTGGGGGGGGGGGGGTACTGATACTGGTGCTTAGTAAGTAATATGGTAAAATTTAACTCCATGTTTTCCTTTGGTAGGTTACCACTGGGCCATCAGTCGCTGACATGGTTAAGCTGTTTAGAGTAGGTGAGGAGATTACACAGCTTATTATCCCCATCTCTCTCTCTCTCTTTCTTTACGTCTCCTCCCATACACCCCTCCCCCAGGGTGGCCGCATGGGGCCGCTCCGAAATTTAATACCTCGTCTACAACAAGATAAGGCTTTCATATGGACAGATTAACAATATGCCGATTGTTTGGTGCCCCCGTGCTTTCTTGCAAGCATGCAGACACTTGCAGTCCAGGTACTGAAGCCAGGGAGACGGGATGTCCGATGTGAACTCTCAGAGAGCAGAATGAGAAACAAATGGAGGGTGGGAAGATGGAGTGCTGAGGTGGAGGTGGAAGCTTATGAAAGAAAAGAGAGAAGCAATGACAGAATATGGATGGACAGAGAGGAAAAGGAGAGAAAGGAATTCAGCAACCTCAGATAGTCTGTCACGACTGGGTCAAGTGTGGCATACTTCCCCAGTAACTAGAGACCAGGGAAGGCATGTCAGCAGCCAAATTGGCCCTCAAACCCACTGACAAGGATTGTCAGCAGAGAGGGGAGAGATACTTTTTCTGGCAAACTCTCATGCCAGGGTTAATCACTGGCAATTACAGAGAGGAGGCGCAATCAAAAGGTCGCGATGGCGCAGCACTGGAGTGTGTGGGCTGCGGTATTCGGATGTCATAAGCCTCCGTGACTCAAAGCAACCATTTCTCAATTGCTGAAAAAGTGTATGTTCAAATCCTGGAGAGCCTTTATAGCATCTGTGTGAACGAAACGCTGCTTTTGCTGCTGTGTGCACGTCTGGGGTTGGCGGGATTACGTGGGTGGGAGTTCTGAGGTGATGAAGCTTTAAACTCGGGGTCCCCAGAAGACCCTGCCATCGTGAACACCTGGTGTCAGATTATGTCAGAGGGCAGGGGGCCAAGAATTCCAAGTTTGAGCTGCTGTGATGTGAGGAAGTGCAGATGGTGAAAAGGTGCAGAAGGATCCTGTTAGAAAAAGAAAAGCGTATTTACTGCATATATATTTAAGATTCCAGGTCTATGATAAATTAAATAAACGACCGCTGAATATAAATCCATCAATAATTTATGTTTATAAATGATGCATGCTATAATATTTGTGCAGGTGATGAATATGCATGAAGTAGCGTGAATAAGTGTGCCGTGTCGATGTGCATGGCAATAACGCACTTCTGCTCTCATTGCAGACTGTTTGTATTCACATGGTGACAGTTGACAGCTGTTTTTCCTTTAATAAGATTAGGCTAAAGAAATTAGTCGTGCACTCTTTAATCTGCCATTTAACAGAGGGGCCCGCCTGGGGCTTGCCTTATCCCGTCCTCTCTGAGCAGCTAATCGGAGGGTTTGATTCACACAGGGATGAGTGCAGGGCTTCTCTGCACGTAGAAACGGTGCCTCTACAAGCCAGTAAATGGATAATTCCCCATCTAAAGGAAAACGCATATGCAGAAGCCACAGCGTGATTTTTGGATCCATTTGTACAAAAATTTAACACCAACAATGTGCTAATAAAATAAAATAAATGGGCTCTATTAGATATGTTGAGATGTTTAATGCTTCCTCTGCACACGGTCACATGCACCTAACAGTGGCGGATCTAGAAAAGAGGGGGCCCACAAGGGGGCCCAGTCATTCAGAACCCTCATGAAATAAACAAAACCAGGCCATTCCAGTTAACTCAGATGTTGCAAACTGAAGTCGTAGCAAGCATCTTATTTAGTTTGGATAGTTAAGCAGTATGTATTCACATTTTCTTTTATTAATAATTTGTAAATAATTTATTTAAACATATTTTAAAGAAAGTTAAGGAACTAGAAAGCATATTGACACACAGGCTGAAACATGCACAAGATAACCAGGTGAACAGTAAATTTAAATTTAAAAACATCCTTTTGAGGTGTGGAAATACTCACAGAACTATATCTGATATATATCATATTTCTGCTAACAGATATTTTATATGGTGAACGGCTCTAGCTACCCTGATTTCACTTTCACCAGTAAACGTGTTTGTATTTTCTATGCCGTGTTTCTTTACATACAACTGTTCTTTGAACGTGGTGCAGACGTTGCTGATGCAGGTTCCCTCACGCATATTTGCTCTCAGAAGGGGTCTCTACACGTTGGTTAGTGTGGTTTCTCCGCAGTGGGAGCTGTAGTGGGCTGGTTGGGAGAAATCAGCTCTGGCACAGCTGCACAAACGGGTCCTTTTACTGGTTCAAATCAATCAGGCAACCCCAGGTTTGGGCCACTGCCCAGAAAGCACAGTTTGGAGAGAGTCTCACCTTACCCCTCTGCACTGGCTGAAAGGAGCCACTATTATCACTTTACAGCTCTCACACACCCTTTCGTTCTCCACGTCCAGCTCCGTCGTTCCTCCTCCTGGCTGGATCTGGATACTCCTCCTGCTCTGGAACTACTTACACACTCCAGGTTAACAGATTGCCATCAGGAGCCTGTGATCTGGAGAAATGTCATATCCTCTGCTGCTATTGGCTGTGCGCCCCACAAATCAGTTGTGACAGTTTCCTATTACATTGTTTACCTGCCTGAAGGCGGAGGCAGCCGCGCTTTAACCACATTCAAATCTGCTCGATCTGAAGGGACCGCGAGTCCACACGTAGCTTCTCGAGGCTGATATGTGGGTTATAATGTCTACTGTTATTCCAGCAAGGGTGGGGTGGAAAATGAGGGCCAGATGGAGAAAGTTATCATGGATGCTGAGATGTTTATGACAAGGAATAAACAGGAGCGTGCTTTAGAATAGCACAAATCTGAGCCGCTCCCGTGGAATTGCATTTCTGACTGACATGTTTTGAGTGAGGTTTCGCTGATGCTGGAGCCGTCAACAGGTACAGAAGGTCGTGATAGCTGCTTTCTAGGTGTTGTGATACTCAGGTGACCTGCTGCTGCGTTTGTGATGTTTCATTAAAGGAGCATCACAGAAAATACTCAAGTTGCAGGACATGATGAGAAGCTGCAGAATGCTCGTGAGCCATGACGACTCCCTATTGTTCCTGCTCCTTATCTCAGGAAACAGGTCATCAGGTCAGAGAGATTAGATTGTCAGTCATACGTCAGAATTTGACGAGCAAGAGAAGCGGGTTTCTTACGGTGTGGCATTCACGGCTCCTTCTTCTGCTGCATCTGTGCAAGTGCACATTTAAACCTCAAACTGCTTCTGCTACTACACTTTAAAGCCTTACTGTGCACGATCATCCTGTTAAATCTGTGCTGTTCGGGAAAGATAACGTGACACAGAAAAGTCACAGTAACTCTGCTGTTTGTGTCTCACAAAAGCAGCATTTTGTTCTCTTCAATTATTTTCTCCTGAAGTCACTGTGTGTTAAAAGTACAGGTGAAGAAATCCCATCCACGTCTGCGGCTGACCTGCCAGGGGCACAGTGTTAGCAGAAATCTCCAGAGTCTGACAGTTAGTTAATTGAAAATGTATGTACTCTATGAATAATAGAGAAATTAGCACAGCATTCAGAGGCGCAAATGAACCGTCTGCAGTAGTCTGAGCAGAAACTTTGGTTTCTTTATGTCGTTCCTTGAATTCAGGGATTGAAAGAATATGAAAGTATATTTTACCTGAAGGAAACACATCTGCGAAGACTGAAGACAGATGTTGAAATTCAGTTTTCTATGATAACCTAATTTGCTGCACTTTGCAGTAATGTGTCCTTTTTGAAATCCTATCTCATGATCGGGAGACAGCGGCGACGTGGAATTTGTCACATTTTCATGTAAACAGAACCGTGCAGACTAAATAATGTGGACTTTATTCATTCACAAGCAAACAACACATATGGTTCATATCAAGAAGAACTGGAAGCAGACCGCCTCAGACTCGAAGTCAGAAACACAGAAAGCTTTAACATATCGTTGTAACGTTGCTGATATAATGTCGGCGTACTGACAGAAAATGCTAATGCAGGCCTCGGGTTCCACTATATTGAGCTTTTGCTCCTCACATTCTTCTGTCGCTCTTTCATAGTTCTACAGGATAAACAACTCCAACCGTCCAGTGTGTGTCACTTGTACTCGAACAAACAGTTTCAGCTATTTAGAGTCAGCTAGAATTATTCAGGTGCTTTGACTCTTGCTCCTCATTCTTCATTTTCCTCTTACACAAAATCTATTAGCAAAACTTTCTAGCTTCTTCTTCACTCCTCACATCCTCATAGACTGACTCTCTAACATATTCTAACAGCTCTCCTCGTTAGCTCCGGCGTGACGCGCAGGGCTTCTTTACACCTGCTGCAAACACTTCCGAGACGTCTCAGTTGCCTGCATTTGGCACGCGACCAGAAAGCATCTGTCACCGTGACTTCTATTGATCAGCTACAGCCACACGCTGATGAATAATATAGAGACGGTACACTTTCTGCAGGATCACATCTGAAACCCTTAAACTGAAACTTTAGGTAGTATAAGGAACGGGGGGTTATTGGTGCTCCATATTAATTAGTAATTAGTTGCTGCTGTATTTGTGCTCTAGACACGCTTCACTGTTGGGGTTAAACATGAATGCTCACTGTGGATAAATTCACCAGGCCCATTCTTCCCGCCAAGCGTTCTGTGTCTATCAGCAGGCCTCCTTCGCCCTGGTGACAGATAAATCAGCCTCGTGCGGGGCTCTCCCTGCTCGGACCAAACTGATCACTTACCATAGGAGCAGGAGCCAAACATTAGCGCTGCCGCCTCTCTGGTAGCCAGCGTGGTGAAGTGCTGCGCTGGCCCTGTGCCCGCTGAAAACCGTCCGGCTCTGGAATTACAGCGGAGCGAGGATTTCATGACTGAGCTGTATTTACAGAGGACATTTAGATGTTGATAGTCTGTGCTTACAAGCAGATACATCATTCATATGAATAACATGCTGATAGATAGTGTTTAATATTTATGAAGGGCTTTTAATTGGGCCCACTGTTCACTGGGTGCTGGCAGGGGCAGAGACACTGCTGGTGCCCATCGTGGCCAGTCACTAAAATGCTATTAGGCAACACAAAGTCACAGCCAGTATTAAAAGGCTTCAGTTAGGTGATTGTCTAATTCAAAAAGCTAATCTCAGTTCAATAGACAGGCCAAAAAACTTTTCATATAATATAATAATAAACCGAACATACGGAACGATAAGAGGTTAAAGAGACAGCAGGACTTCTGCAGTTCAAAATAGGAGGGCGCCTACGTCTTAGCAACGTTTGGATGCATGCACAGCAAAGGTTATGTCCTTAAGGCCTATGGTGACTGCAGGTAAATTCAACCTGGGCTGCTGAGCCCTGTCTAACACTGACAAATTGACAATAGATGCCTTAGTGAAACCATTTAGATGAAGAATGTCATAACAACAGGCTGAAGTCTAAGTGACATGTAACACACTGGGCACAGTGGTTGTGAGAGGTTTGAAGTTGTAATCAGTGGCATACGTGAAGGCTGCTCTGACAGCTCCAACAAAGACGTGAAAGAGGAGTGGGATTGTCTTGGAGAAGGGGAAAGCTCGGGAAAAGGCTGCGTTAAATGCTCTTAGCCGCGATGATCGAACTGTGCTCGTTCTGCAGAGCTGATGGGGGAGGACCTTTGAAACTCTGGGAGGTCTGCTGATGGACGGCTCTCTGCAGGACATCCCTTTAAAAGAAGTGGGCTGCACCCTCCAGGGTAGACATACCTCAGCCTTTCAGACAAGGTGAGACGGATCCCTCCAGTGGCTCCTCCCAGGGCTCAGTGAGCTTGACTACTGAAGCACATTTGGCGACAGGGTAATAGGCCAATTACCAGTGATTTGTACTGCAGTGGGCGCGGAGGGAATGTTCTCCGGGCCTGTTCTCCGGGCCTGTTCTCCGGGCCTGTCACTGCCAGACAAATTTGACACAATTATCACAATAATGCATTGTCATGGTGGACCGTCCCTCGAAGCTCGGTGGATTGTGTTTCAGCGCAGCTTCTGTGGGCGAATTCTTCCGTTCAGGAGGTTGGAATATTCTCAGTGTCGTAAAGAAAAGTCAAATCGCAATATATACTGTAAATATAATCATTCGTTTTTCAGTTCTGGACACAACTTGTTCTGCTTCTTCTCACACTGTCACGTTCCCCTTTGTCTCTCCTCAGCAAACTACCGGGTCTTGCTGTCACTGCGGTGGTGACGTCGGTCGGGAAGCTTTCATTAGCACTGTATGATTGTTCTGCTGCTGTAGAGAGGTGATTGTGATATTCTGATTATTTTGACGTCCCTGCCCGTGTATTCCAGCGTGCGCTGCCTGTCTCACGGACAGTGCACAGTGTGTGAGTGATTCCTGCCTGCGTCAGCTCTCGCCGTCTGCTGCTGCCAGCTCTGCCATGTTAACCCCAGCTGTTGCACCCTAATGACAGCCAGCTGTTTGATCTGCTGTGTGACTGTCACTGAATATGTGTGAGAAACCTGTCGCTTGTTCCCTTCGCTCATTTCACAATCCCACCATAACCGCAGCCATTACAGTAGCCGGTGAATGTAACTTATAGTCGTGGAGAATATGGGTCGGGGTGTAAAGGCTGTGTTCGGTGGTGAAGTGATGGTGGAGAGGAGAGCAGAGGCTGCACGTTCACTCAGGACGCCCCGTGTATCTGTAAAAGGTTACCTTTCGCACACTTGTCTTTGGTGCTGTCTCAGACAAGTACATCAAGGAGTAACCTGTGGCCTCTTGGAGACCTAATGGTGTCTCTTTAGTGCCATTTGACAGCCCTGACCCCCCAGTGTCCAAGAGATGCATTGATTTTAGTGGCAGTAGGTGGAAATGAGCGTTACTCCTTCCTTCCTCTCTTAGTTTTTTTAGACGACAGGACTTCAACGGAGCAGCGTTGGCTGGCGTGCAATAGTCGTCGCCACGCTCGGGTGTCTCAGTGCAGCATTATTGTGTGACCAGGAAACCCCATGCACAATCAGGCCCTCACACCGTGGAGGTATTGGCATGCAGGTCTCCATCCTGTGCCACGCATGGCCCTGAGTAAGAGATACCTGTTCAAAGTATTTATAGGAGTAGATACCACAGAAAAGTGGCGCAAATGTGTGATGAAAATGTTTGCTGACCGAGGTTTAAGTCTCAGCGCCCTGAGAAATCGTACAGTTTGTGTTTGTTTGTCCGCCTGCTGTGAAGAACTTTGAACTGGTGATTGGAGGCTAATCTCAAGATGAGTTTATTTAAGATAATTGAGTTCAGTTTTTCAGCATGCTGCATGATGCTTCCTTTCATCTGTGAACAAGAATCTTTTTCAAAATTTGGGCTCAGGCATCAAACCTCAGATATTTCAGCAGCTTTTTTTTTCTTTCGCTTGGCTGCAGTCCTTTCTCTGCAGAGTTCGTCAGTTAGACTCTGGTGATTTGCCTGCCTGATGTATTAGTAATAACACAGAGACTTCTTATTGTACTTATTTAGTTCTGCCATTAAGGAAGTACATTTCCTCTGCAAGAATAAACCAGTGTGACCTCTGACCCCTGCTAATCAATCATGGAGACGGACGAGGCAGGATGGAGAGATAGTGTTCTCACTGCCCCGGCAGAAACTGAGCGAACGTGATTCTTTTTTCATGTTCAAACCTAAAGTAATGTGAGAGCTTTGGGAACGTATAGCTTCAGGGGCCTGAGGAGAAGTCGTTTAAAAAATACCAAAACTGGTAGAAATTCTACAAATTCTTCAGTGGAGCCAGATAAACCAGAAACAAACAAACTGAGATGAAGCTCGTGTGTCGGCGTTTTAGCGTGAGCTCCTCCCATAGCTCTGCTGCAACTTTGATATTAGACATTCACATAAATTCACTTTTGTACAAAACAAAAAGGATAAAACTCAGAAGCCGTCATTCAGCAGGCAACGTGCAGCTGTTCTCTGCAGTAAACACACGCTACCGAAATGCTAATGAATGAAAAGCGCTGTGAGGACAATGGTAAATGTTTGTCACTCACCAAACTGTTGCCTTACAATCAATCATTTATTGAGCATTTCCAAAAATAAGCTCTGTTTACGTTCCTCTAAATGCCATAGTATTATTTCCCTGCTCACCATTGTCTTGGTTTGTTCCATTCTAGTGAGACTTGAGGGCACCAAGACCAAGACACACTTCAATATTTAACCTTTTCACTAATGAATTTGGGATTTTCACTTATAATCATCAAAATTAAAAGAGCCCTAGTCTGTTTTCAGTCTTGGTCTCGCCTTAGTCTTGGTCTTGGTCTTGGCCTCGGCCAACCTCGGTCTTGGTCTTGGCCTCGGCCAACCTCGGTCTTGGTCTTGGTCTTGGCCTCGACCAACCTCGGTCTTGGTCTCGCCTTAGTATGTCTTGTTCTTGGTTTAGGCGGTCTTGAATACAACACTAGTGGGAGGATCTTAAGACATTCATGGGACAAAAAAAGAAGGCTTCACGGTCCAGAAGGGGTCAAGCAGCACACAAACACACGAATAACCCTTCGCGTAACGTCTCTGCTCATCGAAACAACTAGCATGAAAATGTAGAAAATCCAGTAAACTGTGCTGTTTATCTTGTATTTAAAGTTTTGTAAACAGCCTAAATGAATGCACCACGTTCTGACAGGAGGATGCATAATGTAAACAATGGGTTTTCATTCAAGCGCACGTTTACTGAAGATGTTTGAGAGAAGAAAGAGGAGACAGCAGACAGGTTATCACTGCTGCTTGCTGGGTCACGTGTCCGTTTACATGTCTTTACATCCTCACTCAGACTCACTCCCACTTTAATCTACTGACCCGCGCTGTTTTGTCACGCTGACATGTTTAACAAATACTGTCTGGGCCGTCCAGGATGCGCCGCGGAGTTCCAGAGGTGTCGCTGTGTTTATGCTCAGAGGCTGACGGATCATCTTCCTTATCAATATGCTCACACTTCAAACACGTCTCTGCAAAGAAACCCTAAAGCTAGAGACATTCATTTTTATTGTCTTTTCTTTTATCTTTGCTGGTGACTTCCTGTTTAACAACCAGACCACCAGATGGACAGTGAACAGAAGTCCCCCCCCCCACCCTCAACCCACCCCCACTCCACTCCACCCCTCCAATCACTCGGCACAAAAGCAACAAAACGCGCCTCTGTAAATATTTCAGTGGCTTCATCACCTCTTCCAGGATCCTGCTGCTCGCTGTCTACTGGTCCTCAGAGTGAGGCATTGTGTGTCCAACAGCAGACTGTTTTGTGTTGTGTTGCTGGACATGGCTGGTCTGTTGTGGAGAGGCAGCGGTGCCTGCATGCATGCAGTGGCAGAGCAGAGGATTAGGGTTGATGTTTCTCTGTGTCTAACTGGCTGCGTCGCTGCCTTGGCCCAGCAGATGCAGCTCACATCATTTAGTTCTGCTTACGGAGGAGTGAAAATGCAGTTGAAATAAATGGCAGATTATACGCCACGTTTGGCACAGAGTCGTGTTTCTAACTACTAACTGGCAAAACAAGCACAGGCTTTGTGTTTGCTGCAGTGAATTCCCACGCTGCTAACGAAATGGTGACCAGTGGGCCTCCTAGTATATTAAAGGTTTTATGGTTTGTAGTCTTTTGAGGAGAGTTGTTCGTGTTCACAGTCCACGATCGTTGCCGTAATAAATGGGAATCCTGCTGCAGAAAGGATTTGCCCTTGATGTGAGCCACTTCCCTTGGTGCTTCCCCGAGTGGGTCTTCAGGGAGCGCTTTCCAATAAGAGTAATGTCCCCCCCTGTGCACGGCCACCGTTCGACAATTTACGGGCAGATTACAGATTCTAATAAAATTTTTGCAGCCTTAATTAAAGAATCTGTTGGGCATTTTATGATAGTTCAGTTCCCCTCCCACCACTTCTATCCAATTTAATTATTCTGATGTACATAATTAGCATGAGCTTGCCATTGTTTCGCCTCATTTGCATATTATATTGGATAATTGAATGAGAGTGGCTGATGATTAAATTAGGGTGAATGACGGATGATTCTGCTTGCAGTGTGGAAAAGTGAGCAGAATGAGCAGACTGGGAATACGACATGTACCTTCTGAATATTTATACGTTCCCCAGCAGACGCACTCTGCTAATTTAACAAATGTGCAGTCGTGCAGTGGCTGAACTCGGGTGCAGGAGGCACGAGAGGAGCCGGCGGCCCTGAGCGTGTGAGAAATACCTTCTGTGGATGTTTTAAATGTGTTGCTCCGTCATCAAGGCAACACATTTAAAGACTGATAAGACAAATGAGACTAGTGTGGGGAAACTTATTTCCAGGCACTTGCAATGTAAACACAGACTCCTGGTGCCTGCCTGCCTGCCTGCCGCATTATGGACGGGCTTAACTTTGATGATGAAGGGTGTGTTGGCCAAAGGCAGCAGAACACAGTGTAAATGAATTTGAAAATGACAAACGAGGAAGTAAAACGCAAACATATCAACTACTGTACATTTAAAATCACTGCTACTTTTAAATGTTTGCATTGAAAACAAGCTTTTTCTCCTAAATGTAATGTGACTAATGTCACTGAGCATAATATTCACCTTTTAACAGCAGGGAGACGTTTTCTAATTCAGATTTCCTCGCGTTAGTTAAACATCTCTTCACCTCGATAATTGGTTTATCACCACTAAATGCTATTAGCAGCTCCCCCCAGATTCATCTCGCACTCTGGAATTTTTTCCACGCTGACTTTGGGCAGGATAAATGTTTACGGGGAATATTTGAAACAGCTTTAGCCTTTCACATGCTAATGTAAGCACCGGTGGCACAAGAGAGCCGGCCTGACCCGGGGGCCACGCGGTGACACAGTCTGCTGCTTCAGTGTCGGCTGCTTGAATATGTTTCCGTGTGTGTACGAGGAATAATGCGCGTCATAAAAGGCAGGACTTTGAAGGGGAGCCGCTATCCCCGGATGATAAATGCCCCCTGCTTCTCAGATATAAATAACTCTTCCCAATAGTACAAAAGCCATCTCAGCGGTGACTTATACACCGTCGTTTCTACAATAACACAGGGCTGAGTCTCTGGCCCTGGTGTTCCTCACATATTGGATTACCCTGTGGGAATTTTTTGAAGCCTTGGCTTGGAGACGCACTTTGTCATTATTTAATTGGGATGTTTTAGAGAAACTTGTTGAGCATGTTGGATAAAATGTCTGTGCTGCAGGGCATTAAGCGCGCCTCACTGGTTTACTTCAAGGAACACAGTTTGCAACATGTGAAACTTGTGTTTGTCTTTGTCCTGCACATACCTTGTAAAATCTCCTCTGTTCCCGGTGTTATAGTACACGTCAGTACACAAAGTGTCGTCTCATTGTCTGCCCGGAGTCATTTCAGGGGGCAGAGGAATTTACACAGTCTCTGGATCTGTCAGTAGGTGGTATAGGAAACTGTAAAGATAAGTCCCTACAGCGGCTTAAGTTCAGCTTCCTTTCCACAGGAGGCTTCGGCATCTCTCAGATCTCACAGATACAGCCGTGCCCTTGCTCTTATCAGGAACCTGACCGTGCCCACTTCCAGCTTGTGCTTAGATAGAAAGATGGTCAGCTGCTGTGTGTGTGTGTGTCTGCCAGTGTAAAGATGCTGAAGGTGTCCAGACGAGGAGGTGAAGCCATTTAGTTCAGTTGTGTGTTTCTTTCCTTTGAATGAATGTGAAGTCAGTGAATCTCACTAAATGTCGTGATTTAAATAAATGAAAAAGCCTTGAAAGCCTCGTCCCTCTACTATAAAATCAACTGGATTATCAGAAGAATTCCTGCTGATGAGTTTCTGTAAAACATCGGTGAGAAATGAAGGAAGCCTCCTCTGTGCTTCTGCTTCAGCAGGCTCACAGACTGAGCGCTGCCACGACATCACCGCCGCGTTTCTCTGAGCAGCAGAGAGGCTGCCGTGGCCCTGCCCAGCTTTCTGCTTTTGCTTTATGTCTTTTCCTCCTGCGAGCACTTGACGAAGGACAATTTGTTTGGATGTTTAATGCTGCAGCACTGGCTGGTGGAGGATTATATGAGATGGCCCAGTGATTTGTGGCGGCTGGCAGTGGGTTGGAGTAAGTATCGGTGCATGTGTGGGGCACAGTGTGTGTCTGCATACATACATCGGGCATGTTTGTCTGTGTGTGTGTGCGTTCCATGTCCTCGCTCTAACACAGACATCGGTTGTCTTCAGTCCTGTTTCCTCTGAGCTCATGCGTTCATAAAGTGCCTCCGTTCCTATAGGACGACATTTGTCATGTGTTTGCTCGTTTTTTCACACCGTAACCTTCGTTGTCTGCTGAAAGACCAGTAATCTTTCAGTTTGATCACTTCAGGCTGTATGAAAGCCTGCTCTTGTCGAGTCCTCTTTATATGTCTTGGCAGCCGAGAGTCATTGACTTATCCTGTGCAGCTTCACACACTGAAAACTCGGCCAAATGCTACTGTGAGCTTTACCAGATCTCACACTGACACGTTTTACTGAGCATGAAAAAAGGCTCAGAAACATTTCATGTTTCAGGGTTAGCAGCATTTTAAGGTACTTTCCTGTTTCTCCTGTTAAAACTCGGCAGCCCTGGATGTACCAGTGCATAACCAGTGTGCCGTCCCCACGACCCAGACAAATAACCTCAGCGTATGTTTATTACATTCTGGTATCAGTGTCCCTTTTAAGAGTTGCTCAGTTCTTGGGAAGACGAAGCCCAGTGTGCTTTTATCCTCGTGAGAGCGAAGAGATCACCAGTTACGTCTCCGCTGTTGTCCAAAACATGTAGCGACAGCACTTCATTTGATCCTGTCGAGGCCCCTTTGAACGCTGCTGTAGGACGCGGTCCTGAAGGGCTTCACCCTCACATGATAAAAAACTGAATTATTGGTTTGTTTATCTTGCTCTTAAACCCTAAAGTGCATTATTAAACAGAGAGCACATTAAAAGGAGCGTATTGTTAAAAGTGTTTTCCAAATCTTGTAAATTCCAGTAATTTATGTCGCTGTGGTCGGGGAGCTTCACCCCCAGCCTTCTGCTTTTCATTTGGTTCAGGCGCTGCCCTCTGGGGTCTGTACCTGTGATGCTGCCTCTTTTTTCCCAGCTCAATGTGACCGGTGTGACCTCCCCAGTGCGACAGCAGCAGCCTAGGAAAGATATTTGGATGCAGAAAGCTGCCAGTTCACCTGGTGTGGCCGAGAACGAGGCACAGAAATGGTTCTTTAATGTTGTTTCTTCAGACAGTATGGAACACTGTCCCGAACACGTTGCGTGTCCTGGTGACCGCGCAGAGGGGTTCGTCCCTCTCGCCAGTCACAGAAGGTCGAGCGGAGATGACACAGATGACATTTCCATCTTTACTGATCTTCACACTTCCCAACAACTCCCACTTCCTCGTTCCTAACTCTCATGTGATGGCCGCGACCAACCAGGAACCTGAAACACTCTGATTTTAGCAAAGATTCTCATCTAAACCTTACACACATTTTCTCCTCAGGCAAACATCCATGTGGTCACAGGCTCACTACTAATGTCTTAAATCATAAACAAACGCGTGCGATCCACATAAGTCCGTGTTCCACATGTGTATCTGTGGCGTTGCGTTGACTCCCTGCTCAACAACGATCCTGCAGAAAGTCCTAGAACATGAGATGCATTGAAATGAGCCACACTCACGCTGCATGAAGCTTCAGCAGTGACCAGGCCTCGTCTGGGTGTTGCCTGGGTCCATAAACCTGCTCCAGCCTCTGGGGACTCCCTGGCAGAGGCAACAATGGGTCAGAGCCTCTTCTTTGTGCACTTGCCCTCCTTAATCAAACTAGGCAGTGGAGTGATTGGATTTTAATACTGCCGGGCCCGCCGTAATGGCGTGATGGACGGGGGACTGGTGAATTGGAGCAAGATGTCAGCCTTTGCAGGCCTCCATTAATGATATTGCTTCATTTCTTAAAGTGGCAGGGACACCTGCAACGAGGGCCTTGCTCCAGTTTTTACTCCCTTTTTATTCGACTGTCTGTGGCTCAGGAGCGTTTGTGTTGTCGTGTGCATGTGCGTGGGTGCAGGCCGCTGCGCTGATGCCGAGGGCAAGGTGCTTGGCAGGAAACAGTTTGACTGACAGGAGCATTAAATCAGGCACATTTACATGTCAGATTCTGCTCTAATGCTATCATTAAAGTTTGCTTTTGTTCCATCCAGCTCACAGGTCAGAAGGGAACTGAACTTCAGCACTAAATCTAAAAAACAAAGACTTCCTGAAAACATTCTTGAACTCCTGAACTGACACTGATATGACCCTGATGAATGCCAGAGTGTCTCCACCAGAGCTTCTGATGCCGTCGCTCATTTTTAAGTGACTCGCACTGTTTGCTTCCAGTGACGCGTGTTTGTCTTCCTCCTCCAGCTAATGACAGTTCGGTGCTGTCAGAGAGGGGAGACGGTACAGGTGAACCCTCGTCGTGTTTTATAGCGAGTCATTGTCGAGTGGGGCGCCTCCAACCTTCCTCTCTCCTCCTAATGGGTGTTGGTGCGTTGTTTGTGCGGGAGATTTATGCGTGGGTGTGGCGCCGTGATTTACGGAGCTCTGACGCTGTCTCAGCAGTAGGACCGGGGAGGCTGATCGTGGCTGTGTGTGTGTTCCAGGTGCGCCTGGAGCGCTGCTGCGTGCGCACACGCACACGCGCACACACACACACACACACACACACACGCACACACACACACGCACGCACACACACACACACGCACACACGCACAGCTCGGCGCAACGATGAAGCAAGAAACTCATGTGTGCACGTATGAGAACATTACGCACAGATACGCGCAGGTGCTACGCGTGGACACGCGGGGCCAGGAGACGGGGACATGTCTGTCGTCCCGCAGCAGCAGAACATTCAATGTGTTCAGAAACGTTTGAAGGATAATATGTGGATATATTTACTCATGATGTCAGCCCCCCCCCCCAGATCGATGGTACACAAGCAGCCCGGATTCACACCGAGGTGTTGATGTTGCCCTTTCGTTATCAGCGTAACCTAGAGTAGAGATGATTTAATTCCTGCCAGCTGATGGTAAATTGGTCATTACACACGTCTTAACCCCCCCCCCCCACACACACACACACACACACACACACACACACACATGTTGTTGATGTTGACGCACTTTCTTCCGGTTTGTCTGTGTTGTGTGGTTTATGAAGTCAGATCTTTCTTTTCTTATTTTGCCTCCTGCTTCATTTTCGTAGGTGGGGAGGGGGGGGGGCTGGGTGGAGGCAGCATGCAGGGACGAGCCTGATCCCAGAAGCAGCTTTATTTTCATGTTCGTGTTATTTATATGATTTCATTTATTTAAGCTTTTGGGACCCTGAGCTCGCGCATTGTTTCTCTACTCAAGAGCCCCACTTTCTCCACCCCCCTCCCCCAACCCCTCACTCACCCCTGTCTCCCTCCCTCTCGCGCTCGCTCCCATTTTCAGACTCTGCATTAAGTCAGCCTGTCAGAATGCTTCCCTGGAGAGTTTAGGACCTCGAAGTTTGTTCCTCTGCTGGTGGCCCCGACCGGAGCCGCAGGGTCACAGTGGCCCCAGAGTGTCGACGTTTTCACTTCTTCACAGTCTAACGTTGACTCTCACGCTTCTTTAGTCCACTTCATCTTTTTCTTTTCGATTTGTTTCTAACGCAAAAAATCATCTTCTGTCTAAAAATGAACAAAATAACATCCTCAGAGTGACATTTAATTTCTAAGGCCAAAATATTATCACAATAATTATAATTATTTTATTTGTGGTTATAACAATTATTATTACGTGTAATTGTGACATTTTTTACTTCCCCCCTTTCTTTTAATTTCAAAGACTATTTTATTTCAGCATGAAAAAATAAAGCAACAAAGCTTTAAATGGTAACGAAATGTTCCGTCGACCTGGAAGCTTTTCTGTGACCTGCTGGTTTTAAGATCCAGAGATGGGCTGTTGCACGTTCGCACTTGTTGCCACAAAATCTGACAAGATTGATTCAGAAAATTCAGAAAACAAGTACGAATAATTCTTTTGTTTAGAATTAAAAACCTGCAGCTGTTACAGCTTCTTTCTCATTTTGCTAAATGGAAAAGAATGATTTAAATCATCTGAGTTTAAGATTTTGCGGGTTTATTGTAGAATCAATTTATTTGACATCCTGAACCACTGAAGCGACTCTTTACCAAAAATATCTCGGTTTGTAAAGTAGAGCCTGAGATTATTATTATTATTAAATGATGACAAATCAGGTTGTTAATGCACACGGGCCTCGGTGGAACCTGTAGAAAGGAAGAGGGACAGAAACAGAAGACAGTAAAATACAGAAAAGAAAAAGCAGGACGATCCCTGCTGAGCTGCGTGCGTCCGTCAGTCACCGTCTCGCGGGCCGCGTGGGTGGCGCAGCGTGGCTGATCTAATTACGTCCACCCTTCTACCAATTAGAGAATTACATCACACCTTTAAATTGACTCGTCCTCTTAATCATTGATGAGGCGGTGTCACTGCCTCTGACAGCGTCTGGTTGCGCTCCGGTAACTTGACACACAGGCAGACTCGTTTTTTAGACATGTTGCACCCGACGCACCCCCTGGGGGTGGGGGCGGGGGGTGGTCAGAAGTATCGCGAGAAAACGTCTCAACATTTCTGCCTAAAATAAGAAGATGTCGCAGGTTAGCGGCGCGATCCCGGTGCGGATCCTGCTGGGTGCGCGCGCGTGTGTGCGCGCCCTGGGTTTTCTCTTCGGTTCTTGTTTAACGCGTCTCTGGCCGGACACTAAAGCGGGAAACATTAAACGGAAGGCAAACTTCAGCCGCGCGTTGCGGCCTAATGAATTTCTGATGAGCGCTCGTTTAGAGCCGTCTGCGGTTTCGTTTGGCCCGTTTCAGTCTGACACCTTTGGTCCATTCACGAAAATAGCGCAGGATTTGACGTTGTGTCATTTTCTTTTCAGGAGGATGTGAGTGTACTGACACGGGCCCGGTGACGCGTTTCGGGACCGCACATGGGTCCATTCTGATGCTGTGCTAAAGGGCAGATGGGCCTGCATTCCCGCGCGTTACCACCATTGTTATTCTTCTTCTTATCAGCCTTATCTCAATCTGCTCACATTGTTTCCTTATCTTATTTGAAATAGCTCAATTACAAATCTATTATCTGTCTTTTGTCATTCAAACTTCTGGGACACGGTCAGATTTCACTAAATTAAAATACATTTAGCAGAGTCCGGTTCAGTTCAGCGACGCGATGTCATGATCCGAAGTATCAGTTTATTTGTAATTTATTTCAATGATTAATGTATATTTTAATTGTGAATTAAATGCAGACTCGAGCCTTTAACCAGAACCGCTGATTTAAATTGTAGTAAAGCAGCTTTTCACTTTTGTTTTGTTGGTTTCGGAGGATTTAGATTTTAAACAGGTTTCAGTGCAGGACTGACCCGCGCGCAGTAATCAGTGAAGGAAAATAAAGCGAGCAGGAGAAGTGACCCTTCACGTGTGTGTGTGTGTGTGTGTGTGTGTGTGTGTGTGTGTGTAGGGGTGTTGGTTAGTTTGTTGTGGCTTCAGCAGTGTATCGCTTGCAGGTGATGCCAGGACTAGATAAGAGGTCGCTGATCCCTGCGCGCTGTCTAGACTTGGCTTGTGACTCAACCAGAGAAACTGGACTGAGCACAATTTACAGCAGATTTTTTTTGCCCCCAAGATAGTAAATGACCACCGGGGGCCGATTCCTGCCAGGGCCGAGGCAGGGAAAGCGGCGAAGACGGATGAGGAAGATAAGCACGCAGCGCTTCAGGCTTGAGTTGAGACAGGCCGACGTGGTTGTGATCGAACTGGACGAACAACATGTCCAGCTGTTCCCCAAACACAACCGCTGGAGGTGTGTGTGTGTGTGTGTGTGTGTGTGTGTGTGTTTCTCGGTGCCACGGAGCTGACAGTGATTTTGACTTTGTCATCATTTAAACAAAATCTAATTTAGCTGATAATTCAGCAGAAAATGTCTTATTAATATAAATTATTGCTGACGCCTGTACAAACACTTTACCACTGACACTTCGTGTAGCTTCAGCCTTTTTTTATTTTTTATCAGTTTATAATCCCTTTACGAATCGTTTTCCTAACAATAAATAATATAACAATAATTTACTTTTTGTCCGAGAAGCTCAAACAACCTTAAGATGAAGTATTTTACAACACGAATCATTTGCAGATTATCATGCTCTGACCTTAAGACGCCATGAACGTATCAAAAAAGGAAATTCTCATGGTAAAGAAAAAGACACAGTATGATCACAATGAAACCGCGGGGTTAGTTTCCCGTGTTGTTTCTGAGGGAGGGTTTGTTGAAGTATATCCACCGGGAGCTCTTCTGTACATCATTTGTCTCCGTATCACGTCATGCAACAATTGTTCTGCTTTAGTTTGGTGAAAATCTCCAACAGAGGAAAAGCTCGGAGTCAGTCGGTTCTTTCCGTGTTCCGTTTCCTCCACGACAAGAAAAAAAACTATGTCCGTCCTGTAGTTTGGGCGATGTGATGAGCTGGTCACATGCAGGGGCGGGGGGGCCGGGAACATGCTGCAACTGTCCTTGCAGGAAGTCTTGGGAGGTGGTGGAGGAGGGGTGGGGGTGGGCGCCGTTTCACGTCTCCACCGGGCTGGGTACCATACTGTTCGGGGTGTCCGGTAGCTGAGAGGACAAAGAAGTCACGTCGCTGCCCGAGGAGTTCCCGAGGGAACCCGATTCAGAGAAAGACACCTGGAGACAGGAGGACGCGTTAGTGCGCATTCAGTATGTGGAGGCTTTTATTTTGAAAGGCTGCGCCTACATAGACCGAACACACACCAATTGTTGGAAGGCTGGCTGGTCCAGGTCGCTCTGCAGGGCGAACTCGCTCAGCGCCTTCCACGGGGGCTGGTAGGTCTGGACCTCCACTGGGTTCCCCTGCACGGTGCTCTCATGTCGGATGGGACTCCCGGCCACAAGAGGCGTCCCCGTGAGGCCCTGCAGGTTCTGACAAAAGGTTCAGACCCACTTTAAAAACAACACCAACACGAGCAAACTGTCACATGAAAGCTTGAACTGTGATCTGGTGTTCGGTGGAAGCTGCGTGTGAAGAGCAACTCTTCATCCTCGTCTTCCAGCAACTGAAGCCGAAGCAGCTGCTACATTATTCATTGGCTAAAAGTTTGAATATAGAATAAGACTGGAGCCAACTGGGAGGCATGCAGTCCGAACCCCGGCCCGGTTCGCTTTCACTTCACGTGTTTGGGAAAGAGTCCAATTAGAAAAATGAGCTGATCACAGAGCAGGTTAAAACATCATCATTCCAACAAGCAGATGGGAATAAATGAAGAAGGAGGAGGCCAAACTTACGAAGATGCTTACAGTCTTATCACTGTGCTGCTGCTGCTGGAGCTGCTTCATCAGGATGGATTTCTTTTTGTCTTTGCAGCGCTTGTTCTGGAACCAGACCCGGATCACCCTGGGGCTCAGGCCGGTCATCTCCACCAGCTGCTCCTTCATCAGCGCGTCCGGCCTCGGGTTGGCGTTGTAGCAGGTCCGCAACGTGTGGAGCTGCTTCTCGTTCAGCACCGTCCGCACCCGCGTCGTCTTCTCCGACTGTTTGTGGACGTGGTTCCGATGTGGGGCCTGCCGCGCCGTTACAGGGTCTGCAGAGGAGGGGGGGGACAAGGCCTCTGTCAGGAAGTGTCAGCCTTTGACATTGATCTGAACCTGTCCTGCTTGTGTTGGACCTGAGGTCCAGCTCTCATGCGCGGGAGAGAAAAGGGAAATTCTGCTGAGTGGTTTCGCTCATTTTTAATCTTATTTTCTTTATTCTCGCCTCTGAGACTCGGTTTCACCTCCGCTGTGTTATAGCAGGAAGTTGATGAACATTTGCTTTGTTCCATTTTTGTTGGCAGGAGCCCTCAGGATGACAGCTCGCGCATGCGCCCACGCACGCGCAGCCGCGACTCAAATACCAGATTATTCAGATAATAGGAAGAGAACAGGTTCGTGTTAATGACAACAGAAATGAAATGAGCCCCAGGAAAAGTGACACACACACACACACACACACACACACACACCGATGCCGAATTATCAAGGTGGTAAAACACAAAGCAAAAATATAAATCACTAAACTCCTCATTTATTCATTTTCATTTATTTTCCCCAAATTCACCCGCTTTGTTTTTTTAAACGGAGGTTTGTTCCTAAAGTATTTAATATTGTAAAATCTGTTTTATTTAATTCTTTAAAGGTTATAGAAATGATTATTAATGGTACTAATATCAAACAATGCTGTTCTAACCTGCCAGGTGCAGCGGTCTGTTGGAGTGGACGTGTCCGGGGCTGATGGGGCTTCCCGCGGAGCTCCTCTCCAGCAGCAGGCTGTGGTCCGCCCGGCACAGCAGCTCGTCTTCCCGCAAAGAGAACTCGTCTCCCGGCAGCAGCTGCCTGCTGCACACCGAGCAGCGAAAACACTCGATGTGGTACACGTTGTCCCGGGCGCGCATCACCAGGTCGCTGCTGCTGAAGCCCAGGTTGCATTTTGCGCATTTTATTCCAAACAGCCTGCAAAATAAAATAAAAAGGTGAATAATAAAAAGAGGTATTTATTTTCTAAACGAATAATAGGAATAAAAAATAATCTTATGCTGCTTTTACTGGGAACTAATGTGTGCGTTTTTCTTTTTATACAGAATCACAGATGACATTTAACTTTACACTTTGATGTGTTCCGTTGTTCACTTTTTAACATAGAAACTAGGATTTTCTTTTATGTTTGTCCCTGTCACATTTAACCAGGGCTATGTTTGGCGTCATTTCCAAATAATTCAGCGTGATTCAGACTGCTTGGTAAACTTTTCTCCAGGAGCTCCTACCTTACATAATCTCTTTTGCAATAAGTTTTGCCGTCCCGGACGAAACAAGTGCAGGTTTCATCCAGGTACTGGCTGCACTCTGCACACTTGAGGCAGGCTGCATGCCACTCCAGGTCGGGAGAGACTCTCAGTATGTACTGGTCATGGATCTGACTTCCACATCCTACACACATCGCGAATCCTGGCTTCTCTGCAACACAGACGTCCAAAAACACAGTCAGGTAAATTCACTGTCACACACACACACACACACGCGGGCGCGCGTTTATTTAGGTGTTAAAGTCCAGTTTGTGTCTCTGCTCTGCAGCGAGCTTCTCTCTCGAAGTTATGTAACAGATGGAGACGTTCTTAAAACATGACTCTGGATTATTTCATCAGCAACGACGGGAACGAGACGGAGCGAGGACACGACGCCGTGAGCGCGACACTGCGACGGAAGCGCAGCGTGCAGCCTGAAACTCCTACTTCTGTACTTACTTTTGGAATGATCCCCCATATCACCCAAGAAAGAAGAGCTGAAAATAATATCCACCATACAGGAAGGGTGAAGGGGACGGTGGTAGAGGCGGAAAAGATGAGGATACGACTGGTCCTTCGGATGCCTCCCTGATAAGTTGTGTCTCCTCGGACTGGAGGGAGGGGGGAGAGAGAGCGAGAGAGAGAGGGGAGGCTGCAGGGTCCCACACGCTGCTCCAGTGACGTCACGACGCCGACACCGGACCCTCCCCGGTGCCTCGCTGTAAGGAAAAAAAAAACAATCAATCCAGGCTTTATTTATGGACAACAGCCTCATAACGCACATATGGAAACACGGCAGTGGAAACAAAGCAGCTTTTTAAATCCTAAAAGAAAAAAAAATCAGTTTCTGTATCTAAAATAATAAAGTAAATAAGTCAAGAGCGGGTTCCGTTTCTTGCGCTGGCTGCTTGTTGATATATGTCATAACTATATAAACTAAAATTCACACAATTCTTGCATTTTCACACAGATAAGAGAGGCGTTTTTTTGTCTCATTGTCCATAATTTCTAAAATTGTATATTTTCTGACTGAAGTTTATGAAGTTCAAATGTTTGTACTGCGAATTTAATGTTTATGATAAAACATATATTTTGTAATATATATAAAATGAAATAAAACATCTTTAATTTCTATTATAATGAACTGTTTTTATTTATAATATATTTAATTACTTTTCTATTATATTGACTAGTTAATATTTCTTTTCATATTTCGTATCGTTCGTTGGTTTGTCGCGCAGACACTCAGCAGGTCTCAGCTGTGCTCTGTCCGGCCTCCTCACATCCATTCGAGAGGTCCACCTACTGGACTAAAGCATGAACTGCATTCATTAGAAACGAGGGCTTGGTTCTTAGAAAATAATTAAAGTAGTTTGATCTCCTGTCAGTTTAATGCGCGGGTTTAGCTGGATGTTTTCTCTTTACATTTTAATAATCACCGTCATCATAAAAATGTATCCGTGTCAATAATTCATCCTGTTCAGGTAGTTACACCAAAAAAACAAGTTCCCCTTTCTAGTTATAATAATAACTAGAAAGTTCCTGGGAAAACTTTGAAGGTGCCTGCCACCGCCACTGAAACATAGACCCATCTCCCCGACCAGAGAGCAGGATTTACCGAGTATTTACAAACACACACAGTAAACATGAGCAGCTACTG
>JAUMTR010000017.1:1596009-1635191 GCA_032270685.1 Microctenopoma stevenorrisi
AAGTTTTCCTACGTTTTGATATATAATTTGTTAGTGAAAGATAAAAACTGACTGAAGGAGAGAAGAAATACACAAAATAGTCGATAGAGAGCTCAGCTGATATTTCGGCACAGTGCGATTGCATCATCCACTCTAGATTTTCCAAAGTCGTATAGTTTGTGTGTTATCTCGCTCTCGTTCGGGCCGCTAAATTGTGTTCTCACACGATGACTCTTATTTTGAAAGACTCAAACCACATGCACCTGGAAACAATGGTTTGATTGGCTCTGGAGACAGCTCGCGCACCTGATAACTCCGCCGACGGCCGCTCGGTCAAACCAGACACGAGGTTTGGATCCGTCTGTGTCGCCCAGGCCTCCTGCAGAAAGTCGGAACCTTCAGGGTTTTCCTGCACAAGCTTTGCTCCGCGAAGAGAAACGTTGTGGGTCAGCAGGTGTTGCGGTGGTGGGTACAGTGCGTGTGTGGTGCGGGTCGCTGACAGCTCAGTGACTTTCTCCACGTGGTTTCTTAAAAGCTCTGTTCAGACCCCGGTCACGCCACGCCGGATGTGGTCTCTGCTGCCCGAACACTGGGACCAGCTGCGGAGAGCTCGGTCAGCACCAACAGCAGGAATACACTCAGTACCTGCAGCTGTGGTTTACAAAGAGACACGTTTGTCACACACACATTTTAATATACAGAAATGCACTGATTATAAGAAAACACATGTAAATGTAGGACATGTGGGACAGAAGGACGCTTTGGTCTCCTCACCTGCAACTGGTGCAGTTACAGGCTCCCATGCGGTTGCAGGGCCCTAAACGGTTGCGGTTGCAGGGCCCTGCAGCCTCGGCTGTATCTGTTGTGGGGTGGATGGGAGGTGAAACAAAGATTTAGATTAAACCTGAAGTAAAAGAGGAGCTGCCGAGAGACAGAGAAACTACTGCTTTATCATTTGAATGTCTTTGTTAATTTGCCTCTCTGTTTTAACGATGAGCTCAGTGAGTCTCTGCCCTCAGAGAGCTCGTTACAACCATTACCTGAACTTAAAGTCTCACTCCTGTCGCTGGAGATCTGTAAGGGCTTTTGTTGCCTGCAAAGTTGCGGTTGCCCTTAAAGAATCTCCTCCCTGGAGAGTCTACGAAGCTGGAGGTGGCTGCTGAGACAACACTGAGGTCAAATCCCAACGAGAGGCGCAGCAGCAGCAACGTGGACGAACTAATGCCACTTTAACATTTGCTCAAATGTTTTGTGTCTTTGCTGAGTTTTATTTTGGAAGAACGAAGCAGAATCCAGATTGATTTCTGTAGGAACATTAGGTCTGGTGCAGCCTGCTCATACATGCTGTGGACCAGCTGATGATGCACCAGACCGAGCCTGGTCGTCGTAGCTGTCACTCCAGAATAAAAGCCTCCCAGAAGATTCTCTAATCACAACTTGATGGGACCCATTAACCTCATGAAATATACATGTGTGACTGAAATCATCCACTTAAACTTTGGCAGGAGCCAAACGTTCATGTCCTGAAGTCAGGGGGGGGGGGTTCCCTTGCTGAACTTTTCAGTGACTCCTTGCTCTTGAATCTTTTAGGGTTCTGTGGCACTTTGCCTCCTTTGTCAGACCTATAAGTAAATACCTCTGGTGGCCACCAGGTGCTCCAGACCGGCATCAGATGTTCTGCTTTTTTCCTTCCAGCCTCCTTTTTATCATCCAGTTCACTCTGATATCTAACGAAACCCGTCCCATACAGATCAGTGAGTCTAACGCCTAACACACATTTCCTGGACATGTTCTGGTTGTGCTCAGAGCCAGTACTTCGTCTCACATGAGCAGTTTCCAAATGTTATCTGCCGGCGGCTTGTCCTGAACTTTATGGCATCGTATAGAGATGAAAATCCTTCTGAAACAGCAGCTCAGCCAGATGTTTTCGCTGTCAGCTTCAGAGCGTTGGCGGTTCTCCAGAGGTCCATCATGATCCATTATCTGTTTGATACGATTCACAGAGAGTTTGTGCTAAACTCTCACCATGTTGACCTTATGCCTAATCATTATTTAGGAAACGCAGAGACTGTGAATATGGAGACGGGCTCCCTGCTTCGTCGTGGCACCTGTTGCCTGTTCAGGTTCAGGTTCAGGGGTAGACTGCAGCAGACGAGATTGTTCCTGACTGTGTGCGACTGTTGTCTTGTGGCAGCAGAAACACAGTGAGGGCTTTAGTCATTCCCACGTCTCATACCTGTGCGTTTCAAATCTCCTCTAACTGTTTTAAATCACATATTTAATGCTGCAGCTGTTTGGAAGCTCCAAATGATTTTCCAGGTTGGCTTTGAGTGCTTTGAGTCCACCCTCGTGCTCAGGTCAGCGAGAAGTGAAATTAATATGAGCACTATGAGATAATACCAGCGTGTAAACATATGCTGCTTCAAATCATTTGACTGAAGCCTAAAGACAGAAAGGTCAGGTGTTACTTTTAAGACCTAATCACAGCATAGTGCATTATCAATAGTTTTTGTGGCGTGCATCAGAGCAGCCGCGCTGTGACTTGCATGCATGCAGTCATTTATTCGTGACGTGCCACACTGGGGGGGAGGAGTTACGTCCTTGTTCAAGCGAGGCCGCTCTGAGAGGGGAACCATGTTGCAGATTTATAATTCATCATTCAGAGTTAATGCAGTATTCACATGATAATTAGTATTAATTTTTGATTGGCGCCTCAGGGCAGCTCTGCATTGTTGGCCTGAGGAACCTGCACCATTATTACCTTATTAGTGTAACTGTCAGACGCCTGTTTTATTTTACAAATGCACGTCTTGTATTTTACTATCAGCTGCTCTCGTCAGTCACGTTGCTTATTAGTCACCTAAATGAGGAAAGAAGCACCTCTGTTTGGCCCAGTCACAACAAAGCTGTCACTGTGCGCGAACCGTCCACGCGGGTAAAATCAGGTTGGACTCCTAACACACGCTTTTCCTCATCTGATGTGAAACCTGATGAAGCTCTTTGAGTTTTCTTTCAAGAACCAGACGGCTGATGAACTGTAGGCGTGTCATACGAGGGAGTTTGAAATCCACTTCCTGAACCGCTGATTGACTCTGTTGTGTCACAATCTGCCTGTTTTGTAAAGCACGCGTGTTCTCACACCTAAGGGGAGCTTTCCTGTGTAGGAAGAGGTTTCGCCATCACTTTGGGGCATTTTAGTAACAGGACAGCAGGTGCACGACTCCCTGACCTGCTCCCTCCAGCAGCTGTGTGTGTGTGTGCGTGGGCACGTGGAGCTCTAATGGCAGATGGCCAGAGCTCAGAGGACACTGACGGAGCTTGGCAAATGGACGGGCGACTGTGGTGAACCAAACGCTGCCTGCTGCTGCCTCCGTCAGCTACTTTCCAGAGGAAACTTTTGTGTGCAGCCTGGAGCTTGAAGGCGGAGGGGCGTGCTTTTCTTTTCTCGAGTGAAAAAATGGCCTCCAGATTGACAGCGCCTTTCATTCTGTATTATCCGGCCTGGCTTTTAACTCCAGGAGAACTGTGTTCACAAATTGATGCTCTGCTCCTTTGGGGCTGTAGCTGAAACATTAAATTGTACTGAAATATTCATATGTGAGTGCATTTAGCTGAGAGCAATTGATGTGCGACTCCCTAGAAGCCAGATGGAAATTTTTCAGGGCCCCAGCACGCGCTGGCAGATACCCCGAGCTCCGGCCGGGCCGGCGAATGTGATTTAGTCTCGGCTACTGGACTGAGGACGACTGATGTCAGCGTCCTCTCTTGTGGCCGGAGACGCTGCATGATCTCTTTGTGGGACGTCCGGACAAAAAGCGACCCGCTGCTCAGGTTGATCAAATAAAACACCTGCTGGTTTCCCATTAACTGGGATTCGATTTTTCCATCACACCAAAACATAAATGTTAGCATTATAATATTTTATGGAAGCAGTGTTAGAATTCTACATTCATTTCTAGTTGTGTGATTAATTTCGAGCCTTTGTCTGAAGTCAGTGTGTGGAAGTAAATATTTGTCTTTCAGGCCTCGAATGCTTTTGTTTCAGCAGTAATGGATGAGTTATGGTGACTATGAATATGTAGATTGGCTATGATGCAGACATTTCCCACAGGAGTTGCGCTTTCTACTGAAAGGAAAAAAAAAGAAAAGGCTAATTTGCCGTTGATGTGGTGAGTCATGCATAACTACAGAGTCCACGTAGAGGCGCTGAATTCATTCTGACGTCCTGTAGATTCTCTTATTCCACCTCCCGGAGGACGGGGTCAGCAGGGTCCTCGTGTTATCACAGAACTAACAGCTTTGTATGGATGCTTAAAACAAATGAAGCCGTATCTTCTTTTTAATTTGGAAGAACCTTGTTAGGTATCGACTGGTTTAGGATTCGACATCACTGTGTATGTTCAGAGGACGGAAGTGACTGAGCTTGGTCACCCAGGTGATCACATTTAGTTTGTTTGGGTTTTTTTTGACCCACTTTCACCAGCAAGAAGCGCAACGAGCACGAGAGGAGAGGGTACCAGAACCTAGACCTGGCTAGATGTAAAAGTCTTCTGTAGCCATGACAACAGTCTCCTGAGTGGGTTTCTGCCACTACGCGACCCTCTGGATCCTGTGCACTTAAGAAGTATGTTTCAAAAAGAGAACCTAAGAAGCTTTTTAAAAAATGATGTATAATTTATTTGTATTTTTCTCCTGCTCCTGACTCCTTCGGATGAGTGTCCTGTGTGAGACGTGTTCTGAATCTGTCAGACCGCAGCAGTAATGCAGTTGTACTCCCAACATCTATTTGTTCTCAATGAGACTGACCCCTTTCCCTAACATATGACCAGCTGTTCATTTTAAATCTCTCCTAAACAAGATGGCGTTGTGTGAATCAGGGCAATCATCCGGCACAGACAAACAAGCAAGCTGTTTCCAGAAACGTATCTAATGTGTTTATTCGTACGTAGAACTAATATCAGCAGCTGAGCTGAACGTTTGCTGCAGCGCTCGGTCATTGGCTCATTAGGAGCCACGACATGCATATCATCATCATTCTATGGTGAACTCCTTCACAGCGGCTCAGAGCAGCGTTCATCTGGGACACGCGATGAGAAGTAAATGCAAAAGCTCGCTCTCCATTTCTGTGGTCTCCCCCAGCTCCTGAGGATGTTCTGCCTCCTTATCCGCTGAAGGCTCCACTGTGGTTGGCAGCTTGCATAGTTCCTGACCTCTTCACAAAAACTACGACCAGAGGTCACCTCGCCTGTACGTACGGTGGCTTGAGATGATAAAGAAATCCACATCCTGTGGCCTGTGAAGCCTCTGGAGCTCTACTGGAAGGAAGAAACTCACATCCTTCTCACACTCGGCAAGAAGACAACCAGCTTCAAAATCCACATGAAAATATATCTAAAAAGAGTTTCCTCCTCAGGAAGGTTCATTCCAGCTGCAGTTTATTTTGTGTACCCACAGAACTCCAGCGGTTTGGTCCCGTTAATAGGAATGAGAACAGCGCTCATGTAATGTTAATGCAGTTAAAGTGACTCCCTCCGCGCCGTTATTAAAACATTTCAATTATTAAGTGTCTAATGGTCACTGTTAATTCACTTATGGTCCTGTGAGGGAGGCAGGGACAGTACTGCTGGTTTCACTGGAGACGTCCAAAAGCAATTTACGTCTGAGCTGGTCTCCTGAAGGTCTGCTCGGTGTCCCCACCTGTCAGAACTCGGCTCTCAGCTCAGGCTGACCTGGCATGATACGCATTGACAAATCGGGTTCATATGAATCCGTTTGCTCCTCAGCTGCGACGGAAGGATATTTGGTGCCACATACCTCGCTGAGGTCTCCTCCTGTGCACAGCTGTGCTGCTGAGTTCACATTAGATGCGCAGCACCTCCACCCGAGACGTTTATGCCAAGGCAGCTGCAGCAGACGGAGGTTGAGCCAGGACAACTGCAGAGGGGTTCATGCTTTATTTACCGTCATGATGGCGTGTGCGACGTGTTGTTTAGCTTTAACACTGTTTATTACTGTATTCTATTACTTTATGATCCTGCTCATTAGTGCAGCCTGCTGCAAGTAACATTACTGTTGTTATTGTTACACTTCCTGCAGAAACTCAGGTGATTTATCAGAGGTGAACCTTGTTGTTCCTACAGACTGTGGAGCAGTTGGTAAAGCTGGTGCTGGCTGTAAATCATCTTATACGGGGACAGGAGGTTGATTTCTAATGATGCACCGGATTATTTACCACTCTTAGAGAGAGCTGTTGATTGATACGGATCTGAGTTACGCTGCCGTTGACAACAGAGAGAGAAAGAACCAGGTGATGAAGACTATGGTGTAATATTATTATCTGAAGGTTAATATCTAAGAAGTGAATATATTGGTAGGTAAAGTCTGTTTCTAGGTAACGGAAAAAAAACAGAACCACCTGGAACTCAATGTGAAAATATTAAAGTACCAGCTTCCACTTTTTCACATGGCGATTTCTTCTTCGTCGTTAAAGAGGTTACGTCACAGCTTCTCACTTGTTCTGCTGAGTCTGTGAAAACATACACGTAGACGTTTAGTAAAAATGTGCTGCGAGCTGCAGCCTGTGGAGCAGAAACAGCAGCTGGTGAAGGTGGAGGTGAGAGTATGGGAGGTGGAGTGATAAGGTGGTTTTATTAATATAAGAATCTAATGTTACCAGTGATGTTATGATGAGTTTAGCCTTTTATTTCCTGGATAAATCAAAAGCTATTTCCTGGGTATTATTACAGAAACCAGCAGGATTTTACTATATGCTAATAACTAATTATTAGTAACTCCATTGCATTCTTGTTACTGATACGACTCCGTAGTGTTATTAAATTGATTCCAGAATATCACCTCACTTTCCCTTAAGTGATTTACCAGCTCAAAATGTCGAACGTGAACATTCTGTGTAACTGGATTCGTTTGACTGTACAGAAAACTGAAGCTCAGTGTCACTTCTGGAAGCGGGGGAGCGAGCTGCCGGACAGTAAAGGAGCAGTTACAGAAATACTAACTTTTATTGTTGCTATTTTGATTCAAATGACAACACCTGCATTTGGCAATAACGTCCTCTATACCAAGTTTTAAAAAAGTGTCGGTAAACATTTAAAGTGCAAAGAATTTGCTTGCCACGTAGAGCACATTGTTTTTTAAAGGTTCATGCTACAAGCACTCCAGTCTCGCTTGATTTGAGTAGTCCAGTCACTTACCTGTTCACTTCAGCCACACCTACAAAAACAAAAACGCTTCTCAGTCAGTTCTGACCATGGTTTAGAAATCGTATGTACCCTGTGGCTGTTTGAACAAAGAACAGCACGATTAATGCTTGAACGTGAAATTACAAATGAAAAAGAAAATACAATACTCGTTTTAACTGCAGATTTTAACAGTGCGTCAGGCTGCAACACCGTTCAGCATTCAGGGTTTTGTTCAATACAGGCTTGAATGGCCCTTTGCTGGTTTTAAAGTTCAGTGCATTTCAGAGCTCAGACTGAGAATTCCTGATGAGAAATGTGTGTGAGAACACGTTGGAACACACCCCGTGGTGACTGGGACGTCTTTTGTGCTATATGAGGGCATTTCTGTCACACAGGAAAACCAGAGCTTGGACAGTGCGGCAAACGGCCTAAAAGTTCTTATTGTAATTTCTACTACTGATTTCTGAACATGTCCGTTAACTGGAAGCGAAGGCTCGAGCTTGCTCTGAATCGGCTGGATGCACACAGCAGCTGAAAGAGAGACACTACACGCCACAGAGAAACATAACGTAGGTTATGTGTCAGACATGTTTCCCAGAGGTGTGTCAGAGGGTCCCAGGAGCCGGTACTTCTCCTCCAGGGACGGCTCCGTGGTGCTGCCCTGCAGGTGGATCAGCGGCTTGGTCTGCAGCAGCACACATCCCTTTCCCCGGCCTCGCCTCTCCTCTTGGTTTCTGCGATTGAAGATGTTTATTCTGTGGTCCAGCTCAGGGCTGGCCTTCTCTGAGCCTGTGGGGCTGGGGTACTTAAGGTTAACAGGGTCCACTGCCAAGCCCTTTTGAGCAAGGCAGGAGTCCTCGGACAGGGAGGAGAGGAGCTCCTGAACCACCGCGCTGGGGTCCCTGCAGGGGTCCCGGCCTGAGATAGAAGCAGGGCAGCAGCGGTGCGAGCTGTAGCACTGACTGAGGTCCTGAACTGTGCTGCTGCTGCTGCAGTCCGTCAGAGACGAAGCTGGGGCAGGGCTGCTCAGGCTGTGGGGCCGCGCCGTCAGGCTGCCACTGGACCGCGATATGCTGGTGGAGGCGTCACTCGCAGCGCTGCCCACCCGCTCCACGGACAGCATCGGGTTCGCATGGGTGGGATGTGTACTGGTGGGGAGGTGGAAGTCGATGGCTGCCGTGGTGATGAGCCGAGCACCTAAGCCAGGGGCCCCGGCACCTTACAGGCACAACAACAACATTAACATTATTCAGCATCCAGCACAAATATGCTTCTGCTGCTGCTATGAATTAGCGGATGATAAGCTGTGAAAGACTTTGCTCGTCGTCTCTTACCACTGCTTGCTTCACTGTAGTACTGGCTGATGTAGTTGTTCATGTCATCGTGCACAACTGGATCTGGGTTTAAAGAAAAAAGGGACAAAACTGATGAGTTGTTGGCTCAGACTCAAAACCTTATGGATAGATTTATGTCTTTACATTCCTGCCTCTGCCTCATTCTTGGGTTTCAGTTTCTGAAAAACGTCGCCTACATCCATCCTTTACGTTTACGTCTTTATTGACCCGAGACGACGTCTGCCTCGGGCCACAGGTGCTTTAAAGGCACAGTTCAGGATCCCGACCTGCTCCGCTGTGCATTAGCTTCATGCTGGAGCACCACGGATGAAACTGGGACAGGGACGGGGTGGGGTTGGTTTCAGGGCTGAGGGAGTGGGAGCTCTTTGTTCAGGCTCTGAGCGGGCCTCGGTGTGCGTGGTGAATGGCTGTGATCTGCTCTGCTCTCGTGCTCGCTTGATTGGTCTTGAGCTCACTATCCACTGGTTGAGTGCGAACCCGGAGTACCCTGAGTGCTAGCCCCTGTCCCCTGGGACATGCTGCAGACTCTGATGGGTAATTTCATTTATTTTTCAGTCTAAAATATTAATCCCTGAACTACCCCTGGAGAGGAAGCATTGCACTCACTAAAACAAGACCGAGACAATCGCTGCACAATTAATAAGACATGAGTCCTAGAAGTGTCCAGCGTGCATAAAAGGCTCTGTTCTCCTGCCAGGGACGTTACCGGGCTGTCAGCTGTCTGTGGAAAAGGAGAGGCGACGTCATTTTGATGGGTGAACTGGCACAAAGCTGCTCACTGCAGCTAAACCAGCTTCAAACTATTTGACCTTCTGTTTTCATGGGTGTGAACAATGTTCATTTTAGATGAATTTGTGGTGACGTTAGGTCTAAACCGACATGAATCCGTACTGTTCAGTGTCTCTACTCCTCGCCGCTGCTCTCTAAATCGACACGCTTTGGTACTTTGAGGTGGAGAAACCACCGCTCTCCTGAGTCCGGCCGCTGCCTCGAGGAGTTCTCGATGGCACCCTGCAGGTGAGAGAGAGAGAGGGTGAAGGCCACCCAGACATTTTGTGAGATTTTGGCAGATGCATATGATTTTGACTTCATTTGAGTGGAGCTGACTTGTTGACGCTCTGCGGCCGGTGTGTTCATCCCTGTGACCGCGTGTCTGTGAAAAGCCCCACGTGTTTCTGAGAACCAGATTTCCCACTATGCCCTTGGGGTAATTTTGCGGCCGCTGTGGAGCCTCATGATGCCCTATTGTGGTCTGCAGGTGAAGGGGAACAGATGTTGACAGGAGCCCACTTTTCCCTAACAAGACCCAATGCACAGAGCACTCTGTATCTGAAATAGCCCAAGTGGCCTGGGCTGGCTCCGCCGGCCTCGCCATGAGGGAGGTGGTGAGAGAGATAGTTGGAGCATGACAGGGCGCCCATGCAGGCTGACGCGGTGTCGGGGAACGTGCCTGCTTTCTCCAGGATTCACTAGATCCTAAAAGCTTTTCTGCCCTCATGTTCGTCCCCCAGCACCTGCGGTCAGACGGGCGTCGTGTGCGAGCACTGAGGGGCTAAGAGCCCGGCCTCGAACATGCTCCGGGGCTACTGCTCCAGATTAACCGTACACTGCTCTGGCATCGCATTCACCTGATGTTACACCACTAGAGACTTTTGTTCCACATAATTATGCACATACTTTATGCTGCACCTCTCTCCTTTTTTGTCACGGTGCTGCCTCGAGCAAACACTGCACCTGGCATGATGTGCGTTCAGATTAGCTGCTCGGATATTTTAATGGCGAGATGCCTTTTTAAAAACATTTTACTAAAGAAATCGGGTTATACCTGCAGCGGCGTGTGGCTCCCTGGAGAGTCTCTGGCCACTCTCGTCGTCAGACTCCCCGGGAGCGAGGCCTTCCACAACCTGGAAACTCCTGCCCTGTTTGCCCCAGATGTGGTGGATCTGCATGGCTGCTTCGCGCTCTGCCGCAAGGTCCAGGTCCTGCTGGGCCAGGTGGGCCCTCAGCTGCCGGATCTCAAACTGGAGATGGTCGAGTAGTAGTCGAGAAGTAGAAGGTTTGTGTGAATCATTTCCCAGAGGGCAGCAAGTAGTTTGAGCACAGACACGTAGGAATGGGGAGAACGACAAGGGAAAGAATAGACTACAGGTAAATACGAGGAAAACACAAACACAACACACTAATACACAATAATACTGATCACATGGCCCAGATGTAGTGGACTGTGGCACCATCACATAGACACCATATTCAGAATGGGTCAGTAAAGGTCCTGTTGTTGAATTATTAAACAGTTCCAATCGACGATTAGGGTTTTTAGTAGGAAACAGGGTTTGAGTACAGCAGTGATTTCAGAACGTTTGAAGCACACGACCCACCGACATCAAACCACCAGACGTGTGTGTAGTCGAGTAAAGAAGTGAAAACACTCTTGAGCTCGGTGCATCACATTAAATCAGCGCAGTGGATACAGCTGATCATTCCCTGTAATCCTTTATTCCTAATGTGTGTCTGTCCTCAGAGCGGAGCACAGTGTCCCTCACATCATCTGTGTGTGTGTGTGTGTGTGTGCTCTCTGACCCCACTGAGGAAAAGCTGCGGCCTGTTTGTGAGGCACTGCTGCCCTCCTCTGGCGGTAGTGGAACTGACCGTTTCTAACATCCACAGACTGGATTTACAGCAGCTTCGGCTGGAAGCACATTTCTAGTGAGACACACGTGGGCCTGTTTATGTCCAAGTCCACAGTTTAGTTCTCCTGTTATCTTACGAGCTCATGTTGTGGATAGAAAATGTGGAAGTAATGTCTCAAAGCCTGAACATAAGGTTATGGTAAAGTGGGATTACTGGGATTACTGGGATGAGTTTTTTCTGTGCACAGAGGGCGGAGGAGTAAACGATAGCTAAACAGAGGCCTGTGGTGTTTGTCACATAAATACATTCACGCAGGAACTCACAGCCTGTTCCTGGCAGATCTGAGTGAGACGCTCCAGCTGCTCCTCTCTCACAGCCTTGGTCTTCTCGCACTGCTGGATCTCCAGCTCCATCTCCACCTTGACTTGTAGGACATAAGCTACCGTTGAGGAGGTGGGAAAGAGACACAGAGGCTGTCAAGTTTCAGTTTAAGACACATCTAGATGAAAGAAAAGTTTCTTTGGACAGACAGCTGTTCAAATACGCTGAGGTCAGAGCGGGGTCAAAGGTCGCGGTCGGTGGGCCATTAGTCCTTTGCTCCATAGGCGTCTGTTAGAGCTCGTTAATTGGTGGAAGCTGGTAACTCGATGCCTGTGCTGAATGAATTTAGCAAGATGTCAGTTCATCACAGACTTATCCTGTGAATGTGCAGAGGCGCCTAGATCCTTCATGACAGGTGGAGCTCAAAATGTGGAAGCAAAATCTGTGGATTAATATTCTGGAAACTGAGAAAAAAAACTTTCTGGCGGCGTTGGGCACATGCATCACATCGTCCTGATCAATCACTCACTCCACCTTTCACAACCTGACCGCATGTTTGAATTACACGTAACACACTCACTGGGCGGGATGGGAGAGAGTAACTTTGGATACCTGTTGTCACATAGCTGGCAGAGGATCAGTGCCTCACGCTTCTCTACCATCACGTCACACGTTGCTATGAACAACTTAAATGAAATATAATCAGGAATCTTATTGCAGCATCTCTGTCTGTGATCACAACTGGCAGCTTGTTCAAATACCGAGAGCAAAGCGCACCGTCATCGCCACATGCTCCTCATGCCTATTTATAGTCATGTTGGTGCACGCACGCACGCACGCCACTCTCTCCCCTCTGCTTCACTCGTTTCCCTGCTTCGTGGAAGGTTTGCTCTACAACTCGACCCAAACGTGTTTTCTGCAGTCGAAGAAGACGGTGAGCACGGAGGTGAAGTAGCTCACAGTGCTGCAGCAGTTCTACATTCTGTTCTGAATAACTAAGAAGCTTCCCCTTCACAAGCCAAGTTCATCCTCTTCACCTACAACAAGCAAGTCAGTCCCTCCGCTGTCCTCCTGTCGGTGTCAGAATCAGAATCAGAAAACTTTTATTGCCATTGTCATAGAGCGCAGCTGTAGCCACCTGCCTCACAGCAAAACAAATCACTCACCGATATCAAACCCAGCAGAAAGCAACCAGCTTCAGCTGCACGTTTAGTTCCTGACCACACTGATATCAAAGGAGACGCTTCTACGGCTCCCCTGCTGGTAGCTGTGGCATCGAACAGATCTGCTCCCGATCTATCAAACATGATCAGTCATATTCGATAGGGGCAGCGTGAGAGCTCAGCGGTTCGATTCTCAGTCCCCTGAAGCTACATGTCGAGCTGTCGAGGAACAATCTCCCCGAGAGGATCAATAAAGTATTGATCAACTAAAATGTTTATACCATATATATCTAACTGTCTCTCCCGGTGTGGGCCGATGTGTGCGCCGCTGATCCTGTATGCAGCCCTGGGCCTGCTGAGGTGAGGGTGACCCCCGAACAGATATTGAACTGTTGTGCATTAGCATAGAGGAGAACAACCACTATATTCATTAAAGTCTGTGAATCTCTTTAACCAGCGCTTTACAATCAATACGAGTTAGAGCAGCAGAGAGGCAGCGATTTACTCTGAGGGAGGATCAATGTCTATATCGCTCTGAATAGTAAATAATTTGTATAGTCGTGCAGAGAACGGGCTCACGTTGTCCTTTTCACACCAGCTGTTCTTTATGCATCACAGAAAAAATCATTGTTTTTTTCCCGCCTCACCGTCAATGATCCTCTTGATCCTCCAGATGCGTAAGGTGATGATGAGGCTGATGGCATCCCAGGGGCTGTTGGGCCCGTTGGCCACCGTAGAGGCCACCATGGGGGCCAGCGACAGCACGATGACAGCACCGTCGAACACCTGAGGGTGTGTGTGTGTGTGGGGGGGGTAACGTTAATTCAAATAAAATAAAGATTCCAAACGTTGCATCAGGCTCTGTCAAGAGGAACAAGCACTCACCTCAACTTTGTTTTCTATGTAGTCCCAGATCCCGAGCACTACGATCCTGAAGACGGTCTGAACCAGACAGAGACACAGGACACGGTAAAGCACACAGATGTGAGCACACAGATGTGAGCGCACAGATGTGAGCGCACAGACGTGAGCGCACAGACGTGAGCGCACAGACGTGAGCGCACAGATGTCACTTTGGTCAAGGAATCAGCATCTTCTATAGCTTTAGATGTAATATCACTGCGTAGTTATAGAATTAAAAATCAGCAGAACCTTCTCCAGTGAGACGCAGAACTTTTTTCCACCTGCTAAAGTTTCCACTTTATTTCTGTGTGTGTCTACAGAAATAAAACGCCTGTAATCTGACCACATGTCAGGTTTTGCGCCGTGCTCCTGGTTGTTGGGCCGGACCACTGATTTGAACTCCATTTAACAGGAAGCTGTCACGGATCGGCGGCCCTGCCCATCTGTCATCCGGCGTGTATGTTGGGCAACACTACATCCGCGTGTTCCTGCGCTGTGATTGGTGCAGCGGGACCAGCTGGTGATAAGCTGCATCTATCTAACCCCGGTCCCGAGTGACTGTTGGCCTGTGATGTGAGTGGGCGAGGTGTTTGGAGGGATCCTTTCGCTGTAACCTTATCCCCACTGCTCATTAAGTTCAGCTTTAATTATTGCTCCCGCTGCCTCGCTGGTAATTAATGTTGCGTTTAGGGCACTGGGGCTGAAGCTGTGGAGGTAATTGGTTTGCCCTGGAGCGGCGACCTGTGGGCCACATTTTCCCATTTCCATTTGGTTTTTCACATTTCCACAGTGGTGATAAGACACTTGTTTTATCAAACAATGGCTCAGGTTTCACTTTAATGACCTCCTAGCTAAAGCTACACCCCCGACTTATCAATAGACCCAACAATAATGGAGTTAAATGACGTCTACTCTAGTTCCCTACGGGCTGTGCCAGATTTACAGAGCTGGAAAGAGGCCAATTAACGAGCTGTAGTCTAATAAAAACTATAAGAAGGCAGATTTGATTAGACATGGAACTAGAAATAAGACTTTATGGACCTCGATGCTCACAACATACCTCTGAGAAGAAGAGGGACAAGATGATGAGGCTGATCCAGTGGATGACGCTGGCAAACTGGAAAGCATTGGAGACTGTTGAGAGACGAAACCAGACAGATCTGTAACTAATGCAGAATCCAAATGCTTCTACATTTATGGTTTTTAACAGCTGTTCTCACGACTCTGGTTCTGTGCATCTAAATTCTGATTTTCTAGCAGCAGCCTGAACTCTGTTGAACTGTCACTCGTCTTACTGCTCTCCATTCTGTCCACTCTTATTGTCCACTCCTGTGTTTGTCTCGTGGGACTGGGCCTGGACAAAGCTCTGAAGTGACCCTGCAGCGAGACTCAGGTGTGGTCAGCGCTGGATCCTGGCCAGTAATTGACTGGGACACAGGCGTGCTGCCATTGACTAGAGATTTGGTTCATTATCACTCGTCTCCATCGCTGCTATTTAGCACCGGGGCCTCGCCAGCTGCTCTGTGATTGGTGGACTACAGTCATTGATGGAAAGATTAACACTGACTGCATAAACATAAGGATAATAATGACTAAGGAAGGCGTTAGTGTAAACTACAGGACGCTTCACAGACATTTAAAACGTCTCTTTATCATGCAAGGAACCTCACCGCGTGTAGTCTCTGCAAACGTCTCCTGGATAAGAGGTTAAAATAGGAGGAAAGCAGCCATGCACACTATTTACATTGGAGGAGTTTGGTGTCTATGAGCAGCTCCAGGGACAGGAAAAGCACCACCAGGACGACACAGGCCACCAGGACGCAGTTGAAGCCAGCGCTGAGCAGACAGACCTGCCACAGGGCCACTCGATGACCGCAGCACGGCTTCAGCCAGTTGGACCTGGGGGGGCGAGAACACACGGGACAGGGGAGGAGGCGTTAAACGATCAGTCGTTCATCTGTGCGTCTTCAGACCAGGACAATAAACTAAGCTGAGACGTGTCCTGTGAAGTAACACTGGCATGGCCACCAGAGGGCGCTGGTCTACTCATGGAACAAGGTGGCGATGGCCAGAGACGGGACAGTGGAGCTCTATCTGGTGATCTACTTGACTGTGGGCTGTGGGTGTGACTGGAATACCGATGGACTCCTTTCTTTGTGGCAATGAAAGGACGCGCTGTAGAGGATGCTGCTTAAAGGCATGTTCAGCAAAACCGGTGTGTAACAGAAAGAACAAGGTCAGTGTGAGGATTCACTGTTCCTCAGTCAAACAAACATTTTAGCAAGAAGATTTTAACGTGAGCGAATCCAGCACTGAGCGTTGGTTCGTCCTACAGGTCGCTGACAGTGGGACTGAGGGAAACAACGCTCTCTCTCTCTCTCTCTCTCTCTCTCTCAGCAGCTCTCCAGCTGGAGTGGAAAGTTGGCTCTGCCCACCACCTTTCCCCTCTCCCCATGCACTGGCACGGAGGACACAGACGCTCCTCTGATCGTCGTTTTCATTCCTCGGCGTGGCACTAGCACGAGCGTCAACTGATTTTCACTGTGGCTGCAAATCTGATTGTGCTGCTGGACATTTCAGAAAGGCACTCGTCCTTCTCACTTTGAAGCTGCTGCACGAAGACGTGCCCTACGCCTGAACATGGGACAAATGCAAATGAAGCATTTATCACTAATATTCCACATTAAAACACACACATTTTTTAGAGAATGAAGCTTTGGATTAGACCTGCTAGTACAGTTTATGTTGCAGGATAATCACTCTTTTAGTTTAAAAACTACTGCTCAGTCCCTGAAAGGAGGCCAAGAACGAACCTTTCCTACGCCACATGCCTGCAACCGTGTGGAAATATGTGCAGCAGAAATCAAATGCAGCAGCTCAAACCAACATGAAAAAGAGAAACATCCTGACATTTAACATATGTCGGCACAGAATTCCAGCATATGGTGAAGCTGGTTTGCTGACTGCTGCATGTGGAAGACAGTGGGATAAGCGTGGGATACCAGAACAGGCTAAAAGAGGAAACACTTTTTCCACACGTGTTATAATAAGGTAAAATCAGTCTCTCAGAAGGACACATCCGTTACAGGCTGGCGTTGGCAGAGCCTACAAGCAATGCACGACTCGTCTAATAAAGGCATAATCACGCTGATAGCAATCATCTTCTTGGCTTTAGGTGGGGTGGCACAAGTGTGCAAGCTCCAGATGGTGCAGAATCCGCTCCACCAGAGTCTTGACGAGACTCCGCAGATGCCAGGTATCATGTGATCCTGCACGCGTACGTACCAGGACACCTGCATGCCGTGTCTGCAAGACTCAAACTACCGGCCTGTCCTGCTGTGTAGGAAACTAACTTGATTGATCTTATTGCTGTCAGTCAAACATGAAATGAAAAAGGGAAACTACCTGCTATGCTAAGATATAAACAAATAGAAAGAGTTATGAACACCTCCAGTGCACACCAGAGCAGTGGAGCGTCACCTCCGATCCCAGTGATGGGTTTGGAGCTGCCAGACGCAAAGACAGGAGCATATGTTACTGGTGCGGCTGTTCCAAATGTGCAAAGAGTCCAGGTTTAGAAACCAGCACCAGATGGTCCATCTAAATCTAGTATGCAGGGGGGGCTCCTACCCTGCACCACCCACCAGCTTCAGGCCAATGGTCCGAATGTTCCATTTTGAAAATACTCTAAGTACTGGCTCATGTGCAAGTTATGGAATGAGAAGGAAGGAGTGAAAAACCAGCGCATGCAAAGATCACAAAGTCCAGAGAGTCTAAAGACGAACGTAGCCTGCGTCATGTGCAGCACCTCATACGATCATTTCATGTGTTTGGACATATTCTCTGAGGACGTTCTGCCACAGGTATATACTGTATACTGAACATATGAACAGTGTAGTTTATGGTTTTTTAAATCCAGGTATTGTAAAGACGTACAGTGAGGAAGATCTTTGACAGATAATTGCCTCCCCTGGTGCTGGACCAGAGATGCTATAGTAAAGCTGAGTCTGATTTAGCTCCCCATAGAAGCAAATATACTGTGTGTACGCCTCGTTTGAAAGCGCCACCGATCTCATTACATCACAATGAATCCGTCTTTACATTCGCTAAGACAACTGAGTTTATATACATATGACCTACACCCGCTCTGGGCACTTCTCAGGGTGCTTTACACATACGTGTATATGTATATACACAAATCTATACAGAAAACCCAACCGTCACCTGAGCAGCACCAGGCGACAGTGGAGAGAAAAACTCTCCTCTAAGAGGAAGAAACCTCCAGCAGAACCAGGCTCGGATCATCTGCCTCGACCGGTTGGGGTGAGTGGACAGAGGAGAGAAGAAGAACAGCAGGTAACTCTGGGCAGGCAGGACCAGTACCTACTTTCACATCGCTTCGTGTTCAATTCTTTTGCCCGACATTTGGGTCGGTTCGTTTCGATTCCCATCATGTTGTGGTTGGATCAGTTAGTTTGTCATTTGATTTTCCTTCTCTCTCGGTTCAGATGAAGTGATAATAAAAACCTGCCCCCCTTCCCACAGCTGCTCCACCTTTGAGCAGAGGTCTGTCTGTCACACTGGATATTTACATCTCCGCTCCACGGTCAGTCGTCTTCTCCTCTGGTTGCGTTTCCACTGAGAGTGCTGCAGGAGTTGCCTCTTCCCTGCTGATGTGCTGTGATCAATGGTGCACAGGCATCGGTAATGGGGAACCTTTCAGATGTAAAATTAATTACCTGCAATCTGACAGCATCAGGGAAACTCAGCATGTATTTTATGCTTAGCTGGTACTCCCCCTTTTCCCGCGCTTGCTTTAGCATGAAGCGTTGTGAGCGTGTTGTAGAGATGTGGAGCCTGCTGACATAATTCTTTCTATACGGGAGGATGAGCTACCGTTCGTATCAGCAGACTGTATTACCTTCAGTGTTTTATTGGTTAGGTTTAGGCGCCGACAGCACTTGGCTGAGGTTAGAAAACGATATTGTCTGCCTAAACCCACCCACATGAAGGATCCCAACAATATTAAACAGAGAAAAGGTGGATCAGGACATAATTCATGCGTTATGGCCAAAATCGAACTGCAGACAACAGCTAGTTCAACTATGCAATATGCCAAGTATGTTTGGTGGGGTGGGGGGGTCCTCTGCTTCCATGACCATCTTCAGTGAAGCCAAATGTGAGGCTGCAAACAAGCAGGTTGAGAGGCGAGCCGTCCCCTGCATGCGCTCAAAGTGACTTCACACGTGCAGAATAAGGGATCAAACTCTGGAGGTTCATCAAACCAGTGAAACGTTTGCGTGTCAAAGACTCACAAAACATGTTTATGTTACACTTGGCATTGTCCTGTCCTACACGACGCTCTGCTGGACGCCGTTGCTACAGCTCAGAGAAGGTTATTCCTGGAGGTTGACGAGCTCAAATCCCCAGAGCCTCGTGGAAAACGTGGGTGGTGAGGGAGAACGAGTGACTCCGCCCACCTTTAACGAAGGCGTCCTTCAGGTCACACTGAATGAAAATCTGACCATCAGTCACTTGCTTCTCGACCAAAGTGTGCTTCTGTTTTTGACAAATAATAGAAGGAACCTGTTTTGACAACATCTCACGCTGTTTATTTTTGGCCTTGGAGAAAGTCAAGGACATAATTGTAGCAGTGTGTTAAATTCCTGTGGGTTGTAGTTTGTTCCCGTTCAGACGCTAACGTGAACATAAAGCGCAGTAGCTCAGCTCTTATCTTTCATCAGTGTTGGTTTTTCTTTTTCACTCTTTTTCTCCTGCTGCAGGTTTGATGCGTGTAAGTGAAGGAGCTGATACTGGATCCCGTCTGTGATTGGCCCAGTTGTCATCGCTCGCTGTTTAAAGCCTCAACGCACGCCGCAGATGTGACACGCGCTGCATTATTTCCCTGACAAAGTCACAACACACGCTGAAATGCAACCATCCCTTCAACCTAAAAAAAAAAAAGCAGCGAGCAAACAAACAAAAGCAGCTTTATGACTGGGGCGAGAGTGGGCGGCCATGAAAGTGCTGAATACAAGCCCACGCCACCTTGGTTCTCCTAGACAGGAAGATGGATGGGCCCAACTCTATTAATAACTCTCCACTTACCACGGCGCCAAAACTGCCAACACTGCAACTGCCCCCTGATGCTACCTAGAACAACCACCTCCCACAATGTCGCCCACTTCTCTCCTGACAGGAACGCTGTGTTAGGCAACAATACAGCAAACTGGTGCTGGAAATCTCCAACCAGTCCGCCCGTGAGTCCGGAGGCTGCTGAAGGCTCGTGAAGGTGCTCGTGTTTGTTCAGAGAGCGTGCGGCATGGTCTACAGTGATGAGGAGCTCCTTGGTGTTTAGATCAGAACGGGAAGACATGAAGACAGAAAAAGATGAGACAAATGTGAGGAAGTGAAAAACAGAGGGACCAGCAGAAGCAAGAATACGCACAAAAAGCAGGAGAGCTGCAGAAAGGTGGCGAGAGAGAGAGAGAAGAGCTAAAGCATCAATAAAGGGAAGCCATTGTTCTAAATGAGGTGTGACAGCCCAGCAGAAACTGGAATATGAACTGAGCCGTGGTTACAGAGGATTAGACAAGCACCACTCTGCAGTGCTTTTCAGGCCTGGCCTTGTTTCCTCGCTCTCTCTATCAGTGTATAGATACAGTGTGCGTGTGTGTGTGTGTGTGTGTGTGTGTGTGTGGACCACTTTGCTGCCATGGGAAGTTAGGGCAGCATGCTACACGGCAGACAGCAGTGAGGTCAGCTCCACCTTCACAATGCTACGGGCTACGAAATGCAAACATGGCTGACAATAGGTGCTTCATCACACGGTGGCAGCCTGACACAGGAGCCTTTTCTCTTGATTAATCCCCTCCGCTTGGTCCCCGCTATAAAGCCCTGCTGCAAAATTTACAGCGCAGGCAAACCGTGACAGCATAAAGCTCATTAAGCGCCTAATCTGTAAACCTGTGGGGCAAAACACAACCTGCGAGTGGTTTCTGGTTCCCCACGTGCAAACACGTCAGACTCAATCAACGACGGACCAGCAAGTTTACAACGTGCAGCCTCCTGTTTGCACGTCTGTGACGAGTAGGAGACCGCCAGTCAAACAGGAAACACCTCTGCTGCGCTTGTCACACGCTCGGAGGAAGGAGGTCACATGCCCAACGTGCCTAAACAGCTCCCACGGACAGCTTTCCTAACGACGCACTCTCTTCACCTCAGAAAGCCAAAGAGCCAGTTGATGCAGGCTGTGTGTGTGTGTGTGTGGGGTGGGGGGGTTGGGGGGGGTACAGTAAACGGAACAGCCCTCTGCCTCTTGCATTTTCATCTTGATGGCTGTGAATTGCTGTCCCTCTCCCGTCCTCGCCTCCTCTCTTCACTTCATTTCCTCTGCCCCGTCTCCCTAAAGGTGTGTTTCACGCCTTCTGTTAAACGTACTGCACCTTCTCACGTCGGCATTCTGAAAGCAAAACTAGACGCGATGATGGCGCTTCACATGCCGTTATGGTCAATTCCCAGGTTGCTGATCTCAGAAAGTCGTTAAACAGATGTTCCCGAAGCTAATTGCTGCTGTCTGTTTGAGAAGTCGATCGATACGGTAACGAGGAGACGGAGACACGAGGGTGATCACAGAAAAGCCCAGTGGTGCTGAAATCCACAGAATAAAGTAGACTGGGGTCCTGGGGGGGGCAGAAGGCTCTGATGGCGTAGCCTGATTGAGCTGATTCTTACTACCTGGCTGTGTTTTCTATCTGAGAAGTCTCACAGGCAGCTCTGGCCCAGGTTTATCATCACAAACCAACAGGTGTAGGACGATCCCAGAGAAAGTTCCCGACACAAGGCCGGACTCCATGCGTGTAATAGTGATTAATGAGAAGGGTCAGGACGGTGTTCAGGGCACGGCGGACACACGAGCTCACCGGAGCTCATGCCTCGTGGATTTAAATGGAATTTCATTTAAGCTGAAAGAAGAACGATGACGTTTACAACTCCCACTGGCAGCATTTACACAGGCAGGCCGTTCGCACTAATGACTCGAATATGAAATAGTGACCCCAGCGCACTAAGCACAGTTTAGGTAAATGGAGCTCAGTGGAAAAAGAACCCTGAGCACAGTGAAGACTAAATCTCACAGCAGGGGTCCTCGTGTTGTTCAGCCTCAGAGGCCAGAAGAAGAAATTGAGTGTCCTACCCCTTTAGCTCATTTGAAAGAACTGGTTACTCAACAACAGCAGGCTGTGACCCAGTTACTGGATCAGTCAGAGTTTAAGCAGCCTCTCAGGTATTTCACAGGCTCGGTCCCTCAAAGTATTTCCCAGCATCAACTCAAGTTGGGCATCGAATCACAGACGGAGCGAACACCCATCCAACACCCATCCATTATGCATACAGACGGAGAAGGATGCGATCGCTGAGCCTGACACGGTGTACTGGTGGTAGTGGTTTTGATGCGAGCGCAGTGTGAGAGTCAGCGTCTGTGACATCCATCTGTTTCTGACCATTACTGGCTAACTGAGGGGACCCAATGGACTGAGCCCTGATTTGGTGTCAAACTGAGGGCTTGGCTGAGAGACTGTTTATGAATACGGTGTGTGTGTGTGTGTGTGTGTGTGTGTGTGTGTGTGGGTGTGTGTGTGTGTGTGTGTGTGTGCGCTTGCTTGCATGCGTTTTGGACACTGTGCTTCAGCTTATGGTGTTTATGTGCATCCCAGTGAGAACTTGGAGTCAGTTGCTGGACAGAATGGAAAGACTGGGGAAGGAGCAGGTTTTGCACCATGGAAAAAAAATTCTGTTGATATAGTGACTAATCAAAAGAACGTCTGTGATGTGACCTCACATCCATATGCCGCAGCAGCAGCACTGCGCACCATCACCTCTAACTGCTGCAGTCTTTTCATTATTGTTCTCTCCATCGTTTCTTCTCACAGTAGCAGTGAAGTAAGATCCCAGTCTGTCCTGAGCCGCCTGTCAAGTAACTTCAGACGGGGAAGCTGCACTACAACGAAGACAACAGCCTGCCTGTGTTAAAGGTGACGGAGCAGCACAGTGCATATTCGTAGTGTTTCCTCCCTTTGATTAAATATCTACGTCTGTTGTCGTCCTCTCTCGTAACGCATAAACAAACCGTTCAGCGTTTCCTGCTGGGTAAATGACGCCACGCATTGTGTGTGGTGACGTCTTCCAGGCGACGGGACTCGATAGAGGAATTGATACATTGGCAACGGTTTCTCGATGCCCATCCCTTAAAGAGCGTTCACTCTTTTTTAAATTAGTTTGGATTTCCATGTATCATCATCATTTCATATCGGTCCTCTGGGTGGTCATGCTGGCCCTGAAGGCACCAAGGGTTCGGGATACCGCATGTGCACCGCTCAAAGTATTTAAACATAGCAGAAAGAAAACGGAGCTAATGTCACTTTAAATTCCTACATCTCCATACACGGACGGTTTCACTCACCCTTCCCTTATTTCGTCTTCATCAGCGTTGGAGATGAGCTGTGAGCCAGCCAGCGACAGGTCCAGAGCTGTGAGGGGCAGATCTCTGTAGCCAAAACTCACCAGCTGGACGGGGGGCGCCAAGCACTGGTTCTCATCCTCCACCGGCTGGGAGATGATCTCCAGGTCTGACAGACCCGCTCGCTTCACTTCCCTAGTTACATGCCAACACACGGAGGAACCAGAAGAGAGAGAGGCGCACATTAGTGTAAGAGAGCAACACGACACCCATCCCTTATTATGGTTTCATAAAATAATGAGATACTGTAACAGAGGCATGAGCACAAAGCAGTGCAGATAAAAACCAGTTTAATTATTCCGCTTCTCTAAAAACACGCTCTTATTTACAGCCACGGCCTCGGGGAGTGAGTGCAGGGTCAGAGAGGGTTGCTCACAATCACCCACTCAGCGTCAGGGAACTACTGAGCACTCGCACAATCCCACACTGCTGCGGACCGGAGGAGTCGCTGCTGCGCTGCCTTGCTCAGAAACAGAGAGTGGAAATGAAGTGAAAGAAGCTGGATTCTGTGTAACTCTGCCGTCCTGGTCAGGTCCTCGCTCAAACAGCCAAACTGAACGGGTTTTAACTCCAGCTTCTGTAGGACTACTGCACCGACACGGACTCGGAAGATAAAGGAGGTGAGAGGTGATGTGGCTCACAGCAAACAGTCAAAACCTGCTGCAAGGGAAATTATTTTAATTAGTTAGTTGCTTGTAATATTTTTTAATAACAATACTGCACAAAAAGAAAGGTAAGAGACTAAATACTGGTTCAGCTGCTCCTTCTAAAGTCACTGCATGGAGGAATTTTAAATCAGCACTCAACCGTTTCCACCTTCCAACAAACCTACACCCTTGTTCAAAGCACACGGAGGTCGCTCACTTGTGGTCCGGCAGCGCGTTACCCAGCGTGTCCACAAGCCCCAGTTGTGAAAAAGCTGGGCCATCTCAGCAGAGCGTGGAGGTGGAAACAAACGCTGAGCGCAGCTGCAGACTGACTGTGCGTGTGCCCTGTGGTGTGTATTTTTAGACCAGAGCAGATGCTGGTGTATCATGTCTGCCGTGACGTCATCGCCTCTCCCTTTGTCAGCTGAGTGGATCCCCACTCTCCTTCACACCGCCACAGACAATGCGTCACATTTTAACACAACCGAGCTGTATTTCCAACATACGCGTCTCATGACCCGGGAAGTGACTGTACTGGTGTTTGCGTGGAGGAAGCTGAAGACCTGCGACATTCAGGGGAGAGAGTCACAAACCCAGCCCCGGTTTATGAAAAAACACGGCGATAAAACCGGCGCTAGAAAGTCCTTGATGCTCCAGGTCAGAAGTCACCAACAGGAGGACCATGGTCCGGATCTGGACCCAGACTCTGGCCTGTAAGCCCGTAAGACCTGTGGGCCTCCCGTAAAAGCAGGATCCTGTGGAGGACTACAAATACCTGGGAGTGTACACTGGGAATAAACTGGACCGACTTAAAAACAGTTTGCATCACATGGAAAAGGTACCACTGAACACCACGACCCAAATGAGCGAGTCACAGAGTAACGTAAAGAAACGTTTCTATTGGCTGCACGTGGTCTCGCAAACATCTGTCAATACAGGAAATGACACGGTTACTAAAAGAGAAGGTTTGGAAAGCGGTGGAGCCGCAGCAGATCCTGAGAGACGTCCAGCGTCGCCGCAGCCGCAGCTGTGGGTTCAGGAACAACGTGTTATTGCAGTCTGGTCGCAGCGGCCGCTGGACCCATCCCAGTTTGAAAGGTTTATTTCCCTCGGCAGAAGGGCCTTACGTAATCAGCTGACTCACGTACGCTGCAATATGTATAGCATGAGCGGAGAGAGCGAATATTAAACCACAGACCAGACGTTTGCTGTTGAGTTTGTGTCTGCAGTCCTTCCCCTGATCAGCAGCTGCTGTGTTTTCAGTGCTGCACACTCGAGGACTAAGGAGGGATGTGAAGTGCAAGTGAAGAGGTGCTTCTTTCCACTTCCTTGTTCTGTTGTAGTAACTCCCATGTATTGGTTTCTTGTGCTGCTCGGACACAAAGGGGGGTAAAAGGTGCCGGCATGTGTCATGTCATGGACACAAATCCATCCCCACGCTGCAGCTGCACGTACAGGCTCCAGTGTTACTCCTCAGAGGCACACAGCATCTCCTCCACACCCCCTCTCATCTTCGGCACAGGCGGCAGGTTTGGCCGCTCTCCCAAACAATCAGGGCCGTGCCCATAAGTACTCATGACAGACACAAGCTGTCCAAAGCCCGCCGGCTCCCAGCTTTCCGTTACGTACCTGCTCTGCCAGTGGAGACGTCAGAAAAGGTGCTGACCAAGCCCATGGAATCGTACGTCGTTCAGCAGACTCAGCAACAGGAGTAGTGGTGCATGTGGAGATGTTTGTGCTACTTCAGTGAAGGACTGTTTGATCTAGAGCTGTCCACAGAGACTCGTCCACTAAAGTGCACTGCACACGAATCCTCACACACGGAGCAGCAGGGATGTTGCATGACCATTTTAAAGATAGTTACTGACCTTATCTAACAGAAATGGCAATTCCAAACTTCCCAAAAGCATTACTTCATGGAGAGACTAACAACACTGCAGATGAGTACCCAGAGGACAGAAGTGATATTCAGGGGAGCAGGGCTCCCTGAGGGCGCCAGATCAAATTAAACAGTGGCCTGTAGAGTGGGGACCAGGTAGGAAAGGTCATCGTGTGACAAACGTTGCTGAAGGGACTTCGCTGACCAAAGCAGAAGGTCATTTAAGTAACTGGGGGCCAGAGGCGCTGAAGAACGCTCTTCCCCCAGACCAGCTGTGTACGAGCCCGGTGCACCGGGACGGACTCACCAGCATTCATGGAAAAAGGTTGGCATACCAACTACAGCGGTGGACATTAGCATATTAGCACAGTCAAGAGCAGCATAATAACGCGCTGCCGGTACTCGTTGGTTCCTGGTGTCGTTCTCTTCCAGTGATTTGCCATATTCATGGTAACAGGAGTGAAGGTGTGCTGGGCCCTAAAGCGCTTCACAAACAGAAACCCTGACAAACACTGGATTCTGTTAACTCGGTTTGACTTGCTGTGCTTTAAAGTGAACCCAGTACATTAATGTCCCGTTTAAAGTTTTATTGGATGCTGTTCATAAATCCCACATAACGCACTCTGCGTTATGGAAATATGATCTACTAACATCCACTTATTAGCAGGGACACAGCGTTGGCGTTCACTGCATTAGCTGCTGAATACTATGTGTATACAATCAGTCAGATTGGCCATAAAACTTAAATGTTTTTGCATCTATCCAACAAATAAAAGTATTGATTGCAAACATTACATCAAACCTAGTGGCAGCTTTCTGGGCGAGTATTTCCAGCCAGGCAAATTTTTATCCCGAGCCACGCGCCACTCCATCCAAAGCCTCGGCGGACCACTCACTCACACACTCACACACACACACACACACACACACACACACACACACGGGCCGTCTCAGCTCCACGCCCGAGGATCTAAAACACACCCAAATTTGGCTCGAACACTGAACACACAGCAGATGTTCCATGCTCCCACCAGCTGCTGCGAGGAACTCTGGACGAGCTGGGAATCATTGTGTATTACTGTCACACATTCATGGTGCGAGTACGGAAATCTCTGGTCCACAGCGTCAGCGTCTACGACCCGAGGGTCCCGCTCACATGGTTCTCTCTGAACACCTGTCACACACAGCACAGTGTCCAAACCCCCATTTCAACTTCCAGAGAAACTTTAGTAATTTCATGCCGGCGGATATTAATGAAGTCTGTCAGGGACTTGAGCTCATTAATAACATTACAGATTAAAGCATGATGAAGTGGTGGACCACACAATGGACTGTTCTGGCCCTGGTGTGACCAGCCTCTTATCTGACCTTTACAGATACCGGCTGTAGAAGACGGAGGAGACACGGAGACCGTCGTGGGGCAGGACTCAGACAGCAGTTGTACAGACGCCTCCACCTTTTTACATTATGTCAGTATCCAATAATAGATTATTTTAATTTCTCCAGACACTTAAGGGAATATGGGCCTTGAAAGACTTAATGACTGAACAGAGAGAGTTCTTCACAGCCTCTTTCCTTCTGCCTGTGTTTGCTGCCCGTGTAGAAGCTGTAGCATCATTTTTGCCTTATTAACTTTTGAATGTCGACACCTGTTAAGAATGACCGAGTTTTCCAGGAACAGGTCACCGGAGGCAGAGTTTTCCCCACAGATGAGACTAGTTAGTCGGAAACATGGGGATGTACGTTAGAAACTGCAGTGATGAAGATCCAGTAAATGATTATACAGAAGAATAGTCGTTGCACAACTTATCAAATAACCAATAACTCAAACACACCCACAGACTGCGTCCATGTGCCAGTGTTTATATGAGGAGACAGTTACGGGACGTTATGGCAAAGCCTTTAAACATTTAACTAGTAGGATCCACGATCAAGACATCTTCAGTGTCTCTCCTGCTAGTCAGAAGCATCATTTCACATATCTGCAACGTCATTTCGTTCACCATCTGTGTGTTAATTCTAAAATTCCGTTTTACAAATCTGAACTATTACTACGGATATTTGAGTAAAGACTGTAAAAGGTAAATTGGTCATCCAACCTCTCCACCTGCGACATGTGGAGCGGAGAGGAATGGTCCCACCCGCCAACAAGATGCTCTCTGAATACTAAACATCTACGCTAAAAATATTTTAAAAGCTCGTTTAATTAGGAGACTAAACATAGACGTGATGAGCTAAAAAAAAGCAGCTCAGGTACATTTATGAAGCACTTCACTTGAGTGTCAGCATTTCCTGCCTCGGTCCTGACTGAAACCAACACACCCGTTTACACCAGTATAATAATGTCATTAAAATAGCTGCTTTACTTTCAACCACTATAAGTACTTTGGTTTTTTGACTTAATTATGTTTTAATAGTTACAAAGCTGAGAATTTCTAATTTCTCCTAAAGTCAAACCAAGCTGTGAATAACTAAAGATAACAAATAAACATTTTACAGACCCTCCTGGATTATTGTTCAAACGATGGGTGAAGAAAAATGTGTGTTTCTCATGTTTTTATGGGAATGAGCTGATCATCAGCCTGTGACGCTGACGGACTGTAAACGTGGGTCCTTAAACGCAGCACGACGTGACATAGCTGCAGAGATCAGCTGAGCTGAGCAGAAATGCCGAGAGTGGTTCAGAGTTGTTCATCTAGGTCAAGATGCAGCTAGTTAAGAATGAGTCGTGCTACACCCGCAGAATCAGGAGCTGATGGAGGAGAAAGATTTCCACGGTTCTCCTTTACCTCTTACTTCACACACACACACACACTCACACACAGGCGACAACACGTCCCCTGAGCATCAGCTGTTCTCAGTACACACAAGGTGCAGATTAAAAAAAGAGAAGCTGGGAGAAAAACCGGAGGTGGAGAATCTTTTTTTTTAACCTTCACAGATCAATAAATTGATGCGGTGGTGTTTGCGCTGTGTAGTCAGGACTGTGCAGGTGTGTGTGTAGTGAACTTACTCAGCATTGGCCATGATTCCGGGTGATGGAGAGAGGAGAGAGGTGCTGGTGCTGCTGCTGCTGCTCCTGATCTCAACGTTTCCACCCGCCTCCGACTGTTCTCCAGCTGCAGCTCAACTCCTCATGTCCACGTTGAACCTGCGGGGAGTAAAATGTAGAAACGACCTTCACCTGCCTGCTACGATCAGTCAGCTGCCAACCAAACTGATAAGACACCAGATGCTGCGCTCAAGTTTACTGATCATGACTTGTTAATAAAACGCTGATGCCACTGTCTCCTCAGATACTTCTGCAAAGTGAACGAGCCACCGAACCAGTCACGTAGATGCCGACACCTCCACACATGAACTTTGTAGGTGCTGCAGCCTTCACCTGCTCGCGGTACTGATCCGGACACCCTGACGGGCACATGCCCGCCTCCCGTGCCCCCCCGTGGCTCCGCTGATGCCACACCGAGAGCCCCCCGTTATTTCGAGCACCCGACCTACCTGCGTGAGCTCGGCGCTGCAACCTCGCTGACGGTGCTGTCTCCCTCGCGGTGCTCGGAGGAGGTGGAGCGGCAGCAGCGGGCTCGCATGTGTGCGCAGGCTGCAGCTATGCTGAGCACCACCGCTGCTCGGGCTTCGGTGCAGAAGCAGACAGAGGCAGAAGCTCAGGAGCGAGGAGCATCGTCCCTCACAGGCGGTGGCTCCACAGCCCAGGGTTTCCCCGGCGAGAGCAGCGGGGAACACCTGCGATAAGGAGCTGTCCAGGTGCTGAAGGGAGCCCGACGAAGCCTCGGCTCAGTCCCGACGCCCCCACCCCGCACTCCACAGCGCGCAGCGGCCGCGCAAACACGGGGCGACGTTCATCCAAACGCCATCAAGCGCCGGAGACCGACGGCAGCCAGCGAGTCGTGCGACATTCGCATCGCTCCCTCCGGTCACGACGCAGCCGAGTGGAGACGCTGGACGTGGAGGTGGAGGTGGAGGTGCTGCCGAGGAGCAGAGGAGCGGGTTATCGCAACAGATGACTTTATTAGCTTCACGCCAGCGAAGTCGTCCCTCTCCGGTCCACGAGCGTTTTGTCTGGTTTCCCAAAATAAGGAGAGTGTGGGAATAGAAACTGCTTCGCAGCAATTGGCTGAGCCGGGTGTCATTCGGCGGGAGGAGCAGCCGATGGCCGAGGCGCGCATCAATCAGTCCCCGGCGCCTCTTCCCGGGCTCAACGCGCCCGGACGCTACAGGCCGAGGCTCGGGGTCCTGGGTGAGGTGGGGGTGTGAAATAACTCGGTAGCAGGCCTGTACCCGCTGGGGTTTAAAAAGCTACAACATCCACACAATGTCAGCAGAGCTGGAAGAACGTGGCACGTGGAGACGAGAGGAGAGCACCTGCTGTAACCATCTAACCCCCGCCCCCCTCAGAGGCTGGAAACAAGTGAAGCACTGAAAGGTCCTGCAACAATCATTGGTTTATTAAAGTCAAGCTAAGTTAGCATCACCTACCTACAACATCAAATGTACAGTTTACACTTTTATTTGCTGAATGAGAAAAAGCTTTTACAAAGACCAATAATCTGCTTTTTAAAGGCGTCGGTAAAAATGTGAAAGCCAAACGTGAGACAATCACATCTCTCAAAATGCAACAACCCCGAGAACCAGAGTCCCGTTTTCTGAAGGTTTCCGCCGCTGCTCTCTCTCTCTCTTCTCCTACTTTCTTTATTGTTCCTCGCTGCAGAAGCCGACGAGGAGGTGTGACCTGACAAGGGGACAAATGAAGGGGTGCTGACGCTGTCGGAGCGTTGACCTGAGGCCAACGCGGTTGAACACTCCCCATACTTACACGAGTAAACAGTGCCTTCGCTGGGACCGAGCATGAGGTCCGTGTCCGCAGGCAAAAGATCACCTGTGGGAAACGTGGGGGAAGGTGTACACACACACACACACACACACACACATCTTACAAGAGCTCTGCAGCACATTCAGACGCTGACAGGAATGATGGATTTGTCTTTTCGGGGTCACGTTTGGTCCTCACTGTGTGTAATGAGAAGCTGTGTTCAGTCTCTAAGCAACACATCTTCCCACATGATGCCGCGACACTGGCTAACGGGAGCTTTTTCTGCTTCACGAGCAGAAACGGGGACAGCAATATTTAAAGTCATGTTGTTCCCTGCAGTCACTCAGCCTAGATGCACCAGGGTCATGACTGTAGTGTACTCATGCTGCAGACTGTCCACCTCCGTGTCACACAGCGTGTAATCATCCTTAACAATGCGGTCGCAGCCGATCTCGCCGTTGCCGAACAGGCCGAAGAGCGGCGTGTTGGGGAACACTTTGTGGAAGGCGTCGGCCTCCACGTTGCTCTGACTGTTGTAGTAGTTGTGCCCTCTCCCCACGCACGCAAACATGAATCCCACAGTGTTCCGCTCGGGGATTTTGGCTGCCTTTAACCGCCGGATTGTGTCCTCAGCCGCCTTCGGGTTGCTGATGTCTTGGTCCAAGAGCACAGACGCTCCCTGCACCTTAGGGCCACTGAGGGCCAGACCCGCTGCGCCATATGCACCCTGGCTACAACTGCAGAGAGAGAGATGGTGAAAGAGGGAGTGCGTGAAAAGGTGCTGAAAGTTTTTCCCGCCTCTAACTCGATCATAAACTACTGGCAGCGAAACAGAGAATACAGATTTAAACACGCTTCACCGTGAGCCGAGGTTCTTCTCTCTGGTGCTGCAGCGTTCCCACATGAACGTGCACAGAACTTGTACTTTCTATGCGTTTTTTACAGCGCCAGTACTCACCAGTGTCTGGGAGGAGAGAAGACACTTTCTACCAGTCCTCCAGCGATCAGAGCTTTGCTCTTAGCCAGAGGCTCCAGTATCTGGTTGAGGAAGCGAGCTCCTCCAGATGTATACGCCTCATAGACAAACATTAGCACCACGCGCAGCTCTGGGTTGTCAACTAATCCTGGAAAAAACAAAAATTAAGTCCTGAAATAAGAACCTCGAGCTCTGCAGGCCTCGTGCATGTTTAGAAAACTAACCCACCTGCTTCTTTTAATGCTGTTGGGGAAATGGACTTCTTGCAAAAGTGAAAGGGCTTGATGTGGACGCCTTCCATGTTGGGAAACATAAGTGCAAAACCAGCCTCCCCTTCCTGATACTCCTGAGGGCGGCGGGGGGAGGAGCCACTGGGAGTCACTGCACAGGAAGTAACGAGGAGCCGCAGAGTCATTCGCTTCACGCAGTAACTTACATGCTTCAAACTAAACATTCATTTTTACTGAGCTCCACAAATATGTTTCATTTCATTTAAATATGTTTGATTCTCTCTGCACTACACACATGAGCAGAGATGGAAAGGACAATGCAGTGAAAAGAGCCCAGATCTACACAGATTATTATTCATTTCATCTGGATTCAATGAATGACGGAGGAGAATTAATAATGCTTCTGCTGCTGATTGGTACCTGGCCGACCTGGTACAAAATAAACCAGCGGACTATGATGTGTTTTGTGTAAATAAATAATCAAGACAACATATGCTAATCATACAAGTTCTCAAACAAACTGCAACCACACAAAAGGCCCAGTAAGTCAGGAATCAGCCTTAGTTGGATGAACGTAGGCAGGCAAAGCTATAAGAATAAATCTATAGGTTCAATGTTATCTAAACACAGATTCACTTCAACTGAATCAGACATGTGTGGTGTTGAACCAAAGCTGCAATGGCTCACAACCCGCCGAGGCTGCCATTACACCTGATGGACGATCACCTAGAAGAAAAGGGAACGTGGCTGATGGAGAGTCACTTCTCCGGAGGGTTGTGATTATATGGAGAAATGGGAAGCACAGCACCGGGCGGACTAGCTCATCTATTAGAGAGGGAGGCGGGAGGTGGCAGCCACCAGTGTGGGTGTGGCAGGATTAATGCAGCACACTCTGCTGAAAGGTGACGATTGCTCTTAGTAATACCCAACACGTGGTTACCTTTTATTGTATATGGAGAATTCTTCTGGACACGGCCACATTATGTTAATACTGAATTAAATGGCTCCATGTATGTGGCTACTCTTCTTTTTTTAAGGAGGAATGACGAGTGAGACAGAAAGGTGGAGTACTTACACACTATGCCTGGTGAAGCAATGCCCATGATGTCACAGCCTTTTGGGAAGACCATCTTCAGTTCTTCAACCGTGTCCGGACTGTGGCGACTCCTTTTCGCTACGTGAGAAACGTTGACATCAGAGCTCGCTGTTTAAGAAGCTTAGAATTTAATCACTAATTATGTTGAGTGGTTTTACTAAATAATACAAAACGCTTTCTCTTTAATCAACCATGGAAAACATCTGGTTTACTTGCAAAAGACAATAAAATTACCCTTTCACAGGGTATGTTATAAACATATTTAAATATGCATATGATAGAAATAGTTCCTAGGAGTGAGGGTTTCTGTCATGAATCCATCGATATAAATGCATATTACAATAGTCTCTAGGAGCATTTATTTTAGTGTGAAGCAATCTGCAAATACACACACGTGATGGTGTTCATGTTTGAAATGCAACAAAAAAGTTGACTGAGTTCATAAACGCTAACACTTGATTCAAAGACCTTTGTACAAGTTGTAACAAACTTGGCTGACGTCACACCTCTAACAACTATTCCATGTAATTTACCATGACATGTTATTGCTGAAGCGAGGAACTAAAGTGCCACCTCACCCGAACTGATACGAACCTTTATTCTGTCTGTAGGAAAAAACTTGTCCGTTGTAGGCCTCACAGTCCACCATTGCCAGAACAGTTTTTGGCAGGAGAAAGACTTTCTGAGAGTAAAGACAAGGAAAAAGTGTGGAATGTGAGATGTCTGGTTCATGAACACAAACTGTGGAGGTTAGACTGAAACTCGATGCGCGAGTAATCATTTACCTCCACCTCCTCTGGCAGGACGCTGCAGAGGGCGTGAGCCTCTGTGTCGGACGGTCCACAGGCTGACACCCAGGTCGACTGCTGCGGAGTCCTCAGCACTCTGCAGGCACAGTTTCTCCACAGTCTGCACACACTGAGGGGGGACAACCACACACCGGCACAGGTTTAAGTACCACCTGAGAGTTCGCTCTGAAGCTGCTACCACACGTTTTCAGAAAGTGAAAAACAGGTTTAGCGTTACCTGGCTAAGCTAAGCTTAGCATACACACACACACACGTACTCTTACCTCGCGATTCGAAGAAGCGACTTGGTTGGTACGAAGGTCAGGATTCGTTCGACCACTTCAGCGACATTGCTGAGCACGTACGAAGCTTTACTTTCAAGTAAAGACACTGTAAAGTCTTGATTTTCACCCATATTTCTCTTTCCAGTCGGGGCTGCTCCAGTGCGAATGCGGAAGAAACTTCTGCTTTTCCGGGTCTGCGCAGAGGGGCGATGTGTCACCAATAGAGGCTGACACATCGCCCCCCGGCGGCCAGGAGGAGCTAACGCAGTTTAAGTTTCCTCACATTTACAGAGGTGAGTAACTGAATAAATACATTTACTCAATATTCATTTACTTCATATTTACACCACGTTTACCCAATATTAATTACAAGTTACTTTGTCAATTAAAGTCAGCTCCACCTTCACCAGCTGTTTTTTTTCTATTGTTTTACCACAAACACAAAATTTGTTCACATTAGTTTCTACTTTTAGAGCACTTGCTTTTTTTATTGCTATCAACTTAACAGTACATTTCTTGATGTAATAAATTAAATTAACGAACGTTCACAAATTTTAAGAGATTCTTTCCTTATGTCTGTTCATGAATTATTAGACTTGAAACTCAGACATTAGATAAATCTACATAGTCATTGTCAACACCTTTCCAACTAGAGAAGTCAGTTTTTAGCACAGTATTTGTCATTAAAGTACTTCGACAAGAGTAAAGAACTGAAGATCAGCATGGAAAGTACTAACTATCTGATGGTGTCAATGTTGTGGCTGATTAGTCTGTATTGTGAAACACTGCAGAAACATTTGCAATCAAGTCAGACTTAGTTAATCATTTTTCGTTCAAACATTTATTCATGATCTTTACATTTCAAGATAAAATAAGACAAAACAAAAACAGTTTCTCAGAAGCACACAGAAAATGAAAAAACAAGTCTTTGATTAGGATGAAACGAAATGGCACATTCAAGCAACAGTGCTAAACTGGAAGCGTTTAACGTCCCCGACACTGAATAAATGTCATTACATTAGAAACAGACGACAGATTTGTAGGACATTATACAATGCTACTATTGTGTTCACCCCATTTACACCAATGAGGTTTAACTACAAACAGTATGTATCTCTGTATGATGCAGCACAAACCAGGGTCTACTACACCACACCGCTGAATCAACACCTCTTCATGGAGGAGGATCTGGTTTTAGAAACTGCCTCAGCGACGTACATATGAACTTTAGACGACCTTTGATTACAGTGTGTAGTGAAACCATGCCGTTCGTGCTTCCTCGTTTCTTCAGGATGACGTCCAGAGACACAAACGTGTCTCCCCACATTATCTGCATGGGAGCCAGCTTTGTTCCGAGCAGGCGAGGCACAAGGCACAAGGCGCGTTCAAATGTCAACCATCTCCATTAGAGTGCGATCCATTAGCTGCTTTATTCTCAGGTTCTCTTCTTTACTGCGCGTGATCTTATCTGTTAATACAGCATTCCATCAGTTATAAAAAATATGTGCAAAGATGCACAAACAGAACAGAAACACTGCAACAGTTTTCACTGGATTTCTGGTAGGTGACCTTCAATAGTTACACTTTACGTTCCGTGTATGGTACTCATAAGTCCATCCATGTTCACCCAGATGTTGTCCGATCTGCCACACTAACCTAGCTTAGTTACACCTGGTATCGAGATGTTCCCCTCGGACAATCGGGTCACAAGTGGCTAAATCCAGGTGCCACAGAGACGGAGTGTGATCTGATCACGTGTGAGTTTACATTCAGTCAGAGTAATTTGGCCACATTTAATACACCGACTGTTTTTTATGAGAATTTAGCTGAATATACAGCCTTTGCTCCTGTAGCAGAAATGAAACAGCGAAACACGCTGGACCGTGATGCGTCTCGACTGTCCACTTATGATCCGATCACAGGCGTCTTGATACCAGCTGTTGCCGGGGTCTTAAAGTGGAACCATGAGTGTCAGTATCATCTCAATCCTACTGCAAACACACAGCAAGTCACAGAAGTAAAGCAAAAACTATCAGAGTTTTGGTTCCTTAGAGCAGAACACACTAAATCCTACGTTACATCTATAGTTGACTATTTTTCAAGAGAATTTGACTTGTTCTGGGTTTTGTGGGTGAATTCAGGGACTCACAAATATCAGCATCATGCAGAAGTTTCTGTGCCACAGCCCTGAACACAGCTGAGGACATTTATCAAATGCTTTAAGCGTTGGTTGTCTGACCTCCCACCTGAAAGTGCACTCTGAGCATGCATAATGTCAAAGATCTCCTTCTGCAGAATTTAAAAGTAGTCTTTTTATGGAGCAGCAACAGCCCATGGGCCTGGACAAAAGCACCCGAGAGCCTGTTCCACATTACGCCTCGTTTAAGGCTACTCTCAGTTCATTGGTCAGAAGACGGTTTTTCTCGAGCTGCTTGTATAGATGATCTTCACAGTGAGAAAGCAGAGGACAGAGAAGAGAGAGAGAGAGACAGGGCAGGTTAGTGCAAAGGCAAAGATTTAGCGTTAGTTCAACGATAATCTCAGAACAAGTGGAAGTTTGGATTTGAGTAGCGACACCATGAACGCATCACACTACTTTTGTCTGCTGAGCTGTTACTCAGAGGCACGCTGCTCATCTCTTCCCTACAACATGGAGGATCTCCTGCTCGTCTAGTATCAGGCCACACTCGCTGTTGCCACGTTCAGCCACAGGTGTCGCTACAGCGACTAACACTGTGAGAATGACATCTTTAAACATAACCATCACTTCAGTCAGTTTAAATCTAAATACCAGTCGATGAAACCTAAGTCCGTATAAAAGCAATGTTCATGACTACTTTCCTTTGGTCTTTTCATATAAGTAAATATAATTAACGCCTCGATGCTCCCACGATACAGCGAACCGTCTGCTCGAACCGAAAAAGAAACAGTGAATGGGAGGAGCTTCAGAATTTATTCAAAGCAACTCGAAAAGAATTAAACACAAAAGGACAAAGATCCGAAATGAAAATGGAAATAATGAAACACTGCAGGAGTAAAATGGGAAAGGGCCGACACACACAGAGGAAAGTTTATTTTCCAGGAAAGGAGATGGACGAGTGGATGATTGGCGGCAGGGCCCGGCGTGCAGCAGGAGCGAAATACAGAGACGAAAAGGAAACAGAAAGTTGGTCTGCGCTGCACGGAGAGATGATTTAGCTGTGGAGGGGACAAAGAAGAGGAATGAATGGAAATAACGGAGCAAAAGAAACGCAGAAATAAATGTGTTATTAGAAATGATTCAAAGAATAAGATGGAGTGGAAAAAGCTGCTCATACAACCTTAGATCACACACACACAAGCATAGAAGGATGAATTAAATAAAACCAAACACCCATTTAGCAGAATGGAATAGTCGCTGCACTCAAACACGTCACAGGAGGGAGACATTGTGTTAAAGAGCGACTCCTGGTGCTAAGGTCTAAGACACGACACATGCAGGAGGTGAATTACATGGACGTCATGTCGTTGAGGGCGTGGTCCAGCTCCTCGCTGATGGCCTTGTACTTCAGTTTCTGGGCGTACAGCTCGTCTATCGTTGTGATAAACATGAAGCGGCAGTGAGCGGTTTGCAAAAGGAAGACAAACAGAGAAACACACGTCTGAAAGGAAATGACAAATACAGAAAGGGGGGGGGCGCATGGAACAGCTGCTGATGTTGTGTCAAATTCATGAGGAGTCACCGGCTCACGTGTTCCGTGACCCTGACACGGCACCAGGAGGCCAAACAGCCCCGAGCCTGGCGTTCTCGCCACGCCCTCAGTGGGCAACTAATGACCCGCCCCTCGCCGCGTCAGAGGGAGACGTTCTACTGTTCTTCCGTTTTGATTTGTGTTCCTCTTGTTCCTTCCTTTTAACATCTCTGAGGCCGTATAAGCATCTCACTGCATATCGTGCTGTGTATGACTGAAATCGAGGGGAGGAAAGACTCGTACCTTCAAGGTCATCGATGGTCTTTTCCAGCTTGGCGACGGATCTCTCTGCGAACTCGGCGCGGGTCTCGGCCTGAGCGAAGGACATGCAGGGACATTATGAGCAGAGCGCTCGCAGTGACCAGTGTGTGAAGTAAGGAGCTAACTCACCTCCTTCAGCTTGTCCGTCAGAACCTTGATCTCCTCCTCGTACTTGTCCTCCTTCTGCGAGTACTGTGGTCACAGACACGAGCCGCCGTCAGCCACACTCAACCAGACGTGACGGTCTCCAGCACATTTACTCATCTGCCCACTCACCTTCTCCGCCTGAGCCTCCAGGGACTTCAGGTTGTTCTGCACGGTCTTCAGCTCCTCCTCGAGCTCGGAGCACTTGCTGTAGAGTCAGCGGCAGGACCCCCACACACCCAAAGAAACAGCCGTTACAAACCCACACGTTTAGGGGGCAGAGGACAGGAAGGGAGAGCTCACCTCTCAGACAGCTCGGCGCGCTCCTCCGTGCGCTCCAGGTCGCTCTCGATGATCACCAGCTTACGGGCCACCTGAGGTCACAAAGGTCACAGTCACAGCCGGAACAAACTTCCCGCATACTAATGAGGGGGGGGGGCTGATGTCAGCTGTCACGCTAGAGTAAAGGCACGCCGGGAATGCCGATCCCCAGGTCAGATTGCAGGGGACAGCTGAGAAACTCGCCTCCTCATATTTGCGGTCGGCCTCCTCAGCGATGTGTTTGGCCTCCTTCAGCTGGATCTCCTGCAGCTCCATCTTCTCCTCGTCCTTCATCGCCCTGTTCTCGATAACCTTCATGCCTCTGACGGGAAGAAACACGGTGAGGTGAGAGGATGCAGGCTGTTACCTCACCTGCTGAGACTTTTCTCTCGCCCTTACAACACACGGGACTTTAGAAAATATGCAGACACTGTGATGGATCATGACGCGCACCGATTAACCAGACTGGGCCCGACGCTCAGACACCCACCTCTCACTCTCGTCAGCAGCCTTCTCGGCCTCCTCCAGCTTGGTCAGGGCTGTGGCCAGACGCTCCTGAGCGCGGTCCAGCTCCTCCTCCACCAGCTGGATGCGTCTGTTCAGGGAGGCGACATCGCCCTCCGCCTGGGAGAGCAAGAACAAGCACAATCACACAGGGCTACAGCGACCAGGCCCCCAGCCCCACAGCCGAGGGGACGACACAGATGCTCACACACACACACACACACACACACGCACGCACGCACGCACACGCGCACACGCACACGCGCACAAACACACACGCACACGCACACGCACACACGCACAAACACGCACACACACACGCACACGCACACGCACACACGCACAAACACGCACACACACACGCACACACACACACACACACACACACGCACGCACGCACGCACACACACGCGCACATGCAC
>JAUMTR010000017.1:1644118-1660558 GCA_032270685.1 Microctenopoma stevenorrisi
CACACACACACACACACACACACACACACACACACACACACACACACACACACACACACACACACGGATACAAAGCATCTTATTAAAATGCAACTGCTCACACGGAGCTAGATGCAACCAGAGGAAGCTGCACATACATTATCTGTCAATCCTGGTAATCCAATTACACTAGAGCCCACACACACACACACACACACACACACACACACATCCACGCAACAAGTCTGTAGACAGAGCAGGACACTGTAGAAATATGTTTGATATATAGTTGGGACTGAATAACAACCTAATATATCAAACATATCAGACAGAGCCCTGCAGAGAAGGCCTCCGGGTTGTGGGGGCAGGCAGGGAGGGGGGGGGGGGGGTGTTAACTTAGAGCAAGACTTTAGAACCAGCACAGACAGATGATCAGAGGAAGAGGAGGAAGAGGAAGAGGAAGAGGAAGAGGAGGAGGAGGAGGAGGAGGAGGAGGAGGAGGAGGAGGAGGAGGGGGGAAACATGGCAGATGTGCCGTGTGGAATGAGGGGATAAAATCCTTCACGTGAAAAACACGCTGGTGGACACGGAGAGACAATGGAACGGGAAGAATGGAAACGTCTGAGGTGTTTAAGGTCCAGCGTGTAACAAGTCTGCAGGTGAGATTACAGAAAGGCGACATGTCGGTATTTACAGGCTCCGCCTCCATCACGCTGCACCTTTAAAGGCCAAAGACGTTGCTGACGGAGATGTGACGGAGGATGGCACGAGACCCAACATGAAATATGAGCAACGAACAGACCAGCTCAGAGTTTGTACAATGATTACAGAGAACTAAATTAGGTTTTAATCTGAAAAGGACCGAAGCCTTTATAACCAATACCAATAATTCTTGGAATATGTGCAACATAATCCAATAATGTTAATCTAATCTAATCATTAATGTGCTTTTTAGGTTTTATACATTACTTGTTAATCACTTTCTTTACAGATTTTATTGGGTCACATGAGGAACACAGGACCTTTCTTTACCCTCTTAAAGCTCGCTCACCTTGGGCTTGGCTCTGGGTTTGAGCTGCTCCAGCTTCTTAGCCGCTGCTTCGATGGATGCTGCAGCTCCGAGCAGCTCGGTCTCTGCGATAACTGTCGGGTCCTCGGGGTCCACCCACTCTGAACCTGTGCCACGTGTGCACACGCACGATTTCGATTGGGGGAAAAAAGTGTGATATGAGAACGAAGCAGAGCGTCGACATGTTTTTTTACATGCGTCACGAAAACCGCGTGATCACACAGTGTCATGCTCAGCGGATGGAGGCACCAAACGGCCATTCGCTGCATTGAAGGTGGAGTGATTGAATGAGCGTGAAACAAAGCGTGATGATGGAGCTGGAGAAGCCTGAGAGCAGCTGGACCTCAGGATGAGGAGAAATGAGTCAGTGTTAGCACTGAAGAGAGAAGGTGCTGAACGGCTCACGGCTGGTGAAATCAGTCGCAGGACAGAAGACAGAGCTAACTTACCTCCATCTGTGGCAAGAGAAGGAGGACATGAGCGTTACCAAGAGTTTGTTAGGAGGATGTTTCTGACGACTTAGACATGTCTTATGTTACAGATGAAGCCTCCTGTGTGTGTGTGTGTGTGTGTGTGTGTGTGTGTGTGTGTGTGTGTGTGTGTGTGTGTGTGTGTGTGTGTGTGTNNNNGTGTGTGTGTGTGTGTGTGTGTGTGTGTGTGTGTGTGTGTGTGTGTGTGTGTGTGTGTGTGTGTGTGTGTGTGTGTCGTTACCTTTCATTGCCTCTGCGGTTTGGATGAGCTCTGTGACGGCTCCAGCCACTCGTTTGGAGCAAGCTGCCAGGTGCTGCTTCTGCTCTGAACTGGGCTTCTGCAGGACCTGCACACACACACACACACACACACACACACACACACACACTCACTCACTCAGAGTTGGCCTCATGCTCAGAATGCCTCCGACGCGCAGACACAGGTTTGAAACGTACCAGTAGGACTTGTTCCAGCAGCTCGATGTATCCAGTCGTACACTCTGAGCCGAACATCAGCGCCCTGCTCTTCACCTCCTCGCTGACCTCTGGGTGGTAGGCCGCTTGCTGGGAGACGGGAACACACAACACACTCATTCACACTGGGAGGATAAAAGGCCTCGCGGGTTTGTGATGAAGCTCTGTTTACACCCTTCAGTGGAGGAACTGAGGTCGCTCTCACACCGTACTCCGAATCACTGGGTGACTTTATAAACTTGATAAATCTTCTCTTAGTTCAGTTTCTTTTCACACACAAAAAAATGAGCGAACCAAGAAAGAACTTCCTCTCAGCCTACTGGTCGGACCCCTCCCTGTTTCTATGACATCATGTTAGCGTGAACTGGTTCTTTCCGTTAAATCACATCCAGACTCAACCCTGTAAACGGGTGTGAAAAGCGACCTCGGACCCTCGCACGCTTCCTGGTTCCAGGGAAGGTCTCCTGCACTGGAAGGGGACACTGCAGCTCTTTGGGACAATACCAGTGAGTAAAGTTAACACATCACAACACCAGAAGAAAAAGGACCTTGCAGGTGGTGAGCATGTCTGAAATGGCTTTGCGGCTGAGGTTGGCTGTATGGATGATATCCTCCTGCCGGGCAGAGTTCCCCGCAGCCACTGCTTTGGCCGTTGCCATGGTGATGCCTTTAGTCATGCGAATGAACTCCTCGGGCGTGGTGGTCTTGTTCGGAGGATCCCGGGACTGAAACAGCTGGAGAAGACAAAGTGGCGGAATGTAAATCTGACTGAGAGACGGACCAGAGTCTTCGTCTGCTGTGTCTCTGTCCCTGAACACAAATCATCATCAGCATCGCTCATCGTCCCTCATCCTCACCGCCATTTCCTGCTTGATGCACTCGATGGTGGCCTCCAGTGCTCGGGTGCCCCGGGTGGCCTCGTCCTCCACAGCCTTGACCGTCTTTAACAGGGACGTCACGTTGGTCACCATCACCTGAGAAACAGAAACAGAGAGGGTCAGTTCGTCCACCACGAGACCAGGGCCCTAAAACAGATCGTGGAATCTTTTCCCTTTATTCCAGCAGAGCAACATTAATGATGTTCCCCACAGTCCTCAGGACACAGGACAGTCGCCTGCTGCTGAAGACTGTGAGGCTGCAGTGCACCACACTGAAAGACAGGGGGAGCACAGCAACCACGCAGTCCTCCAACACTCACATCCTAAAGCTGTGCGTGGCTACCGCCTGGAAGGCTGCTGCCGCCCGTGAAACCCCCCAGCGTGAGGCAGCAGCGTCACGAGGAGGCTCTGAGATTTCAAACAGCTTATGTGCTGATTTCTCTCAGTAATGTTTCATTTTCCTCTTCACTGAACACTGTTAGCTGGTGAACAGGGTTTGGTGATGAAAGGAGGGGTAGCCGACGCACAGCCCTGCCCGAGGAAGAGGACGACGAGCCGGGAACACAGCGCTGTTTAACAAACCTTTTTCATAAGAACAAATGATTTCTAGTGAAAAATAAAACCACACCGTAATCAAAGAGCGTCCCGGCCCGTGAATCAGCTCGGTCTCCGATTCCCTCACCTTGGCAGCGCTCTTCAGTTGGTACATAGATGGATCGTCTGCTGCTTTGCCAGAGGCGCACTTGGTGGCACTAATGAGCTCCGCCAGCGCCTTGGCCACGTCTTTGACAGCATTGATCAGAACCACCTGGAGAAAGGACGCCGGACATACGATGATTTATCAGCACAGTCTGGGAGGGAGACGAAGCTCTACTCACAGATCACTCCTCTATCAGATAACCTGCACCGGGACGACAAACAACACTAGCTGACCTGTGTCTCCGGGTCGTCTGAGCCAATGCTGGCAGCTCCCAGTTTGACCACATCTGTGAGCTGGGTAATGGTTTTGGCAGAAGACTGGGCGGCCTGAGCCAGCCTGTCCTGGCTGGAAGCTGCGCCGGACACCAGCATCTTCGTGTCCTCCACCAGAGCTTTGGCCGTCTTCAAGATGTTTTCCCTGAGACAGAAGACAGAGAAGGAACAAGACGGTTTCAGTGATGCAAATGTTGGCATCAGTGATTCACATCACAGACACAGAGAAGGAGAAGCTGGAGGATTTTTAAAGGTGCTGCGTGGTCGGCCTTTATCCTGCCACCTGCAGGGCTTCAGTGCATTTTCTCTAACACCGACCTGGAAGCATCTTTCGTCATGGCAGCAGGTAATGAGCCAGATCTGATCTCTTCTAATTAACTGGGCCGACGTGACTGAACACAAGTCGAATGCTTGGTTTCACTTAATGTGAGCAGAAATCGTTTCCAAACTCCACGTCGTTTAGCGCGATGGGAATCCTGCCTTCAGTCTAAGAACAAGAGCCTGTCGAAGCCTGAGGGTAATTAGTAGACTAACAGATCTAACAGATCAGCTGGAGATGCATGCTCGAACCTGTGGTCAGCGAAGGACTCGCCGTTCTCCGTGTTGAGCGTGCCGGCCGAGGCAAACATGATGGTGGTGTCCAGGTCTGCGATGATGCCCGACACCGCGCTGGCCGCTGTGATACAGGCCTGCGTGCCCTTGTTGCATGCCTGGAGGGCTGAGAGCACCAGGGACACCTGAAGACACGAACAGATGGAGACGTGCAGGTTTCTCACCTTCATGTTTTAAGAAGATGATGTTTTATTGAGATGATAAATAACGCGTTGAGCTCAGAAGCTCAACAAGACAATTTAAGAGTTGGCGGAAAGCAACGCACAACATCCCTCACTCAGCGAAATGAGAACATGTCAAAGTGATTTCAGCGCCCGAGCGGCAGCAGACACTGATTCATCGCCGTTGACTCGACACTGAAACTCCGGGACGTTAGATGATCAGCACTGAACGAACGTGACGAGTGACAGAGAAAATGTCTTTCAGACAGAAATAGTTGTTGAGTAACTCATTTGAATTCACAGGACCGAGCGGTGCATCGGACACAACATGTATTGAATACTTGGAGATGAATTATTAAGCCAGACTATGGAATAATGTATTTTTCCGTGTCAGCAGCATGAACCTGCTTGTGGCAGAGGCTTCACCGTGTGTGAGACGGAGAGAGAAAGAAGAAGCACACCTTCTCTGTGACTGCACGGGCGCAGTCAATGAGCTCCCGTTTGGTGAAGCTGTCGGACGGAGTGATCTGCAGCGCTCCGGCCTTCTGGACCAGGAAGATGCACCCATGTCCGAGCTCCTGCACTCGAGTCTTGATCTGAAAACCGATCTGGATGAGACAGAACGTTTAGTAATTCATACAGCTGCTACGTAGTTAGAAACATCTGAGCTGAATGAAGGCTGAGACGAGCTCTCTTCCAGCGCCACCCGGGTCCTGCTCACCTCCTCCGGCTCCGCTGTGTGAGCAGCCAGCCGCCCCTGCACGGCCAGCTGGCTGTAGTCCACAGTCACCTGTGAGGCCAGAGCTCCCAGCTCGTCTGGAGCCGTCACCGATTTGGTCGTCTGAGGGATAAACACACACCAGCTGTGAGGTTCACGGTTACAGCGAGCCCACAGGGTTCCTGCCGCCCATGTAATCAGAACTCAATCTTTCATGAAGCAAAGTTCCCCTTCTGTCGACCCACTCAACACTTTACACTTCCACCAACAAGTGGAATCTTTCTGTGAGCTTTGGCAGATGAACCACTTTTTATTTCATCATAGACTGTTTGGATTTACTTAGATTTACATTCACCGGCCACTAACAGCATCATCATAACAGGTGCGCCACCAACTGTAGGTCACAGTGGGTGGTGGCGTCGTACTGGAGTGCATTATATTAAGAGGCTTTTCTAATATTTTGAACAATTAATGTGGAAAATAAAATGTCAAACACAGTCACATTTCTACAGCACTTTGCCCTCCAGCCCATTATTTCCGGGCTTTACCATTTCCTGAGCGGTGACGGCGATGGCCTTGGAGTATTTCACCATGCTGGTCTGGTAGTCAACGAAGGAGCCCTCAGGTTCGGGTGGAGTACCTTCATCCAGCTGGAGAAGGACACAAACGCAGAGCGGGTTAGAAACGATCTGATCCACTCTTCAATTATAATAACTGTGTCTGCATCAGTTAATCTGCAAACCAACACTAATGCAATTTAACATTCAAATAAACAGCACAAACGATAAACACTCATTAGAAATTATCCCCTAAATCCACTCTGTAATTACAGCTTCCAAACATTTCATTCCATCACCAGCCTGCAGTGCGTACTTTACGTTTCCAGCCTTTCCACTGAAGGAGACGCTCGACACATCTGTTTGTCACAGTAACAGTTGAGGAGCATCGAGAGAGGTGACGCCGCGCGTGTGCGTGTGTGTGTGTGTGTGGGGGGGACATCACAAGTACACGTTGTTGCTGTGAAATAACAGCAGTTCAGCAGAGAGTCCTTTAAAGCACCACAACCGGGAGCGAGCATGATGTCGATGGACCGTCTAAGAGGATTATGTCTTTTTAATCAACACGCACACACCTACAAACCCAAACCGCCACATGCACGGTGCAAACACTTTCATTAACTACTCACACACGCGATCTTTATTGGGTCGAGCCGTTGCACACGCTGTGTGAGAGACACTCACCGTCGCCATGGCCTCTGCGATGGACTCCACCATCCCTCCCACCATTCCCACTTCACTGGCAGCCTCATTCAGGGTAACCATGATATCATCCACCGCCTCCTTCATGAGCTGGGCCGCCTCTGCTATGGCATCGTGGGTATGGGACGCCTGTGAAGTTTCACACATCAGATACTCCTACCGACACCGGGCCAAGGCAGCATCCGACACCAACATCAAAGACGCTAATCATACTCCTGGACAACACGGAGCACAGAGCCTTCCAACAGAAGGTCAGTGCGTCTGAGGACTAACTGTTGGACACCTAGTGGACCAGCTCACCACCCGGACTAAAAAACGGCTGTACCTTTGGGTTTCCTCCACCCTCCTTGGCAGCGTAGAGCATCTGCAGGGCAGACTCAGCCAGAGTCTTAGTTTGGTCCAGGAAAGTCATCTGCTGCTGGTGGTCCCTCAGCTTGGACGCCACGCCCACAGAGGCCTTGATGAGTGGCTCAAAGTAACCAGCCAGCTGGGACACCTACAGCGAACAGTTAAGAAAGTCAAACGCGATTTCTACATGACTAAACGTCAACGTTTTCACTGCACGCATCTGTTCGACACTAGTCCCTACGTGTAGGCGAGTAACAGCAGCGAGACGGGAAACTGGCAGCAGCTCGTTAAAGCACAGAACAATGAATGGTGCAAACAGACATAGGAAGAGTTCATGACGGGGTTGTGCATGGATTAATGGGCTCATCAGTGAAAAAACATAATGTGTGTGTGTGTGTGTGTGTTTCCTGCTTTAACTGTGTCCAGTTATTGTGAGACATTAAAGTCAAACATACATGAAGCATGAATCTGGTGGATGTTTTAGAATTTCCCGTCTGACTGCTGCTGAAAAGTATCACCACAGCTACAGCATTAATGCAAAGCAATTAACTCCCCGCCCCATATACCTTGTGTCCTAGTTGTGAAGCTTCGCCCCTGGCAGCAGTGGAAACGGGGTCAATTAAGTGGCCGATTTCCTGTACGGCCGACGTCAGCTGCTCCTGAAGTGCCTGAAGGGGAGGAAATAAAAAAGGAAATTAGTTTCTGTATCGCTCTTAGCGGTGACAGAGGTGCAAGTCAGTAAGTCAAACGAGACGTGCTTTATTCTTTCCAATGAGTTTGAACAAATCTAATTCAGACGTGTTCTACAGTAAAGTGCTGTTTGGTTTCTAGCAGCATCCAAACTGTGGATCTGCAGGACAGATGCTCACCTAAAAATGAAAGCATCACTAATGGATCCAGAGTTTGACAGCAACAAGTGAAGGCAACAGGGACAAATAACCAGACAGGACAAAGCAAATAACTGAATGAAACGCAGTCATCTACTGACCTCCAGTGAGATGTCGTCCCGGGTGGGCAGGTCCTGGCTCACTGCGGCCAGAGAGGCCTGCTCAATGTCCCGGATGCATTTGTTGATGCTATCGATCGACGAGTCGCACTCCCTCTGGCCGGGGGCCTTGTCCCTGAGAGGGAAACGGGAACAGTAAGTGGTTGGAGACAAATATGAGTGGGAAGTGATGATGAAAAGGGAGAGATTTCACAGAGGAAGAGGGAAGTGCAAATGTTGACACAACATAAACAGCCTTTCAAATCCCATTGCTGTTCAGGTCACACCTGCTGAAATTATCAAGCCGAGCAGCGGGAAGTCTGAAGCCTCCGAGTGGCAGAAAAGCTTCAGTGAAAGGTCCATTCTGATGCATGTCGGTCCGCTGAAGGGAAAATATAACCTCATGCCTCCGTCTAACGAGACTAACAACGTTCTGAAGTTGGCTTTTACTCCGTGTCTTGTTGTATTCTATCACAAGCCAAGGCCAAACTCCAGACACTCACGTTGCTGTCCTAAAGACGGACCCTGATCAAGGCGTCAGAAGTGAGAGAGACCCTGAGCCGGCGGCATGTGAATGCTAATGTGCAGATGTTCTGAGCTGAGCAGGGACCTTAAAATTCAGGGTGTGTGAAAAGGGGGAATTGAATCCTCGTGGGCATCGGTTTGGTTCTGATCAAGGTCGGGTACAAAGATTAAAGATGTGAGCTGTGGAGGTGAAAGAAGATCACGGCGCTGAATGCTGATCCTCGGGTGTTTGCTGTAAAGAAACGTTTAGTACGAGCTGCTCCCTCACCGGATGGCTGTGATGAGACTCTTGATGGAGTCGGAGACGATGCGGGAGTGACCAGCCAGGACAGACCAGGTGGGCGGGTCTTTGGGATTGATAACCAGTGAGCGGGCAGTCTTGATCAGGTGGGTGGAGCTGTCGAGCATGGAGCGTGCTGACTGGAGGATTGGCTCCTGGGCTGCACAGCCCTAGAGAACGACAGGAGCTTGAACTGGTCTAATAACGCACGTCACAGCTGCCTAGGAAAACTACAGATGCTACTGTTCGCTCGGCTGTACCTCGCTGCTGATTTGGGCGGGGACGCTGGCAAACTCGGGGTTGGAGGCGAACGTCGTCAGGTTTTCCACAGCCTCGATTAGTGGAGCGGTGGCGACCCGACACCTGTTCCTGTTCTCGTCTGAGAAATCGCCATCTAAAGCCTTGGGAGGCGAGAGACATGAGGTACGAAGGCGCATGAATCAAACTGGAACTCACTCAGTGGCCCGGTCAACATTATCCCACACGACAAGCTGCCAGTCAGGTGAGTGAGCCAAGCCGGGCAGAGGAACCCTACCTTGATGGTTTTGACCAAGTTGGCAGTGCTGTTGGCCACCTCCTTGGCAGACTGGACGAAGTGCCTCTTGGCGACCGGGTTGGTGGTCTTGGAGGAAGCCAGACGACAGGTGTTGCACAGCGACGACGTGTGCTTGGCGACAATGGTGGCTGCGGAGAGCACCTGCCACGAGAAGAAGTCAAACGGTACCGTCACGCAGATGAAAATGCAGCCATCAAATTCTTCCACACCTACGTCAGAGCGCTTTGAGGGCAACAGGTACCTGGGAGGGGCTGCTGTCTGGGTCCACAAGATTCTGACAGGCCATCTGGATTGCCTGGTTGGCTTTGGCAAACTGGATGGGATCCACCAACCCCTGGTGTCCTGCCTGACTGCTGGGATCAGACACCCCCACCAGGTAGGAAGCCTGTGGGAAAACAACACGAACACTTACCGACGTCGTGTCAACCAGTAACGAGTCCGCATGAAGCATCCAACGGCTCCTACCTGTCCTGCAGCTTCAGTGAGGCCACACAGAGCCTTCGACGCCGAGCCTATGCAGTCTCCAAACGAAGACACGTCCCCAGTCTTGCAGTTCTGAGAAATACCTGCCATGGACTCTCCCAGGATCTGCTCGGAGCACCAGTGGAGAGAAAGAGAGACGGAAGAGAGGATTGCTCAGGATGCTGCGCTCTACACCTGTGTGCGTGTGTTTTTCTGATCGCTCTTCGTTCTGATCTACCTTGGAGTTCTCCATCACGCTCTCGATGCAGTCAAAGTAGGACAGGTCACTGACCGGCTCGTTGGGGTTGTCCAGCATCCCTCTGACAGCCTGAGGTCAGCAGTTAACATTTAGATTCTCAAACCTTCCTGCAGTAAATGCAGCTAAACATTTCTGACCCTCCCTCCTTTTGCTCTTAGTGCTGAAGGTCATGTTTACCTCCAGCTCTCTGAGGGCATTGTCGCACTCCTTCTGGCCCGGAGCCTGCTGTGTACACAGCGTGATCAGCTGGTTGATGCTGTCAGTCACAGCCCTGGAACAAAGAAACGGACAGAGGCAGATGGATGAGCGGAAAGATCAACAGGCGTCACACCACAGTGTAAGGTGAAAGAAAACACCTGCGTTTCCTAGAAAGTGTTAAACACACAGAACAATCTGAGGGATCGTGGTACCTGGCAGCGGCAGCGAGCAGGTTCTTGGCATTTCCTGCTGCAGGATCTACAGACAGACTCTTAGCTGCCAGCAGCAGCTTGCTGGAGGCCATGGAGATGTTCTTCAGGTTACCGATCACCTGCACCTGATCGTCCTTTTTCTAAAATGACATCATAACATTATGACGCCATCAAGCACACGTGCGCAGAACATGTGGAACTAACAGCAAACGGGACATGCCTGAGTATGTCCAGCCATCTCGATACCAGCATCCAGAAACTCATCGAAGTCCTGGCTGAACTTCCCAGACGCCACCGCCAGCTGGCTGCTGGAGCCTCTGGAGGCGTGGACCACGTCGCCGGCCGACTGGTTCAGGTCTGCCGCCGTTTGGTTCAGACCGCTCTGGGCCTCCTGGAAAGACTTGGACGCGGGAGGAATCTGAAACGGAGGACGCAGCTTTATGTCGTCTGATGACACTCTTATCCCGGCGTCGGGAGGCAGAACAAACACACTCACAGTTTCCAGCAGCAGCTTCTTGCTCGCCTCCCCGATACTCTTGAGCGCCATGTCCACATCCTTTTGTCCGGGCAGACAGTTGACGCAGTTATTCAGGGAGTGAGACACAGCTTTGGCCACCTGGTAAACGGAGCAGAGCGGATTGGTTGAGCACGTGGCTACATGACAATAACTCATGTGTGGGTCCCACAAATAGAGTTTTGTAAATGAATGAATGATGAAATATCATGATTTTATTATAAACTGCAATAATAAAACAGACATTTTTGTTTCGACAGCAGCGACATTTGGTGGCGACCAACGCCTGACAGAGAGATAAGAACTGGACAGAACCACTCTGCCCGCAGCTCCCTGAGCGGTCCTGAACGTCTCACCTGCGCCAGCCTCTGCTGGCTCTCGGCGTCTCCGGGTGAAACCAGCGCCTCCTTGGCCTCGTGGATGAGAAGCGCCGAGCCCTCCATGACGTCGCGGGCCGAGTCCAGCATACCAGCTGCAGCCCTGGGGTCTGAGGTGGAAGCAGCGACGCCGCGGGCTGCCTGGGCCAGAGTTTTCAGGGCCTGGGCCGTCTCTCTGGCTGCTATTCCTACACACAGGGAGACAGAGCACAGATGTGACGGAGAGCTGCGGCAGGGTGGAGGCGATTACGTGATTCTGCACAGACCTGTGTAGTGTTCATTTCCTTGTGCAGCACAGGTGAGCAGCTGAGCCATGGAGGAGCCCACGGATTTAGAGGTGCTGCCCAGATCCTGAGCACACTTCTCCAGCTGGAGCAGACGGGGAAAAAAGTGAGACCCTCAAACTAACTGGGAAAAGTCACACAATCCTGGTTGTGAAAGGTCTCTTACGGATTCTCCGGGCAGCGGTTTGAGCTGGGCGTTGGCAGCGGCCAGCTTGGCGTCTTGCAGCTCACTTCTCAGCGTCTGGACGGCGGTGAGTGCAGAGTCGATCTCCATGGGGCCGCAAGCTTCATGAGCCTGGAAAAGAAAAGAATGTTTGAACCTCAGCTCATTATTATTGGAACGTTTTAGGTTCGTCTTTGCATGTTGGGGGTGCAGCGGTTTTCTGTGATCTACCTTCTGCGCAGACGTCCTTAGTTCAGCCAGGCAGGTTGCCAGGTTCTTAGCACACTGACCCAGTTGCATGGCTGCGGCCTGATCCGTCACTGTGGGAACAGATGACTTGGCTGAGGTCACCATCTTACTGCCGGGCTGCAGAGTGAAGGAGAAGAAGATGTTAGAACAAAATAATGTCTGAAATACTCAGAACAGTCTCCTCTCATGATGAGAACGTGACATTATGGGTCGCATGGCATCACTGAGACACCAGTACTTCTCTCACTTCCTGGTCTGAAAACAGGTTCCAGGCCTATTTTAATGGGTCCCCACGTGACAGGAAAACTATTTATACTTTGTTTAGCCTGGTTCCAAATGTAGGGCTGAAGTTACTGAGTTTGACTATGCGCTCATAAAGTTTTAACAATCAACTCTCCAGCTAGTGTGAGGGATCATGGTGCACCTGTAGAAAGTTCTGGCTGGCGATGATGAGGACTAGCTGTGCACTGAGGTCCTCTGGTTTGGCCTGGCTGCCACGCACTCCCTGGACGAGCTGCGGGATGTGGTCTGCCACGGCCTACACAAAGATTCATACGTTAGGGAACAACGGTGACATTTAACATCACAGCTGACAGCTACGCTTCAAAATGACACGGTAAGGGTTGAAACGGTTCAGCTTCGCCAGACAAAGCCAGCCTCGCCCCTCACCTTGCAGCTCTGCACCAGCTGTTGGTGAGCAGCCGTGTTCTTGTTGGAGGCAGCGGCGTTTTGAGCAGCGGCGATGGTCTGCGTGGCTGCAGCTGCTGCTTGCTTTGCAGCATTCTGAGGAATATTAGAACACAAAAAATCAACGTCTTCTATTTAAATTACACTTTTTTATTGACAATAAAACTACACCTAAGATGATTCTGGAACATGAATCACACAGTTAAATGAGCCGAACAACAAAAGTAAGACTCAATTTCAGGATTGTGTGTGTGTGTGTGTGTGTGTGTGTGTGTGTGTGTGTGTGTGTGCGTGCACGCCGTCATCGCTGACCTCCAGCCTGTTGATCAGTTTCTTCTTAATGGCGCTCTGAGCGGCGGCGTTAGTGGCCACGCGCAGGCCCTCTGCAGCCTCCCTCAGTCTCTGCTGCTGGTCCTCGTTCTCCGGGTATGCTGCAGCCCCCTGAGAACACACACACACACACACAGATCATGACAGGTGAGCGCGATGTGCAAACAGGATTATGTGTTTGTACAACGTTCTTTTTTTCTCCTAGCGAAGCCTTGAGGAACATGTTGGCGCTCGTCACATCACGCACGCAGATTGAAACACACACACACACACACGGGCGCCATCAGAACATCCAGTTCAAACGAGCTCAGATCATCCACAGACAGGCGGATGTTTGAACATGAGGCACAGACTTAATCGCCACACTCTAACTCAGCTGCAGCCCGAGCAATCACAGCTTTGTTGGCGGCTGAAAGTCAAAGAGATGTTTCTCGTTTCACGTTTCTGTTTCGGTCTCCAATGCCACAATTTACCAGGGTCCTGTGGAGAAGAAGCTAAGCCCCTGGACATTTGGTTGATTAACTAGGAACTCGGTCGCTTCGTCTGCGGCTGCACAAACAGAACCCCGTGTCATTAGGGTGCAGTTTAACCCCACCCAGCGGGTGTCTGCAGACAGAAGTACCACAGACACGTGCCTGATCCGTTATTAGTCAATCATTACTGGACATAAAGCTGCAAAGCACACTGTCCAAAAACTAAACTGCACAAGCTCAATTAACCGGTTACCATGGCAACGGCTGGCTCGACACAGATAAATGTACAGCTGTGACAGTGAGAGTCTGGCATCGACCTCCGCCAACCAGCTGGAGGGCGTGATTTCTGTTTCATGGTGGAAGTGGGAGAGTTATTAATATCAGTGTGTGTGTGTGTGTGTGTGTGTGTGTGTGTAAACAGTCAGGAGTCGGACATCCTCTTACTCTTCATCAGGATAAAACCCTGGGATGTCGGAGGACCAGGACGCTACGTCTTTTATTATAATGTTGCGTTTGTTTAAGTCTGTGACTACACCTGCAAAAAAACAACCATTCCTATCAGACCTGCGGAGGCGGAGCCAACACATCAATGCATGAGTCCTCTCAAACGCTGACACCACCAGCCCCCACCAGGCGAAAACCGCCGTTTTAAAGGTCATGCGTTAGTGAAATAACAAGAACAAGCAGAATCAACTTCGACACATTTGATCCACATCACGTTCAGACATCAGCTCGTTCTACACACTGACCCCATGTCACTTACCTTCGCAGCCTCCACCATCCTCGCCGTGGCATCCGCCAACAGCTTAGCAGCTGCCAGCAGCTTCTTAGAGTTGTCAACGTCCACCTCGGCCTCGGCATCGGACCTCATAGCATTTACCAGGTCGGAGGTGGCCTGAGCCAGGACCCGAGCCTGACGGACCATCTCTCCTGAGGGGGGAAGCAGCGGGGGAGGAGAGTGTTTAACAGAGAAGAAAACATCTCTCCAGATGTGTCCCTGAGCAGATCTGCATAATTCTACACCTGGAGTCGACTTGTTCCGACTCTTCCTTCATCTCTGGTGCGATATTTTTAGAATCAAACTAATGAGGTAAGACAAAGAGGATGACGGAGAAATCAGCGTCTGTGTTCTGTGTTGGAGCAGACCTGGAAATCATGGGAGCGCTGATCTGCCAAAAAGATTCAATCTTTTTTCCATTTGCCAGGTGTGACATAACCTGACAGACCTGACACGGGTTCAGAGGCCGCGTGTCTGAGCGGGCTGCTCGCTCTCGCTCGCTCGCCGCTGCCGTCAGACTTCTTAGCATCACTGTCAGCTTTCTCCGCGGCCTCCCCGGAGCTGACAGCCGTCCATTCCAACCCTCCGAGACGGTGGAGCGAGTCAAACACAGACATCTGCCTCACATTTCTGCCTGGTTTTCTTCAGGAGCGTTAAATTCTTCTACATCCTACTGATTCAGGGGTTCCTCCTCCTGTGACCACGGCAGTTTCACACAGTACGGGGCTGCTCTGACCCTGGACGCCACACGATGACCCCATCAAAACACTACGTTCATCATCTCTCAGATTCAACGCGGCCTCAGACTTACCAGCATCCCCCATTGAGCAGAAGATGCTCTCCGTGACGGTCATGATGGTGTCGGTGGCCTGGTCGTAGCGCCCGATAGGCTCTCCCCTCGCCGTGTACTGGCGCACGTGTTGCAGCAGGTCTCCCAGAGCCTGGCTCACCACGCTGGCTGCTGCGCTCACCTGCAACACAAGCACAGGCTGCAGCATTCACCCAACACCATTTATTCTGTTCTCTGCTTCCTAAGCGGGGTGATAGAAAAGGTTTCCGCAGAAAGGAAGCTGACCTGTTTGAGGAGCTCGCCGTCCTCCGTGGCCGAGAGGCAGGCCTGGACGCAGCTCTCCACCGAGCGATCCACCAGCTTCCCGGCTTCAACCAACTGCTCCTGACAAACTGGGGAGCTGATGGTGGGACTCACCACCTGCAACAGCACGGAGGCAGCGGAGACGTGAAGGCGCGGAGCAGAAAAGGATGAAACGACGGGAAATAAAGACATTCCAAATCCAAAACCGTTTGAGGACAAGACCTTGCAAACCTCTTTTCACCATTAAACTCGAACGGCATTTCACCGAGAACAGAAAGGGATTCGGCAGATGGTCCTCAGCACACTGCTGCGCACAGAGGTGAGGATTTGTTTAGTAAATGCAACTACTGCGACTGGAGGCCAGGAGAGCATTTAAACTAATTAGAGGCATGTGGGCTGAACAATTTAGGATGAGGCCACAGGGTATTTAAGGAATTAAATATTCATTCTCAGGAAAAGAACACGGCTGCAAATGAATCAAACGTTCTTCATTTGAGGAAATAAATCTCTTTTTACCAAAACTCACTGCACACTTTTACTTATGAGAGACGAGGAAGCAGCAAACAGGGAATTATCGGCGCGCAGCAGCGTTAACAGGAAACATTCACAGCAGCGTGAAAGACGCAGATCTGACACATAATAAATGCAGAACAAGCGTTTAAAACATTAAACCGACTGCACAAACTAAATGTCCTGTCGTTTAGTATCGTGTAACGTCCATCCGTGTACAGAGCCCTGGAGGACCCGAGACACCTCAGACACAGCACCAGTGCATCACAGGGACAGACAGAGAGAGACACAGAGACAGATGCAGAGACGCTGAGAGACATAGAGACTGACAGAGAGAAACAATGAGACAGACGCAGAGAGACAGAGACAGACACAGAGAGAGAGACAGACACAGATGCACTGAGAGACACAGAAAGACAAAGAGACACAGAGACAATAGGACAGACACAGGGAGAGAGACACAGAGAGGGAGACAGACACACAGACACAGACAGACAGAGAGAAATAGAGAGACAATGAGACAGACAGAGATGCAGAGACGCAGAGAGAGAGACACAGAGACACA
>JAUMTR010000017.1:1660658-1702275 GCA_032270685.1 Microctenopoma stevenorrisi
AGACAGACAGAGAGAAATAGAGAGACAATGAGACAGACAGAGATGCAGAGACGCAGAGAGAGAGACACAGAGACACAGAGACAGACATAGAGAGACAGAGGCACAGATGTATTTCCATGATGAGCTTATCCATATGCTTTAAGTCTTACAGACCTTGGCACATGCCACCAGCTGGGAGGTGGACAGGGCGCACTGAGTGGCGGCGGCGATGACGCGGTTCTGAAGCACGGTGTCCTCAGCAACCTGGGCCACATTCTTGGCTTTCAGCACCAGCATCGCTGCGGCGTTGGCCACTGCCTTGGCCAGATTCATCAGGATGTCCTACACAAGGAGAACAGCAGCCAATCAGAGGCCAGCCGTGTGAAGGGACACAGCTTTGTCCTCCTGGTCACAAAGTTCCTGTGGACAGTCATGATGTTACCTGGAACCTCTCGTCGGTCTCGCTCTCTCCGATGTGGCGCAGGAGGTCTCCGCTGGCCTGGCCGATGCTGCCCGCCGCCGTCAGCACAGTCTGTCTGGGCTGCGGACGCACACAGAAAAGCCCAGCAGGGTGTGAGACAGAGACATGTCACATAGTGTCTGTTTGTCAAAAGGTACTGTAGACATTATCTGTCCACCTGCAGCACGCCCAAAAGACAACATTACAGTCACGTAGTCCATGTGGACGCAGACTAGACCGTCACGCTCTCACGGGTCACTGAATGTTCCCGGCTCGGCCTCAGCCCGCGGTCTCACCCACGACTCACCAGACTGTGTGTAGTGTGCAGGACCTGGAGAGCTACGTGGTTAAGAGACGAAACGGCGTCTCTCACACCAGACGTCGTATTAACGTGACGTCTGGTCTGGTCTGGCGTGCCTCCATCAGGTACGACGTGTGACATGCTCTGAAAACACAAACCATCGCTACACACCTCTCCAGAGGCCGGCTCCACAGCCTTCAGCAGGTCCGACACAGCCCCTGCGAGTGTCCTGGCAGCCTTCATCAGGTCGTTGCCTCCTCCCACGTCATCCTCCATCAGCGCCGCCAACAGCTTCACGCCCTTCGACATTTCCGTCAGGTTGGAGGAGATGGTGGTGATGGCACAGCCCACGGCCGTGTAGTCTGTGTCCATCGGGTCGCCTGAGCATTGAGGGAGGGGTCGGATTAGGAGGCAGTGCAGAGACTCACACGCGTAGTCGCTGTGCGTTGCACGTTGTGGTCAAACCACAGCAGCAGACGAGGGAACTTTTAGGTTTGTTCCAGGTCAAACACCACACTGAGGGAAAGTCACTAAAATCCAACTCACCAGCCGTGAGGTTGACCACAGAGGCGGTTCCTGCGGTGATGGCGTCCACCTGCGAGTGGATCTCATGTTTCGACTCGTCCATCTTGTTCTGGATCCACACCTTGGACGCCTGGACACACGTGTGGACCACATATCAAGTTATGGGGTTGCATGCATGACTCCAGCAGTGAAGTGCATTTTTATGGCGTGCAGTAAGTACCATGTCCTGTCCCAGTGGGGGCAGGTTGTCCACCTCCCCCAGGTCAATCTGGGCCTTCTGCACAGCCTGCATACTGGTGTTGATGGTTCCCATCAGAGCCTGCTGTGCTGAACTCTACACACACACACACACAGGGAAAACAAAGTGTTAGAGAACCGCCTGGAAGGACTTTAAAGGACAGACGTGGAGCAGGAGCCGGTCTCACCAGCGGTGGCATGTGTCCACGGTGCATTTGACCCATCGTGATCTGCTGCTGGGCAGACGGCATCGTGCCCATGCTGAGCGACTCTGCGCCGATGGAGCCGGAGCGGATCACCCCCGGCAGCGCCACCGAGCCGTGCTCCACCCGGCCGACGCGGTTGAACTGCTGCTGGAGGATGGTGGACCTGCAGGGACCAACAGACTTAATGCAGCGTCTTTCAACGAAGGATGTGGTGGGACGGACACGGTACCGTGTGCGGACACAGCACAAGCAGTGTGTTCGTGACAGTTGGTCACAGTGGGGCAGGAGCACAAAGCAGAGGGACACTGCAGAGTCCTCCCACCGCGTACTTCTGGAGGACAAAGCTTTGTCCACAGCTCGGCTCGCTGCTCTCCTGCAGCGTTACACAGATACAAGCAGCAGGAAAACCACACAATACCAACCGCAGAGAATTCTCTGTCGGCTCAAAGCAGGAAAACAACGGAAAAGAGGGTCTTTGGTTCCACAGAGAAAGTCCGCTGTGGACAAACGAGCGCATACACTTTTAATCAGGAAATGTTCCGATGAAGCCTTCGCTTGTCCAGCGCAGCGGAATTTCCTCACATTACGATTATCTCTCAGGATAAAGTCTGAGCCAAGGAAGTGCTCATGTGCCGAAATGAGGTTCTCGGAGACGGCTGTGTGAGCGGCAGTGAGAAGGAAATTGAAAAAGGCCTCGATCTGATATCGTGTTTGCTGGAATGATGCTCCATAAGTTCAGGCTGCTAACCGTCATTATTACACAGTAACATGCATACAGCTTGCAGGCATCACGCCGGGAGTCCGAGTTCTCCTCAACGCATCACGTTGGAGGAAAGAGTTGATCTCAGGTAAAAAAAAACACTTTAAAACGTGACGTACTTCTTCGGGGACACGGATTCCTCCAGCATGGTTGACTCCTCGTCACCTTCTAATCCGAAACGGTCCTTGCTTTGTTTCTGCAGAGACAGAGAAAAAAGGTGACCAAGGAAGGAAAGAGAAGCGTGTCCAGCTGTCCTACGGGTTAGTGGTAGGGTTGGGGTTGGGGTCAGGGTCAGGAACAACTTCTTCACCCACAGGACATGAGTGTCTCACCTTTTTGAGGATGATGTCGATGTAACCAGCAATGAGCTGAGAGATCTGTTCCCCTTCAGTAGTCTGCACTGAGTAGTAGCTCTCCTGGTACTCTCCGAAGTCCTGCACACACACACACACACACACGTCCATATTTATCATGCACTCGCTGCACTGCCTGTTCAGCACACGGGATCACCGTGAGTCCATGAAGGCACCGGGCACTGTGTTGGGTGGCAGACGCTCCGATTAACCCCGGGACCATCCGGACTCAGAATGTCTGGAGGTGAAACGCGAGGTCCCTCCCGTCCAATTTTCAAAACGCCCAGAACACGCAGGTTAAGCTGCAAAGCACGTTACTAAACGGTACCTTAATTAAGACAGCGAGATTAAATCCATGTCGCTCCTCGACCCGGGGCGAGGACACAAAGGAGAGATATTGACAGGCAGGACAATAGAGTCTGTTAAACAGCTCACGTCCCAGAGGGACGGAGAGGAGAGTCAGCTGTGAGTGTGAGCGTGAGCACGCGTCTTACCAGGGTGAAGCTCTTGGGCGAGGCAGCCCACCTCTTCACGGTGGTGAGCGGCCACTCCTGCACCACGTCTTTGGTCTTCTCGTCTACTCGCATCACGGACTCCTTGGTGATCCCCAGCAGCCGCGGCACCAGCTTGTTCTTACTCTTCATCTTCTCCTGCGAGCAGCACAAACACAGTAAACGTTATGATGCACGCTCTCTGTGCACAGTCGCAGGCATTAGGAGAGCGGACAGCAACTCATGAGCAGCACTTTGAAGTCACAGGCCTCGCGGCGTGAGGCTCTAATTTTGCCGTCACTCCGATCTACCCAGATGGGTATTCATCTGTCTATCCGTTTAAACCCAGTTAGTAATTAAACTGTTACGTCTTCTTCACGTCTTCATTTGCCTGCTAACGCGTCTCAGCCTCCCTCGGCACTCACGTCCCCTCTTCTTTATGTCTTCAGGAGGCTCCTTCTTACCTTGACCAGAAAGAAGGAGACGCCGTACGTCCGCAGAGAGCGCGCCAGTTTGACGTATTTCACTTTGGCTTCGATCTCCGTCATCTCTCCACAGTTCTTATGCTCCTGCGGGTGAGAAGACATCTGTCAAACGTCGAGCAGTGGAAGTGAAGTGAGGCAAAACAAGAGAACAACGCCGCCGCACCTGGAAGACTTTCTTCTCGGCTCCTCTCTGCCTTATGTATTCTTTGGGTAGGAACTCCTTCAGGCTGAGAAAGAAACCAAACACAACGGTAAACCTCTGCTCCTGCTCCTGTGACATGGATGAACACGCGTCTGATGAACCCTTACTCTAAGAATCCGGGTTTGTGCTTATGCTCGATGTGAGGCCCAAACTGGATCTGGGCCTGGATGCCTCCGAACTCGCAGGCCTTGTCAAACGACACCGGGTGGGAACCGTTCAGGATGTCGTCTCGAGCCTGAAACACATAAAACGGTTGGTCTGGTGTCTAACCCGAGCCTGGCTGCGTCTGAACCATGACACACCTGTACGTAAAGAAGGTTGAGCTGGACCGGGTCCCGCGAGTCCACGTTCTGGTCCGAGTAGAAGAATTTGCGCCGGAGCAGCAGCGTCTCGTTCTCATCCACCCCCTGCTCCCTGAATGTCCTGCTGTGGTCCAGCCAGTTCACTGTGCGAACAGGTTTACAGTGTCAGCACACGCCTGGATCTGGATAAGCCCCTCCCCTCGCCACTGTACTCACAGTCATCGTCTGTGTGCAGTTTGGCTTTCAGCTTCTCCATCTTCCTCTCGTCTCGCAGCAGTGTCCGGTCTTTCTTCAGCGTGCCCATCCCGTCCTCCTTCTTGTCCTCCACCGTCTCCTGGATCAGAGAGTATTCCTCATAGTTTGTGATGCCTGGAATCAGGACGGGAGAAAACACAGAATATGTTTTAACGAAGCACAAATTAAAGGGCTAGTTACACAAGGGATCCGTACCTATTCTGCTGCAGATAGTCACGAGCAGCTCTCCCACTGTTTTAGAGTCGTCCACCATGATGGTTTTGACGGCCCCGTCCAACATTTTGATTTTCTGGGGTCTCTGCTTCTTCTTGTATTCTAGGATGTCCTACTCAACGACAACAGAGCAGAGAGCCACAAAGGAAAGAATCAATGAATAAATGCAAGGAGAGAGAAGCTGGAAGAAACTGGGGAGAAAATGATGCATCCAGTTTGCATTGAGTGGGTCAATGACACTCGCACCTCACAGCCTCCTGTTAGAGTTCACACACAATGAAACAGGTGGAGGTGATTACCCCGTTGCGCAGCATGTAGTAGTCCAGTGTCCTCCCAGATTCCAGCCAGATGCCTTTTCTGGGGTCTTCATCCGACAGAAACAGGCCGTAGTCCGAAGCTATATCAGAAAGAGAAACCATCAGACGGTCAAACGCGTGCGTCTCCGTCTCACAGCGCACAGTGTAAACCTCATCTCACCCTGTCCAGTCTGAGCCTCAGGAACCCTCTCCCTGATGATCCTGCAGGCATCGTACACGGCTGTGGACGGCTCGAACTGCATCGTCTTCACAACGTTGCACTGGCGAACGCATATTTTCAGCGACAGCGCCACCATGTTGGCAGGCGGTGGGGACGGGGGCTGCAGCTACACCTGCACAGAACAAGGACACAGAGAGGTGGAAAACGTTCAAGTCCAGGAGGAGCCAGATGTTTTATGGCTCATGTTCTTAAACACGTTTCTCTTGCAAACGAGGAAAAAAAGGGATTAAAAAATGAACACATTAAATACGACACGAATCAACTTTGACATCAGTGTTTTTGGGTGGAAAAACCGGCTCATAGAAGTGCCACTGTTCACGTCCCCTTATCTGTGCTTTCTAGTCCTACAGCAGGATGCTGTGACCTGCGCACGCACGCGCACACACACACGCACGCACGCACGCACACACACACACGCACACACACACACACACACAGAGACCTTCTGAATGCGAAGAACGTGCTAATTTGTGCACAGCAAAGCCATTGTTATGCTCCAAAAAACAAAGGAGCAGAAAAAGAAATGGACCACTCTCTGAAAAACGGCCCATCTGGCCTCTGTGAGAGACAAAGAAAAAGTCTCTGCAGACAAAAGGCTTCAAAAGGGATCAAAAAAAAAAGATGCAACGAAGCAGTTTACTAGAACCCAACACAACGACAACAGTCCTCCTCCCGTATCACAGGCAGCTCGTTTCATCTGCGGGTTAGATATCATCGTGTGCAGATACAGTCTCCACGTGAACCCTCCGAACAGGAGGAGAACAAAATCAGAGCTAAAAGACTATTATCATGTGACCAGAAACTAAACGTCAGTGAAGCCACGATTTAGTCGTTTGAGGGTAAACTTTTAATAAAAATATCCAGGAACAGAAGGAGTGAGGAGAAGTTAGAAGACAGAAGAAGAAAGTCGCGGCCTCCCTAACAGAGCTCCTCCTGTCTGGCACCAACAGGAACACAGGACTGTTCTGTGCGTGGGGGTTAAAGGTCGTCTGCCCCGGTGGCTCGTGACCCTGGCTGAGACGTTCAGAATCTGGCTTTTATGTGTGATGTGTTCACACACAGGAGCGAACGTGTCTGTCTGGCACATCGCCGCTCTGCTCCCGTCGCTTAGATTCCAGGTTTGAGCTGAGGCAGCCTTTCAGAGACGCCTTTGAAGCTGATGTTCTGGGGAAAATAAAGAACATTTCTGATCTCTTTGTTCAGTTTAATCACCGCCTCCATCGCACCACCTTTCTTGTAGCCTGCGAATGTGTCTCAGTTATTGCTCTGGGCTCCGTCTCAATCAGTGAAGCACCTCCACAAACGTCCCGTCGAAGACAAACGCCTCCCGAAACGACCGGCATCACTCGCACCGCGAGCAGCTTTCTGAAGACAAACACAGAGCTGACGGCTAATTCTAAAGACAAGTTGTCTCTCAGAGGAACAATCACGACGAACGAGGAGCTCATCTAAGGGACGGAGACGCTGATGAGCCCGAGGCTTATTCACCAGCATGCAAACGCTTTTTTTCAATCACTACAACTTCTGTATTGTTGTAAGAATCCACAGAGGATCCGCATCTGGTTCTGGAGTCACAGTGAAAGAGAAGTTTTGATTAGATCACATGCTGGTGCCTCGGAGGTCTGGTTTCTACACCACAGAAGTAATATAATATTCCTCTTTCAGACTGGAATCGCTGCGACGTGAGCCTCCGCGAGCCCGAAGAGCAATCAGACAAACAGCAGGAGGACGGGAAGCGAAGAGGACAGCGCATGATAAACTAATAAGAAGATGAAATGGCTCAGCAGGACCACAGAGTACGAGTTGAGAGAGAGCTCTCATGTCTCTTATCATCAAAACAATATTCTACACGACGGCTCAACATCACCATCATCTGCATGCACGAGGACGAGAGTCACTTACAGCCTGCGGCGGCGAGGTCTCTGCCGTGGTGGGAGGTGCAGCAGAGCCCATCTCAGACGCGCCGACGTGGGTACACTTCCTCTTTAACGTAGATTACAGCAGGTTATGTGAAACTACCAGCAGCTAAAAGCTGACACTGCACCGAAAACTGAGCACGAACCAGATTATTCTGAGAATATAGAGAAATATCTGACCAACATCTTCAGTCCAACATGTGCAAACTAAAGAGTCACGTAAAATCTTCTTAAGAAGGTAAAACTCCTCTGTGAAGACATGGTTTCTTTCAGCGTGAACTAATGAAACCTTCGTGATGAAGACTGATATGTTTGCTGAAGACATTTCCAACTTGTTTAACGTCAAACTTTCCCAAACCATTAACACAATCACACGGCTAGCTTGTTTTCAGATGAAGGGAAAGCTCTGGTTCCTTCACCCTGCAGCTGGACAGGGCAGCGCCTGCTGAAAGTATCTCATCATACAATGAGAAAGGATTTACGGAGATCAAATGTGCTTTTAAAGCCTCAACTGAGCCACCAGACTCCTGGAAAACCCAGTGTGGGAAGTGCACACAGCCTCAGAGACTGTGTGTGGACTCCTCTACGCTAAGAAACTCTGCTGTTTGCTGTAAACAAGGCGCAGTTAGAGGAGACGCTGGTCGACCGGCGTTAGTATGAGCACGAACAGCAGAAACCAATGAAGGAACAATGGAAGATGTTGGTGTGCATGTGCAGTTCCACCAGCGGCCATCTTCATTCCTCCTGAGGAGAACCGATGGCAGGCCAACAAATAATTATCAACATATTAAACAGAACAGGAAGGGAAACCATCTATGTGTCTACAAAAGCCCGCGGCAACCGATCAACGAGAACCAACGGGAAGGAGAAACCCTACTGGAGGCGTTCTGTGCAGTCTCACCTACAGCAACCCGCTGTATCTCGTCGCCTCCGCCTCTCGCCGCGCTGAAATCCATCCTGCCCGCCTCTCTGTTTGCCTGTATTTACCTGCCTGCCTGATTTATGTGACTGCACCGCTCATCCACCCGCTGCACCGGGGCGCTGTCAGTCTGCAGCTTCATTCGTCTACTTTACCTGCCCACCTTTCAGCTCTGCTCCTTTCCGTCACCGCTAAATGATTCCCTGCACATCATCGCGCGTTTGAAGCCATCAGTCATAGAGGTTAGTGAAACGTCCCTTAAACCCCTGCACAGGAAATCTAACGGCTTCTCTCACACTGAACCTTCTGAAGTGCAAATGCATTGGAAGGCACCGTGCAAATTCCAACACCCCGCGTGCTTCCACTCTGTAATACATAAGCACAAATCATCCCTCGCCCTCCTGCACCAGTTACACCCACACTGCATTGACATAACATCAACAGCACCGACATGCTGCGAGAAATCTGCCTTCATTCAGGGCCAGATTAAACCATACGGGACTGGGCTGCGGTTAAATAGCTGAGAAAATATCCTAGGATAATAAGAATCAACTCTTTACTCTTCCAAGCAATAATGTCAGAGCGCGGCCATCTACAGTTTCCATAGCATCAGTCCCAGAGAGGAGGATTTACCGTGATGAACCCTGATCCTGCATCCAGCGCCTCATTAATCGAGCCTAAATGAGCAGCTGCACGCAAGGTTGGAGGTCAATAAGGCCCCACAATGACGCACACCTGCCTGTGGGGGCGAGGCCGCGAGGAAAAGCTAATCCCGCCGCACAGAGGCCTGGAGCTAATGTTTAGAGATCACCGAAGGAACGCCGCACCCGAACCAAACCTCCGCAGCATAAAAGGACGAGTAGAGACGGGTGAGAATATGTTTTATTATTCAGATGTAATGTGTCCACACAGAACTGTCCTGGACTCTCTGAACATGTGCCCCCTCTAAGTTCAGCATCATTCTGCAAATGAGGTCACCGGCAGAGGAAAACGGACTCGCAGCTCGAGTTGTTTGCTGCCGTCAGTGAATCTACCGACTCTGTCCTTCTACTGAGCTGGTTATCTCTGCTCTCTGTGTACGCGCTACACCAGCTATCAACAATCAAATGGAGGAATCATTCTCACAGAGCACAGCTGTCCTTCTAGGTAAATGCACGTCGAAGATGTCGCGCGTTGTATCAGTTACTAGGGACGTGGCCCAGCACATACAGGCGCCGCCGCCCCCGTAGATAAGAGAGGCTGCAGGTTGCAGTTTCACGCACGGAATTCGATTTCATTTAGAGTAAACCACCAGCCTAGAGTCGGACAAAAGCTCACGAGATAAAAGGAAAACGGGAGCGAGCACAGAACATGTAGCCATTGTTCAATAGATCAATGAGGCAGAGCAGTGCCTGCTGGGAATGCCCAGGCCCATTACAGTAACATGGCCTCGGATCCAATAATAGAACAGCCCACAAGTCAAACCGGCCAAAACCGAGTGTTGGATTTGAGCAGAGCACGTCTGTACCCTGGTTTCAACACACGCACGCCGATTAGTCCGTCTGCTCATTACAGCAACCGAGCGGCCAACCTGTCGCGGGCCGACTTTCTAAAAGTGAAGAGTGTAGTGTTCCCGGTGTGGAGCGAAGAGAGGACAATGCAAGCCTATCACATGACAGCGGCCGTGACTCTGACAGCACCCATGGCCTCGGGAGGTAAGGTGGAGGGCCGCTGGAAATTCTATCATGCTGTTTCATCCATCTTCAGTCTGACTGTGAAGAAACTCAATTGTAAAAGGTAAAAAAGCATCATCCCGACTAACAAGTGCACAGGACGGGGACTCATTGGCTCAGGGAACATGGTCCATATTCTGATCCATCTACTGCTACTGACTAATTATTAGGCCCCGCTGTGTCGCTTCATCAGTACCGTTCTGTGGTATGTGAGCTGATACACGCTTCCTTCACCGAGGACTCTGTAGTTTCTACATGTCAGCTGGTCCTCGCAGCCTGGAAAATCCTCCCTGCCATCGAGCTGCAGGGTTGAGCTGTGCAGCAGCATTATGCAATTTTAATTATTAACCAGTTAACTCCTGGACAGGTAACACTAGTTTCTCTGGTTTAGAAAGTGACACCTGTGAATGTAAAGCGCCCCACAGTTTATCCTCTGGTGTGAGGAGACAGACGTTTAAACCCAAGCCTTCTAATAACTGACAAACAGCGGACATCTGTCGCTCACGCACGGTGGTGGGGCCCTCGGATTAGGATTCAGGTAAGGATTCGTGTAGTCAAACACGTGAGGAAAACACCAGCTGAGACGGAGGCAGCGGTTAATCTTTCAGCAGGACAGTGATCTGAAGGCTGCAGGAAAACAGCCCGGCTGGCTCATGTGGCATCAAGCCCGACAGAGTTTGAATCAGTGCAAATCCAGATGTGCACATTACGTAGAGGGGCTGAGCTGTAACTTCTGAGAAAGAAAGGAAAGTCTAAGTCGCCCAGCAGTGAGTCAGCAGAGTTCAGAGCGAGGTCGCCGTCCTCCAGCAGCAGGCTGAAGCAGGTTAAGAGCCACGAGGAAATACAGGGCGAAGGACTGAGCCAACACTGCTCTGCCTTCTCTACGTGCACAGAGTCGAGCAGCGGCGCCCTGCTCAGCACTCACCATGCGACCTGCCTTTCACACGGGCTCATGTAACGTTTAGCAGCAAGGGTTCAGCACATGATGACTTTGGGTTTCACGTGGCCAGGGAAAAGATGTTGACCGTGATGGATCTGATGCAAAGACACATGCGTACACACATGGACGTGTGAGAAATTAGGCTCCGTCGTCTGCTCGCATGTGTGAGACTGTGGGTGATAAAGGCAGAGCGAGCTCGGTGAACGTTTGAGGCAGGTGACCAACTCCAGAGCAGGCGTCGGGTTACATGCAGCGGGAAGTCGAGACGAGCGGCGTCAGTAACGCGAACCCAGCGTAGCAGAGAGGCAGGAGTCAACATGGAAACGTGTTGTCATTATAAACCACAACGGACCGGGGAGCGAGTCAGAAGCCAAATCACCAGAACCAGTTGGTTTAGCAGAATGATCAGATTCTAAGGGAATAAAAGTCTAATTAACTTTTTTTTCCCTATGAAGAAACATCTAGAAGATCCATCCTTTAACTCTGCAGATAGTTAGTCTTCAAATACTGGTTCTGATGGTTAAAGCATAGAACCATCAGGAAACACGGAAACCTAACAGAGTTAGAGCTTTTGTCATTTGTGCATTATTATAAGTGCTGCTGCGCAGGAAGGAAGCAAAGCAGAGGGAACTAACTGGAGGAGTTCTGGTCAGACCAGCGAGCAGTGAAGAGGCAAATACCTGAAACAACCTCAAATGTTTCACGGCCACGATCGAGTTTTACCGTCAGTGCTCAACAACACCAACAACCACCACATCCACAATCATCCACACGCACGCAGCTCTTTCCTGGCACAACAGTCTACATCAGACAGCCACCGGGACAACTTTCACTTCCGCCTGAAGCCAATAAATCACTCTTCGCTCTCTAACGTGGCTCCTCTACTCGGCCTCGGGAGTGTCGTGAACTGTGATGAAAACCACTGCGAGCCTCAGCCTAAAATAAAAGCTCCATCGAGTGTTCCTGCAGGACAACGCAGACAAATGCATCAGCCAGTTGGCCCCCGAAACGCTCCTCCGGGACACCGGGGGGGGCACATGCCAGCACCGCCTCTCCCGCCTCACGCACACATTTTAAGAACACCGAGTGAAATTCTTTAGTGAAACGCAAGAGCCTCCAAACCAGACGTGGACCACCCTGCCAGCAAGTCCTGAAATACGAATGTGACTCACTGTGACTCCCAGCACGGCGGGTCTCAGGAGGCACGCAGGGTCAGACGACCAGCGAGAACATGGCTCTGTGCAGATACAGTTGCTTTGTGGAGAGGGAAGTCACGTAGTTATAGATCCTGTATGTCGGATTAGATTTAGTAAAGCGCTGCTCTTTATGTCAGAGAGAAGCGTGAGTTACGTTAAAGCACACGTCCTCTACGCCGGACCACCTCTGCCTGCATCATGTGCCAACCACCTCTGTCCTCTGGATTTCTGCTGTGGTGCATTAAAAAAAGCTGAATTAAGGATTTTCATTGAAAAAGCAAATAGTTTGTAAAGTGTCTCTCCACTGGTAAATCACAGGAAGAGGGCAAAAAAAGAAAAGTCATCATCTCTCAGTTTGTTAACGGGGGCGGTGTGATTCCTGTGGGTGTGTCTGGATGAGTTAAAGGCCGGGAGTAACTCCCAAACCAACACAGTCTCATTTCAGACGAATATTCAATCTATCTACATACAAACTGAGAAAACACAGGTGTGATCCCCAGGACACGCCCACCCGTCACTCAGGTTTGAAAGCCAAGGATGTCAAGAGGTTTCTTCACAAAGCTTGTTCCATTTGGCAGAAAGTCAGCTGGGATTACACAATTGTCCCAGTGGCTCGGCTCAGCTCGGCGGCTCTGCCCGGAAAAACACGTGACTCACTGCGACTGTGCCAGTCAGCTGCTGTGATGATGGCCCCGCCCACCCCCCACCGAGAGGCAAACCATTACAATGTTCACCAGTGGAAGATATGCAGCAGCGGCCCGCAGAGTCCGAGTACGATGTGGTCGACACTGATCATTTTCCAGGCTCAGAGGAGCTACTGAGACCAGCAGCGGCAAGTTGACAGACTGAATGATTCGTCACACCGCAGCCCTGAGCTCACTTCTCCCGGCACTAGTGGCATTTCATTTCCAACCAGAGTCTGCAGTCAATCACTAATTTCCCAGCGGAGACAGAACTAAACAACAGCTTCTGATGATTCATCGAATAGATCTTAGTACTTAAAGTGATATTTGACCCCAAACACTCACATCCTCCAGAGATGAAGCTAATACGAGAGGCGGCTCGTGTTGGATACACACACCTCTTCCTCAAGAGACTTTCCAAGAAATAAAACAGCAAAATGTTCAAGGACAACTTTAACTTGTCTTAATGCGGCACAGCGTTCAGCACGGACAGCCAGAGACGGATCAAGCCATCGTCAGGCAGCGCTGCTGCTACATGAGGCCGAGTCTGTGATTCCAAAAGATTCTCAGCAACCGCAGCTGCGAGGCGTCCGAAGCAGCAATAAACACACCTGCCATTCAAAAGTCTCATTACACCGCTTTAAAGTCTGGTGTAATATTAAAAGTCCGTCCTGAGAGCAGTTAATGAAATATATGCATTAATCTGGTCACAACTCAGCTGGAGAAGTTTGAATCTGGGTGCACTCCCAGTCTGCTGAGATTTACGAGAGGGGTCTGGCTGGACTGTTTGGAGAATCACTGCAGAGCCGGGTCCTCAGGGGGACAACCTGGCTCGCATCCCCGAGAATAAACTCTGTGTGGAATGTCTAAACATGGGATTGATCAGAGTGTGTCTTTAGCCGTCCTCAGCTGAGACGCTGCTCTCACCGAGTCATTGATCTAGCTGGAAACAGTGCGACTCACCTACTGCACGTGCTAATCATACAGTCCACCAAGAGAGAAACCAAAGATAACATAATCAGGTTTGCAGCTGCCGTCCAGACCAGAGCTCAGAGTAGTTTATACGTTGAAGAGTCTGGTTGTAATCTAATTCCTCTCAAAAAGGCAGATTACACGTAGAAAGCCGATTTTCTGCTGGGACCCTGCTCATCTTCACACCAAAATCCTAAATCGCATCCAGACTGTAGTCTGACTTATTTACTGATGAGCACAAACGCAGCACCATGCATCGAGTCTCCAGACAGACGGACAGAATTCCCACCGTTCTGTCCCCCCACATTTTAATAGGATGACTTCATGCTAGAGACCAGTCAGCCATGAGAAAACCGCTCAGACGTGTCAACAGAGCGGACAGTGGACAGCTGGCGGAGGCTGGACGACACAGAGCAGATACAGGAGTTATACCCCCCACAACGGTGTTTAGTTATGATACAAACCTGAAAGCTGACACTCACTTCCAGGATCATCTCTAACCCTTTAACAAGGAGGACAGCGGCTGGTTTTCTCAGAGTCTTCACGGTTCAACTCATTGAAGCACAGCATGCTTTAACTTACTACATTCAATCTCATTAACCGAGAGCCAAACACGCACACGCAGCAACTCAGAGCTGGAGCACAGATACAGTAAAAGGCTGGGCACCAAATGCTGCCAGTTAATTGGCCCCCGCAAGCAACTCATTGACTCAGCTGGAAATGTTCACTATTAAGTACTACCTCAGAGCAATACAGATGTGTGCGGAGGCGCGCGTTTAGGTCACAAACCTCATCCACTGCCATTAAACAGGTAAAACAATCAGCAGACAGATGTTGGATACGGAGCAGCAGGTTAAGAGTGAAAAACACAGACAAGACCAAAAACCACGCATGAGGAAATGCAAACGCTCCTTTACCATCAGTATTACCATCAACTAAACGTGGTGAAGGTGTGTCCACCTGACGGACCATTTAACAGCTCCTCACCTTGTTGCGGAGAGAAATGCAGCCTTGACGTCTGCTGATCTTCACAGCTGAAAAGACAAACGGGGATATTCGTGAGACAAGTATAGAAAAGACTGCATTGACCTATATGTGGGATAACATGCAAAAATATTTATCCAGAATGTGTCTGAACTGAAGGAACGAATCCCACATACTGTAGGAGGCTTTATTTTTAGGTATGTGTAACAGGCTACGCCACGTGTGGCAGGGAGACAATCACAGCTAGTTATGGGACGTATGCAAACTGCACATGTAACACAGCAACAATATTCAAACTCCGAGCCAAAATAAAAAGAGCTCCACAGATTAAAGAAGAGCTCGCACAGTGTTTTTAGGAACACCGGGAAATTTGGTTTAGTAAAAACGTGAATTATTAAAAAGAGAAATATCACACAACTAAATGAATCCTTCAGCTCAAATGTCTCAGAGAACGGCGCGGTCTCCGGTCTCCGGTCTCTGGTCAACAGGACAACTAAAATACTTCCCAACAGGCAGGTTGGTTTATTACGACTGTCTGCGCTTTAATGCCCACGGCCAGAGGTGATTTGCTGGGCTGCATGCGCTGGGGACAGATAGGGAGGGGGGGAGGGGGTGTGAGGTGACATCTGACCCCAACCACACGGAGAGGACACTGATGAACGACGGCTAACTGTCCATCTCTCTCTGTCCGGCTTCTGATCACGTGCTCACTCATCTAACCCCACCCCGCCCCTCCAGACCCAGCGAGCAGCAGTAACCCGTCCCTGGAGCATCGTTGACGACAGAAAAGGTTTTAAGTTTCCTGCTGTGAGGAGCTGAAAAACAGTCCAGTCATGTGTCCGTATGTGAACCAGTGGACAAATCTAACGATCTCTAAACCGCCTGACACGATTTCAACCCAAAGACTAAACTCAGACTGGAAATGAGTTTTCTCCAGACCGGCAGGATGATCCACTGTTTTCACACCATATTCCATCGTGTTTATACACCGCAACAATAAGTGCTTATTAAGGCGCCTCATATGATAATAAACCAAACAGACCAAACCCCTGAACGCACCACGACAGAGCTGCCCCCCCACCCCCCGCCCCTGAATTAACTGAAGCTTAAGAACAGGGGAAAAGCTTATCTCTCTCAACTTAGGGGCATTTGCATTCCTGTAATTCTTCCCTTTCTGCCTGAGGGGGGGGGGGGCTTTGAGAAAACTTCAACATGCTTCGTTTGGGCAGCACCACCTGGGGGTTTAGGCATCTCAGACATCAGCAGCAACTGCGCTCTCAGTATATGTTGTTGGATTAACTCCTACGACGTGTTTCTCAGAGCAGAAAAGCGAGAAGACAGGGCAGGAGACGAGGCTGGTGAAGCCATGACTGAGCGGGGAGTTTCCACAGGTGGAGCACATCGCCACTGGCAGTCTTTGGAAGTACAATATGCCACTGGAGACCTCATTGTTCCGCCTGTCCCGCAGTTTCATTAATCACACAATGCAGAGGGGGACAAAGGGGGACAGGTCAGACACTGCGGTGCCGGAGAAGCACATCACACCAGCCCCCAAAAATGAGGCTTTAATAATTCTCCTCGCTGTGAGTTCCGCACAGCGGGATCACGTACAGGTCAAAGTGGCGACTCGTGTCACTCAGTCACGTCGCGGCAATTAGTCGGCTTCCGTACGACTTTTTAAGCTTCAGGCGGAACCAGTTTATCACGAAGAAGTTTGCCCCCACTGACCCGATTAGGACAAACTGGGAGATCATTGTCAAACTGCATGATGGGAAAACAAAGGACAAAGGTAACTAAGTACATTTACCTAGTCCACTACAAATCCCAGAAGATTATAGTACTTTTACTCAGTGGCAGTTCTAGGGGCGGGGCCACAGAGGCATTGGCCCCAGCTGAAATCTGATTGGCCCCTGAGGTTTCCCTGTCCTGTCACTCAGTCCTTTTGCGATTAGATGGATGCAATTCCAAGCTCAAACACTAGTGATGCTAAAGAGGCAAATAAAGTCAAACATCAATAAAACTCAAAGAAGAAGTAAAATTAAAAAAGAATTAAAAAATTAATAGAAAGCTGGATTTTCACGTGTGAGTTTTTGACATTCATTCAAATACTATGAATATTGTGGCCCCTTGATGGCCCCTTACTCAGAAAAATCCTAGATCCGCTATTAAGCTATTAAGCGGCCTGGTAGCTCAGTGGGTTAAGAGTCAGACTGGGATGCAGAAGGTCGCAGGTTCGAACCCTGCTAGTGGACTCCTAGTCCATCCCCTACCAGGTGTGTCTCTGAGCCCGTCTGCCAAGCAAAGTAAAGTAAAGTGTTACACCTATATACACCTCTAACAAAAGTCCCACTAAAGCTTTAAATCAATTCGTTTCTTCGTGTGATGTCGGACACCGAGAACAATCAAATAAGTGATGATCAGCAAACGTCTCCTGGATCAGCATCATTACTGAACATCCTGACGCCGAAGCCTGAACTAGTCTCCTCAGCAGGCAGGACAGAAAGATTCTGAGCTCACGCCGCATGGGAGCACAGCTGCCTTCTGGGTCCCGCAGCAGATTCATCACAAACATCCCGGCTCTGCTCTGCAGCACAGACTCGACCCAAGATCACAGACTAATCGTCTGCTATCGTCCACCACTCACACAGATAAGTAGCAGATATGCAATTAGCTAAATGGGTCCACGGGACGTGAGCTTAATGAATGCAGGTAAATAAAGGATGGAATTTCCACCGCGACACAGATGCAGGTTAAGTCTCGGCCTCAGTGAGTGTAGTTCGTGTCCTGCTAACGTCATTACTGTGTGGAAACCTCTTTGGGGCTGGGTCTGGACTCCCAGTCTCCTGGTGGTCTCATGTCTTTCTGTGTGCTGGTTCCTCTCTCCCTCTCTCTCCCTCTCTCTCTATCCCTCTCATACGTGTTCTTGTGTGCTGCCTCCTGTAGTCTCGTCTTGTCTCCAGGCCTTCGTGATAAAGACGTAGCCACGTGGCTCTGGTCTCTTCGCAGTCATCTTCTTCATATAGTATGTTTTACAAAGTCGGATGTAGGATTCATTTATACTTTACTTAATTTAACAACATGAACAGGAACAAAAAAAACGGTTCGAGCCAAAGCATTACGCCGCCTCATCCAGAGGGAGTCTAAAAAACATTTGAAACGAGTTGTATCTATTTCCGTGTTTAGTTTTAATCACTGGACCCTCAGTGAAAATGTTCTGCCTGTAGTTCCGTTAGATAAAAAAAAATAAATTCAATCGCGGGTCATAGTTAGGTTAGTTTCAGTGATAAATAGTTGACACTTGTTAAACACCCGCAGTGTTACACACAGTCTACGTGACTGATGTCACCACCAGCAACACATTATCATTTATTATTATTGTATAGTAATAAAATAAAAAGTACTCACTGAGCCTCATCTATAGCACTTTGGTGCAGGAATTCATTCAGTAGGTTTTTTCTTTTTCTGGGGGGTACATGGGGACATCTGGCTAACAGCTGTTACTCTACATCACAAGCACACACACACACACACACACACACACACACAGTTGCTGCATGGCCTCTCCCTCAGGGGTCAGAGGTCAGGAGTCCTTTTCCCCCACACAGCATTTTATCTGGTCTCGCTACAAACAATCTCTGGAAATCAAACACCACACACACACGGAGCAGACAGAGCCCCTTCTCCCGTCTCTTCTCTATACAAGGCAACTATTCCACCCTCTCCTGGGAGGCCAGAGATTCTCAAAGATTCATCCGGCTTTGCCTGAGACCAAGGGGGAGACCACAGATACTAATTCAATTACACAGACCCTCGTCCCTGCTCAGACTTGGTCTCAGATCCATGAATGGAAACAAACCCATGCTGCAGAGTGTGTTGGGACAGGGTGGGGGCAGCAAGAGAGAGGCATGTATTTATATTTGCCATTTGCATGTGCTTTACACCCGCTCTGCTGTCTGAGCTGAACACTAAACAACGTGAGACATGGTGACATAAGGGAGTTTCACAGGCTCTCAAACACGACACAAGATTAGGCTGTTGGGTTTTCTGTATATATTTATATCATCTGTAAGGTCTTAAACCTCACACTGTAAAGTGCCTGGAGAGGACTTATGTTGTGAATTGGCGCTATATAAATAAAATAAAGTTGGATTGAAATAAGCAGTGAGACTATGGGAGATGGTCTTTAGAGAGTTAAATAAATGTCCATGCCTGCATCCTGCACATTCACATCGCTTCTCTCCACCACAGCAGCAAATAAAGCGATGGCAAGTCACGACCACGATCAGCTGATGATGACAAAAACACATGGTAATTAAATGTAGCCAGAAGCCAACGTGAAGCATTTGCTTACTGGTCATTAAACAGCCCATTAACTGTTGAACACCGTCTTCAGGGTCCAGTTACGTGACGTGGAGTCAGTTCCTAATTTCCAGTCACACACAACTCATACGTATATTTTACTCGCACATTACCGCCCATTTTACTTGGATTACTCATTAACCAGCACCGGAAATCTTCCAACATCACACAAGCTGAATGGAAGACGCCTTCACAGACCTCAGGGAAAATAACACTTTAGCTACGAGCAAGGATGCTGTGCAGGGGACAGGGTCTCTCCGTACCCAAGCATGGGGCTTTCAGGGAAACATGCTGAGGTCCAGAGCTGTAAGGCTGGGACCCGGTCCAACCCGGTCATGAAGATACATAGCACTGATCACGTCAGGTAAAAACCCCTGGACCACCTGAAGCTAAGAAACACAACTGTTTGAGTAAAATGGCTGAATGACATGAAGAACTGGGTCCATATGTCGTGATGACATTTACAGAGCAACTCCAAACCCCAAACCTGCTGAAAAAAACATCATCACATCCTGTCACAGCCACTGGAAATGGTGCGTATGTGACCAGCAACTGATTACGCCGAGCTTTTCTGTGCATTTCTGGTCACATTTTACAACATGACCGTGGGGCTCGCTCGCTCGCTCGCTCGCTCTTAAACCCAGCCCAACAGATGACCCGTAAAAACCGCACAGCCAGCATCAGAAGTGAGTACATCGTTTACAAGCTACAATAAACCATCAAAGCTCAATTAAAAAGGCTGTGGTTCTTTCTGGCAGTCCTGCAGATTAGGGCTGACCGGCCCACTTCATGAGCCACTGGCCTAATCTGCTTTAGCATCTCAGCCTTGGAGATATGGGAATCCTCTAATCCGCCTGTTGGGTGTGGGTTGGACAGCTGCGAGCTGCTACTGTATCTCCAGCCGCTTTGGCCTTCAAAGCCCAACTTAGTCATCAGCTACACAGACTGGAATACATTGTCACTCCTTATCTTTTTCCATTAGCAGCTGCTGCGGTGGAGATTTTATAAATGAATCGGTGCTTTTCTACATGCAACACTTTTTAAAAGCCCTCTCTGAAAAGTCAAATGCAACGTCGGGGCAAACTGTTGTGGACAAATCCAGGCAGGTGGGAGCACCAATTAAAGAGCAGCCTGGATGGCAGGGAAATTTCTTAGGGAGCCTGAAAGGAGAAGAAAAACATGACACGGGTGGTAAACTGCCCTGCAGGGCTCCAGCCTCCTATTGTGGGCGAACAATCCACCTACTCCAGGCCTGTTCTTTCCATGCCGTCTGCAAAGTGAAAGCCTGGCCTCCTGCTCGTCAGTCCTATTGTTAGGAGCAGGGAGGGGGGGCACTCCCCATACACCTCATTCACATTAAATACTCGGCATTGTTTGGGGAGTCAGATGGCAATGGCACACAGACACACAGACACACACACAGCTCTCCTGCTTTTTAGATCCCAGTGAAGACAGAGTTTGGAGATAACTTGAAATTTAAATGGAAAAAATGAGCTTACTTGGCGTCTAAACAAGCAGCATATGCACAACAAGAGTTCCTCAGGACACAGACACTCAGACAGTACACACCTTCGTTGTGGAACTGCTTGAGCCCTGCTTCATGTTGCATCAAATCTGACCGGTCCTCCCACAGATTTCCTCCTGTGTAACCCAACACAGATTTTTTCCGAAGCAACTGGACTTGTTTGGTTTCACCTTCCTTTCCAGAGGGCTTTCTTGCTTTGGATGAAACCTTTATGAGATAACTGTGACCTGGATGACTGAGAACCTTCACAGATATTTAACACACTTTCTATTTGTGGGAAATCCCTTCTGAAATCGGATGTTGGTCGGCCGTTTGTAATAAATTTAAACCGAACAACAAGTTAAATGTTTCAAAAACAGCTTTTCACATCTGATTAGTCTAATAATTCAGCATAACTGACATGAACAGATGGGGTTACAGCATTTACATGTCATTAGAGGGAAAATCCCCTTTAGCTCCACATTCTTCTAATAGGAAGCATTTTACCGTCATGTGAAATGTCTCATTATTGACACTCGTGCTACATGAAGGCCGGGGACTCGTCTCAAACGAAGCACGAGGAGCCCAAACGGACGCAATGAAAATATGCTAAATGCTGCGTGGGGGTGTGAGTAGGCTCCGTCCATCAGTGCACCACCTTCCATTTATTTACTAGAGGTGTGCTGCTGATTTACAGCCCGGTGAGACAACCCGTGTCATTCCATCCCCGTGACTGGGCTGCAGCCGAGGTGTCGACATGCTCACTAGCCTCAGGGTTGAGAAGGAGACAACGGCTGGTTTGGTGAAAGGGAGGTAGGGGCGAGAGAAACTAAGAGGAGGTTGATTTAGGTGGCAGAAAAAGAAAAACCGCGAGTGAGAAAAAGAGGGAGCACGTGGCGGTACACAGGGCTAAAGAGGGGGGTTTACCATTCCTGCAAGGTCAGCAGACTGCTGCTGATTCCAGGGCGGCTTATCTTTCAGCTGGGATACCACAACCGCACCGAAGGCAGGACAGGAGGGAGGAGGAGACCCGCACTAAGAATGACACAGAACGCTTACAGAGATTCTTACAGCGAGGACGATTCATTATAAAAGGCGACGCTAGCACAAACAAACGCCCTGAAAGACCAGTATTTCTATTAGCGTGCTGCTGCTGAAGCTACATTTTCACTTTCCCACCAGGATATTTTCTAATGAAATTGGTGAAATTCATTTCCTTACTTTCTTCACAGCAGATACATTTGCCGCCTAATGCTGTTCGAGTGGGACTGTTGCATTGTCTCCGTTATTCTCTGCATATACACCTTTATTTTTGCGAGGTCCTACAGCTTGCTATGTAAAGTTCCCTGAAATTACCTTTGTTATGATTTGGCGCTATACAAATGAAGATGACTTGAATATTTACAGAATAATAAACCTGTTCTGGTGATGTAGCGGAAACAAGCTGTGACGAATACACCAACATCCAGGGCTGGCTCCAGACTTTCTGAGGGCACGTTATTGACTGTAGGGGCCCACCCCCTCCACGGGGCACAGGACAGAACTATTTGCATAAAAATTTCACCCTGTGAGGCTGGTGAGCTGGGTGGTTACCTAATGTTGGACGTCAATAAGCTAGCTGATGCCCCGTAGTGAGCTACAGTACCCCAGGTAACCGGCCTACTTCACCTACAGAAGCCCGGTCCAGAGGGAATATCAGTGTGTGTGCTGCTTCACCGGCTCGTGGCTGCCCGCTGCGACAGAAGATGGACAAAGTGCTAAAGGTGCAGAACAGAAAACCTGAGTTTGAAATGATGATTATGTGTGAGAGATAGTTAGAGAAGTTCAACATCTGTATTTAATCCCATAAAAACAAAAACACTGAGTGTGCCTGTGCTTCATGAAAACACCACCTTCCTTAATAAGGTTTCACAGGTTCAGGAGAAGGTGTGGAATGTGTGTGCTCTGTTATTTGGACTGATGCTGTCAGGACACACAAGCTACCCACCAGAGCTCTAATGCACGTGAAGTACTGCAAAAGATCATCACGAATCTAGATGGGCAGAGCTTTGATGCAAGGCACAGTTACTAAATAACAAATAAATGGGCTGAATGAGCTTGAAATCGACTCATGGAGATCAGATGTTTTTCTTTTTCTTTTGCATTTAAAATAAACTTTAGTAAGTTATGAAAATGTTCAGAAGGAGTCTCATACACGTCAAGTGTAAATACAGATTTTACCAAAACTGGGCTAAACTGGGATCCTGACAATTGTTTTAAGAATGTAGGAGCAGATAAAAAAGAGATCCTTCATGTGTTGGCCCAGCGATGGACAGGTGATCCATCCAGGGTGTGACCCGCCTCTCGCCCGAAGACAGCTGGGATAGGCTCCAGCACCCCCTGCGACCCAATTTCAGACATGCAGCAGATAAAGGATCCATGGATGGATATTTTATGTGTGTTTCAGCACATTAAATTCAATGCTTACATAAGCAATGAAAACAAGATTGATGCAAGTATTACAGAAAAAAACTACATGTTAATGATATGTTACACTTACAAACGCATAATCAAGATGAATTGCTGTAACATGATTTGTTTAGATGTGGCAAGACAAAATTATGTTCATCCAACAGGTTGTTTTTTTTTTTACCAAAAACCTCAGGGCACAAGCTGCACTTAACATCAGGGAAAACCAGACCAGAAATCCCACTTCTCCACCTGCCACTTGTAGCTGGCAGTTACACAGCAGCTGTCCATGTTGCCAGTTCACAAACAGCACTGCATGAATATTCCCAGCAATAAATTCCTCACCTGGTGTTTGCCCACCAGCCAACAAACACAGACAATCTTGTAGCGAACTAAGAGGACAACGTTCCTCAACAGCGTAACTAGCAAACAGGGATCATTCAATCATATTGTCGTGGAAGTGAAGTAATTTCCCCGGGGGTGTGCTATGCACTGGGGAGATAAGCAGCCCAAGTGAGCACAAGGCTGCCATTCTACCGCGAGACCAAAAGACAAAACGCCCGAGTCCATCGAAAGAGAGGAATCTGACAATGCAGCATTTGTCTCTTTGCCAGCTGGAGAACAAGCTCCCCATAGACATGCTGCTACGAAACACTGTGTGCACCAACTTTAGGTTCAGAAGATTACTATAAAACAATCTTCATTTAAATTGGCAAAGCAGAAAATACTGACACTGGATTATCTCCGTTAAATTCCAGGTTCAGAAGTGATTATGCAGCTGTTTGCAGACCGGAGCCTCACAAAACAAGCATGCGGTGCTCGTGAAGCATCAAATCCTGTGCTTTCCATTAATCCTACACAAAGGAGACGTAGCAACACGTTTAAGGTACGACAACGTGCAGTTCATGTGAAGTCTGTTCATCAATGAGCTGGCAAGTGAATCTGGGCATCGCAGCTTATGACTTAGCACCACCTCCACCTGTAATTAACCTGATGCAGCGCACAGCATTGTTAAAAATAAAGAGCTCGTCTCCAGCTTCATGGCAAACTCTCCCGTCTGTCTCCAGAGATGCAGAATTGATTGACGCCGTTAACCTTCTCACAGAGTGTGTGCAGTACCTTTAGACGTACACTCAAGCTTCCATCCTAACTGAATGACGCAGCTTTAATGTGTCAGTGTTCCCAAAGAAGGGCTTATACCTGCAGGTTCAGCGTCTGCGCTGAGGCCGAGGTGAGCACCAAACATCGACGACACACCTGCTAAACTGCGAGTCGAGCCAGCAGGGGGGTCGTCTGCTGCGGGTGGATGAATGGCCTGTCCCCAACCGTCTCGCCTGCTCATAACTCTCCTGACTCCACATGAAGTCACTGGGAGGCAGCTAATGTAAGCAGTGAATCCTTGCTGCTGCATTAGTGAGCGCTGGCCAGAGCTCTGCGCACAAATAAAAGGCTATTTTCAGACACATGATTAACACTGAGCTTTCCACATGTAATGTAAGCCTGCTGCCGCGCTCATAACACTGCCTTTTAAAAATGACTTTACAGCAGAGTACTCTCTGTTCGAGTGCTATTCCATCTTCTTTCTGTCCCCATTTTCTGAGAGGCCTGGCAGCATTCCCATGTCCTCTCCCTTAACTAATAAACAAAGAATACTTTCCCTTATATAGCTCTATTCAAAGCGTACAACCTCCACAAGCAACATCAGAGGCCTGCAGGGAGGCAGGGAGGAGTGCAAGCGAGTCTGTCCCAGACAGAAATGGTTTCGGCCAAGGGTGAGGAGCCCTAACAGTGCAATTGCGTAACAGTCGTACATTAACGGCCACTTAAAGGTCTATTTCTGGGGCCATCCATCAGCAGAAATTTGCAGTGTTAGGTTCAATATATTTCTGAATGAAACCAAGTGAAAACACATTTGAAACAAAGCTGTCTGAAAAAAACGTGTCGCTCAACAATAGATAATAATTGGTTTGCAGGGCATTAAGGAGATGAGGCTCATCTTGTTGCCCGTTTAAACGGTGGTTTAAACCGTTTTCACCAGCCTGTGAACAAATGTTAGCACTTTGTGATGGTGCATTCGTCAACATGCACTTTGCACCCTGACACTGTCCAACAGGAAAGGAGAAAACTCAGCGCCAACCACGATAGAACAAGAAACACACCTGTCCGATCTGAAAGCGATTCAAGCAAACACGGGAGCAGGGCGTCACTTTGATTTTTCCTCATTGTCAGTAGACGTCCAAACCGATTTGACTGCAGCAGTAGGAGATGATGCATGACTGATGGATTTGTAGATCTCTGCTTGCATTGGTTGTACGATCTTAAAGGAAAAGTCCACCAGTCCTGTAAGTGAACGTCAGTGTGACTAAATGTTTAAGTAAAAGGAGTTTTAGTGAGGATTTACAAATGGGTTCTGATAGCCGGCGATGATGAAAAAGAAAGGCGTGTTTAATCTAGTCTTTGGAACATGACTGACATTAAGGGGTTAAAGACTCTGTAAGTTACTATTACACACTCTGATATTCATATAATGTTTAACAGAGAGCAGGGCAGAGCAGATCCCTCCTGTCGCTCTTCCTGAGGTTCCTTTCATGGTTTTCCTGTTAAAGGGGGAAATATTTCCTTGTCCAATTCAAAGGTCTAAGGACTGAGGATGTTGTTGTTGTACCGACTAAAGCCCATCGAGGCGAATGAGTGAGTGGAATGAGTGCTTATTACATTAAGTTAACTCAACAAAAAACCTTAAATCTATTCATTGAATCATTACAGAATCAAACTAGAGTCATCCATCAAGACATAAGTGAGTATTTTCTCCTTTCCGTACTGCAACACTGGGGCCACCTCGGCCCCTCTGCCAGCAGGGTGGCCTTATACAGTGGGGTGACTCCCCATGCAAGTTAGCCGCCAAATATTTGGAGGAAGAATTTATCCTTAAGAGGAAAACTAAGAATAGCTGCCCCCAAGCTACAGGAGGGCTGAGGTGGAGCAAACTCGGGGGGGGATACATTTCCAGCAGTCCCAGAATGAAAACTCACCCCTGCTGAACAAAGCTCAGAGCTGCTCCACACTCTCCTCATGGGGAATTCCAATGTGGGATCATTTTCACAAACATCATCGAGCACAAAAATAAATTGACGAGTGATAGAAATGTTTGAATTCGTCAACAAACGCGCCGAGTAACAAACGCTGTTTGTTTGTGACTTTGTGGAAAGATAAGGTTACAACCAAATGCTGAGGGAGCTTCAAAGCAGCAGGGAAAACTTCACAGTGTGAGGTTAATGCTTTCATGGGGAGAACCATCAGTCCTGTTTGGTCACCAGTAGCCACACGCCCGTAGTACTGCTTGGTAGTGTTGTAACCAAGGCGGCCTCACCGAGGCCAAGACCTTGCCGAGACGCGAGGATAGCGATAACAAGACCAAGACGCACTAAGGAGAGACCAAGATTAAGGCTGGTCGAGACCAAGACTGAAAACAGACGTAAACAGATTTATTTCTGATGATTATAAGTGAAAACTAAAGAAAATCCCAAATTCAGTAGTGAAAAGGTTCAATATTGAGTGTATCTTGGTCTCGGTACTCTAAAGTCTTGGTCATGTCTTGGTCTCGGTTTAGGGGGCCTTGACTACAACACTACTCTGGCATCACGTTGACCACTAAATGAGCCTAAAAGGTGGTTCACTCTCGACCCCCTAGTTCACTCTGTCTGGGAAGAAAACCTGCATTTTCTACGTAACCTTAAGGCAACTATTCTATTTCCTATTTCGTTTGGCAACATCAAACAGCCACTGAGCAGAAGGAAGAGGGCAGTAAATGGAAATTTAATGTTTCTGCCCATAGCCATAAAAAGGATTAATAAGCAATCCACGTGAAAATTACAGGGTGACATATTGTTACATGAGACACAAGGCTGCTCCACCACATGTGGTGTTGTACAAAACAGCCAATCCATACTTTGCTCGCAGCTGGGTGCACTCGTGTAGTGGGAGCAGCAGATACCTGATTAGGTTACATTTCTGCCCTGGTGACTAAGAGGCATGAGCCTCGAGGTGGCAACCATGGCAGCAGGGATTTCTGCCAGTGATGCAGTCTAGTAATAGCCGAAGAGCTCGGCTGCAACCTGAAACACATTTCAGAGCAGATAACTCTTTCAGCTATGGACAGAGATGGTGGTTTGCTTTGGCCAAACCCACTGAAATCCCAAGCTGTGGTTATTAAGTGAACCTGAATTCAGCCCAACAATGACTGAACGTTCCTACAGATGCTTGTGTTGCTAAGAGGGAAATCATTTACTGGCTGATTTTACCATTGTTAATAGAAAGCGCAGCTAAGGAAAGAGCGATTCAACAGGAAAATACCAACCAATTAACGGTTCCAAATTAAAGGGCTCTAATAATCCAAAGTCAAACTGGCAACACAGTCGGTACATTTCAATTTAATCACTGAAGAAGAGGTGCACACCTAACGGCTGTAACAGATCCTGTAATGAGCAGGTCCGGAAGCTAATAAAGGACAGCTACGTTCACCAAGAGTGACGGTGTTAAACAGGAGCGTATCACCACAGAAGCTCATCGTCACACTTAACCTTTCAAGTCATCGGTCTAATCGATAGTTAGAGGTATAAGTGTAGATTCCATCTGAAGACCCAGACTGAAGGGTCAAGGTCAAAAGATCTGCTCTGACAAAAAACAAATCTGCAACAGCAAGTACATGAGACATTTTCAGTTCCCGTGACACCAACTGCCAGAGGATGGTGTTAATGTGTTTTTATATTAGAATATTATTGCGCTTAAACTACTATACACACACAAAACATTCATTTTGCATTCGACTGAATTAACAGGGCAAATTAATAACTCTGTTCTAAATGCCCATCAAGCAGTAGGCAGCAAGAGTTTTCATCCCCGGTCACTATGACAACCATACAAGGTACTGCTGCTCCAGACTGCTCAGCACGACCGAAATCGTTTTGTTTTTTATATACTGGAAGTCTTACGTCACAGCACTCCCAGAACCACATATGGCGGCGGCGCCGACGATGGCGGCGGCTGCAGGCCACTGGTTGCTCAGGCAGACTGCTCCTCCTAAAACATGCTTCATATTTAATTGTAGACACAGAAAACATTTCCTATCCTTGAGTATTTCCAGCCAAATCAATTAGCAAAGGCCACTTGTGCAGAAATAGTCCATCGTGTTACAGGAAGGCAACCAGTGTGCGGGCTAGTTTGTGAGGCAGTGAACACTGGACGGCGAACTGAGTGGGAGGCAGGCAAACCAGAACTCAGTGGGAGGTGGGAAAAAAAACAAAAAGTAGATAGGATATGCCAAGAAGGTAGCCTCTGCTATCCAAAACTCACACACGCCAACATTACTGCTTTCACCGCCGGTGGTTTGTACATACATCTCATCATAAACGGATGCGCTGCGACTCAATCAGCTCTGCAGACCCGTTGCTACATACAGAGAACCGCTTTAATGTGGTAGTTAAGATGAAGGAGACGGTCCTGACTGATCACATCTTCTACCCGTTGTTATCCAAACCTAAGCATGGAGAACGTTCCCAGAGGAATAGCCAGGCACAGACGTTTACCTCGCACAGGAAGCTTAAAGGTTGCACGTATGCCCTTGCTTGGTCACAACAGAGTGTGAAATAATGTTGATTTATCTACTGGAACCAGGCGAGACATTGCTCTGCTAAACTCCCTAAATACAGCAAAGACTCGTTGAGCTATCAGAAGAGCAACTGGTGCATCTGTTTGTAGGTATGCAGAGGTTGGCAGCGTGGAGAGAGGCGCGACGGTCAGATTGATTCACTACTTTCAGTGAAACTCAGAAGGCAAATACACTGAACATTGCAAGAGAAAAAAAGTCAGTGCATAGACACGACCAGAAATGAGGTTGGATTTCATCACACACTGTGGATTATAATTGAATGTGTCTACGCACACAGTGACTGACCGAATCCACAGAGGAACAAATCACATTTCTCACTCAATCAATCATTGAGGATGAGGAAAGGCAAATGACAGCGCATCAGTGTCACAGAGAACCCACCCCACAAACTGGGAAAGAGAAGCCAAACGAGAGAGAGAGAGAGAGAGAGAGTCCCAACAAGCAGAGCAGCATTTTGTTCATGTGCTAATTAAAAGGCCTCCTTCACTCTCTGTGCTGCTTGTGGCTCTAGTTTGGACAGAATCCTCAACTTCCCTGGGTTAGGGTTAGGCTTTGCCCAGACGACGCTCTCTCTGTTCTATGTGAAGAATTCCTCCGGGTGACATCATCAGCATGTGGAGTCACGGAGGAGCAGGTTGACCAGCGTGTACTCTCCAGGCGAGAACCACAGGAGGCCATTTGAACATCAGTGCAGTTCTCCGGTTGAACTGAACAATTACATATCACACAGGACCGCTCTCGCTTAAATTAACAATGCTATGCCTTTTCTTTTTTGGCAAACACCAACGCCTAGTTACCAAGCAGCAACCGCTTCCAAACATTTGTTTCAGACTGTGAGATCCATAAAAAAGTAGGAATGAGTTCCATGTGTGCGAGTGGGAGCTGTGCTGAGAAACGAGCAGAGCGGAGAAGGATCCTGTAGCAAGTTATCGCTCGCAACTCATTTTCTCTATTTGGGGAACGATTGTGGGACATTGGGTGTCAGAGGACAATGCTGGTCAGACATTCATTTCCCCTCCAGACTCCTGCAGGAAATATGTTTCTGATACAACCTGTACACACCTTGGATGGACTGTGATGGTGAAGGCGCTTTGTGTTTGCACAGCGGAGCTACCTGGCGGGACGGGGGAGCAGGCTGTTGGCTCGCTGCCACGTCCACCACATGGCGCCTCTCGCTATTAAAGTGTCACTCTTGGTTGTTCATTACTTCCTATCTGCGGTCACCTGTGACAGCGGAGGCCGCGTCGAGGCAGAACAATGGCGGCGGATCGATAAATCAGCCACGTGCTGCTGATGAGGAACACATTAGACCAGCAGACACGAGCCAGAAGCACCTGATCGTAGACAGGTGGTGCCCCGGAGCTTCAGACAGAGGAGCGAGACCATCACACTTAGTCAGATTATTGGTTTCATTTAAAGACTTCCTTGTGTAAATAAGAGCTACGCAGCAGAGAGCGTCTCTGTTGATTACTCCAGACTGGCCTGATATCATGAGGCCACATAAACACGCAGTTTTCAAAAGGTCAGCGAGATTGCTAACGTAATGAAAAAGCATTTGATTGCTGCCAGACTGTTGGGTCCTTTTAATGAATGATCGGTGGAGGAGCAGCAGCAGCAGCAGCTGATGGCAGCAGTTGACTGTGAGGATGGAGGAAATGCCCTTTTCACAGAGATGAAACAGAAGCAGAAGAGTCGGGGCCAGGCTCATCCGACGAGGGCTGCCATTTTGAAAGGACAGATTTTAACACAGGGCAGCTGGAGGAGATGCGATGACATTTTCTTTGCTGCTGCGGTTTTCTTTACACCTCTACCAACTACTGAAACTTAGAAGGGTTTGGTGGGGGGGGTGTTCCCACAAGGAATGACATCTTGACTTCCAGATTTTAACATACAGATGAGACAGGCATGTGTAACAAACCAGTCAGAGGAGCGGACTCGTTCCTGAGGCATCACACACGCACACACACACACAAGATCGTGTGTCTTCCCAGACAGGCCAGGGTCCAGGCAGCCAGAGAGCGTGTGTGAGACGTGGGCTTGGAGTGCTTAGCTCATTGCATGGCCGTAGAAACGCACTCACACACAAACCATGGCTTCTCCTGGTTCACCCCGTGCCCCCACTCATCTCCAACGAGCTGCTGGTTGATCCACTCTCTCCATTAAACCCTGTGCAGAGACTTGGCCCCTGAACATGTCTATAACACATCATGCGAGTTCCACAGACCTAGCCTGTGACTGGCATGTAGCGGGCAGAGCAGCAGAGCCTGGCTCTCTGAGAAGGGGTGTGGCAGCAGAGCTCACACAGAAAGGCCCCCCCACATTTCCTACAACATCAGCCGCTGCAGTGCATCCACGCATTACCCTGACCGCGGTCAGCACGGGTTACCACATGCACCTCAGTGTGAACACAGGCTGGCTGGAGCTGCAAACATGGTTCCCTGCAACCAGCATGTGAAGAGAAGCTACGGTGCGCGCGCGTGTGTGTGTGTGTGTGTGTGCGTGTGCGCGCACGGGTTCTTCACCACGCCGGGAGCTCTTTAGGCAGGTGACCGCGTTTTAATGCGGGAGTAAACCGCACAAAAGTTGGATTAGTGCCTGTGGCTTCGGGGGCCGGTTGGTTGAGCTACGGCGGTGATCTAACTCACGCTGCCAGCCCCTCCGTGAACTCTCCGTGCGCGTCTGACTCTGCACACCGACCCTGAACCCGTGGTTTCCAACACAAACAGCTCTGCAAAAGACAATCTCCGCCAGGCGACCCCCCTCCTGCAGCAGCAGCAGCCCCGTGGGGCGTGAAACCACACGGTGCCCGTGGAGAAGGCAAACGCGTGAAAGGCTCCACAAGTTTCTTCGATTCAACCGAGAGACGCAGCTCGTTTAACGCAACTTAGCGGATCCATTGACACAGCCGAGCGGCGTGTGTGTGCGTGGAGTGGGGGGGCTCCCATCCTGCAGGCTGGGGCTCACGCCGGGCAGTTTTATCCTAACGGAGAGAAGGTCAGACGGATCTGCAGCGTCGACGGGGAAACAAACCAATTACCCACCTTCAGATGCTCCGCTGGGGCATTTCAAGCAAGTCCGCCCTGAGAGAGGCACATTAGCAGAGCCCAGCGAAATATGCTGCGCGCGGACGTTAATTTCCAAGTGGTCGCGCAGCGCGAGCGACGGCGTCTGTCTCTCTGTCTGTGCGCGTGTGTGGATGGAAGGAGGAGGATCATCCCACGGTGGGACAAAGAGGAAATGGCGTCATTACTGATGGACCAAATGCTTTGTAGTCCATTTATCCAGCCCCCTAGCCACACGGACTACACTGCACACCCCCGCCCCCAGCTGCTCAGCTTCATGTTTTACCTGGCCTGTTCCCTTAAAGGGGCATTCCGCATAAAAGGCAGGTGAGCTTTATCGAATCACCAGCTTAGTGGAGTTAAGGGTTTAGTCTGTTCCCAGGCAGAAACATTTCATCGTCATGTGTCCAAACCCATGAAAATACAAAAAGAAAAGATGTTTTAAATAGCACCTACTGAACCAGTGGAAACAGTAGCACCTTTGAAATAAGATCCCAGATATTCGCTTTGCTCTGTCAGATTTTTATGTTGACACGCCTGCGGTTTCCTTTCAACAAGCACCCGGAGGCATGTGTGTGTGTGGGGGTGTCCTTTCAAGTAGAGCAGACCTACCACATCAGCAGGAGAGGTGTCAGGTTCTGGCCCGTGTTCAACAGAACTGGACTTAGTGTTTCACTACTGGCAACATGGAAGGTGCTAAAAATCCACCGAGCCGCTCAGAACGAGCAGAGCAGGTGGGCTGATGACTGTGGATGACTGTTTCCAGCCTGTCAAGTGTTCATAGTGCTGAAATACACAGAGCAGTTATAATACACAAACCAACACACCGCCCTCTGGTGGCTAAACACACACAGTACAGCTGGACCAAATACTACCTTAATTAAAAGTAAAAGAACGTTGTCCTCTCTGCTTCGTCCTGTACAAGTGCGACGTTGATTTGATCAAAGTAATCAAAAGCATTTTTCACATAATTTAAAACTCAGTGTGTATCCGTGTTATGTGGTTTATTTCGTTTCCTAAATGGTGATTGGCTAGTTCTGTTCAAACTGACAAAATATTACCTACAATCATCACACACCACACATTCAGAAAGAGAAAACAAGATTTTACTTTGACGTGAAAGCATTTAAACACAAACAGCATTAGATGAGAGAAAAGTATATTATTAGGATCATTATAATATCAGTTTACATCAGTTACTTTGATATAAAGCACGCGCTGGACCTGCTCCAGTATGTTGTGCATCCAGCAGAAGAGGACTGAGCACCAGCAGCGTGCCTTTACCGGTTCAACACACACAGCTGTTTTTCCACTCCAGTCACACACTACCCACTACTTCGACTCCTCCACGTCGACGACTTTGGGTTTTGGCTCGTGGATATCGGATTCCATCCCTGGCAAACTAGTTCTCCTACGTGCAGCAGTCTCAATCTTCTGCACCCGCTCCACATCCCAGGGCTGAGTGATGAAGCTGAGCACCTCGCCATCCTCCACCCCTCCTGCTCTTCCCACTCTCCCCGTCCTGTGGATGTAGTCAGTGTGGGATTCTGGGAAGTCGTAATTGACAACCAAGCGGACTCGGGATGTGTCCAGGCCCCGAGAGGCGATGTCTGTGCATACGAGCACATCCACCAAGCCCTTCTGAAAGGAGTGGAAGATTCCTGTACGCACAGCAGCGGGCATCTCTCCCTGCAGACGTGCATGCTGAACCCCGAGTTCCTCCAACGAGTACCCCAGCCAGTTAACTGTGGAAGACTTGTTGCAGAAGACCAAAACAGCACCCCCTCTTTTCTCTTGTTGGAGCCGTTTCAGGGCCTGGTGGAGCTCCAAGACTTTGTCGGCACCTTTTACCTTGAGGAATGTCTGTTTAACATGCGGCATGAGGTAGTGCAGCATCTTACTTTTGATAACCACCATGCTGCCGAGGTCCGTCACCTGGCTGAGCACTTCACCAACACCACCTGGAAATGTGGCCCCCACCACGAGCAACTGGGCCCTACGGCCTGGTCCTCGTGTTTCCTTGGGATGGCTAGCAATGTGTGTGTTGAGCAGGATGCTCTCCAGCATGTCTGAGAAGCTGGGGTCAAACATAGTGTCGGCCTCGTCTACCACCAAGAAGCTCAGCTCGCCCAAGTCCAGACAGTTTCTCTGCAGGGCCTTAACCAGAGCACCTGGCGTGGCCACTAAAATATCAGGGTGACTCCTCTTGAAGATCATCTTGATGTGTCCTACACCTCGCCCACCACCGACAGTCCTCGTCAGCAAGCCAAATGGAGCACACAGCTCCCTGGACACAGCTGCCACCTGCTCAGCGAGCTCTCTGGAAGGCACGAGGATCACAGTGCGAATCCTGCGATTGCTCTCAGAGGACATCTGTGATTCTCTATCAGCCTGCAGCCTGTGAATAACAGGCAGGAGGTAACTCAGCGTTTTCCCACTGCCCGTCTCCGCAGCACAAAGGACGTTGTGACCTTTCATGACCTTTGGGATGGTTTGCAGCTGTACAGTGGTGGGATGGGTAATGTTGATACTGTCCAGAGCCTCCAGCAGCTCTTTGCATATACGGAGTTTACTAAACGTCTCTGATGTTTTCTGTTCAACGTCCTCCTCCTGGTTTTCACGGACACACGGTGCAACAGTCTTGGTATTGTTGATGGTGAAATAGTCCCCGAATGATTTGTTATGCTTCCATCCTTTCGAGCAGAGAATGGGCTGCTCAAATTTCCCAAGTATGTATCCAGCGGACTGGTTCAGGGTCGGGTTCTTGCTCTGGATCAGGAGTTTCCCAGCTTTGATGGTGCTGATCTTGTTTTTGCCTCGAGTTTGCTTCACGTTTTCCACGCGTTTCTGCATGTAGCGTGGGATACGAATGACTGCGGGCTCGTCCGGTGTCGCCCTCGTCTGAAAACATCGAGTCTGAGTGACAGAACGAAAAACACGACACCGAGCCGACAGCTTACCGAGCGCCGGGCAGGAGCCTCTGCTCAGCTCCGCAGCTCTAGAAGCAGCTAAAGCTAAACCACCGACCTTCACAGGCAGCATGTCGGTCAGCCGGTCAGCTGTCACGAATAAAATTCGAAGGTGAGACTGGAGCATGGGGGGTGGAACAGGTCTAGTGTTCCGACAACCTCTAAAACTCACTCTAAAATTAAAAAAAAACACAGTAAATCTGCTAGCATCATGTATCACCTGTCAGCCGCCATGCTTTCTTGGCGAGGGTTGATGACGTCAAATGGGCTTGACGCTGTGACGTGTCTGAAAGCGCAACATCAAAATTAGTAATTCCCCTTCTTAAAATTAAAATGTTTAACTTTATTCAAAGTTGTCACCAAATACATATTTTAAAAAGGAAACCTCAAAAGTTAAAATTACAATTTTAAATAAATTTAAACCATAAATACTGCACACTGACCCATCCCCATTAAGTGTTCTGTCTGGCCAGAGTTCATGTGTCCAAGATAATCTAACGTGGAATTCAGAAAGAACAATTTTACTTTCTGCACACTTTTCTGTGTTGTAAAATTTATTTGAAATTCATCTATTTTGCCAATAACGATGAAATGTCAACATATTTTCAGAAATTTGTGGAGATGTCATTGCAGTAGTATTCAGTTCTTTTGATGTGCTACTCCAAAGGCATACAAAGCACTGCATGTAAAGCTGCTTAGTTGGCCAAACTGACTTACTAGGCAAAAAAGAGCTCCCCAGGGAATTCCAGGGCCAATCAGCTGATCTGAGAGTCTGTCAGAATAACTCTCTTCCATTCATTCATCAGACCTTTAAGGTAAAGAGGTTAGACAGATGCTGGAGTCTATGACTGTCCTCGAGTGGCACACCCCAACCCAGATATAAAGCCAAAGGTGTGCTGTGGAAAGAGTTCACAGACACTTCCTATGCGATCCAAAGGCAAACTACAAATTCAGGTTTGCAATGAATGTGAGGTCAGTTTAGCAAATAAAGGTCCCTGACATTATCATAAACAAATGTTTTAACATCTCTTTTAATTATCCTCACATTCTCAGACATTAACTGAAAATACCCACACAGTTATCAAAGCTTTTATTTTGAAGTACTGCATAAATCCCATCTCTTGAATAGTATTTTCTTTTATCTGAAATGCAATAAGAATGTCTTTTTATTATTATTTTATTGCACTATAGACTTTTCTGGCAATAGAGTTTGTACATTGTATGCCTATAATAACAGCAAATCAATTCAGCTGATCGCTGGCCTTGTAGATCACCACTGCCAGCAGTACAGTAATGTCAGAGGTTGTAATAGATTAGAGAAGGGTGAGAAAGAGCAAAGTCATTGACAAAACAGTGACTGTCAATAACTGTCCCCAGAGTTCTGGTTAACACTCTTCAGCAAAGGACAAGCCCAGTGTACTGCAGAAAACACACACACACTTATATTTAAAATTGTAAAATCAAGTCAACTTTGGGTCTGGTTCACTTCACTTTTTCAAGTATGTCACCGTAGTTTATAAATTAGTTAAGGGCCAGATGCATCGGTCCTCGAGTTCTTAAGGGGATAAGTCGGCCTTGCTGCTTGGCCAGTGGGATAGTAAACCAATAAAAATGAGACTAATCTCAGCAGGCATGCGTCCATAGAGGTGCCGAAGGGAGATAAAAGCCTCGCTCTCCAACAACAATTATTAAATTAATTTATTTTGACTCGCACACTTTCATTTTCCTACCATAGAATTTAGTATAAAGAATAACAACGAATAAACTGTGTGCCTCAGTGCTGCTGTCACATCTAGCATTGATTATACATCAGCTACTCTTATCATGCGCTGAACAAATCAGCTCATGCGATTGATTTACTGTAGCTTCAGATCATCAAACACACTTCCAGTAATAGAGTCTCAGTGACATGTTGCACAAACGAGTGTTGCAGCAGCTGGAAAGCCTGTGTGCTTTAGTCCATACCAGGCCTGAGTATGTGCGGAGAAGGCAATCCACCTTATCAGTGCAAAGTAAACATTAAAATAAAGCTCAGCTGGGTGAAGAGAGGCGACTTGATATTCAGTTTCACTGACTGAACAAAAGAGGGCAGCACAAATCAACAAGGAATAACAAAAGTCCCCTGAACGCTCAGCAGAGCTGTGACGGCATGGCAAGTTTTCTTTCCATGTTCACAACTTTGGTATAATATGGTCACGTAAATGATTTGCATTTCTCTGTAGCATCATTTGTTCTTTAAGCTGTAGTCAGCTTTCTTTCGCCTCCTCATTCTGCTTCAGTGTTACAGTCTGAAGCAGGTTCACCACAATAAATAACATAACACATAAATTACACATCATAGTGGATGAGGAGACTCAAACTTTGGTTCACTGAGGTGCAGAACTGTGTGCGTTTTGATATTTGCTGACATTTAGTGAACATCACGTATGTTGCCAAGGTGCTGCATTGCATTGCTGCAGTATGTGCAAACCCCAATCCCTTGAAAGAGTGACACCTCTCATACAGGACCAGTGTGGGGGCAGATGCTCTTTTTTTTCCTTCCTAACTTTCTTTACAAGAACATAATATCATAAACCACATCTACAACCTCCCACACAATTTGTTTTCTTTATCGTCTCCCTTAAAAGGTCATCTGTGAAGATAAGCGATGCAGGTAACCTGAATTAGACTCGGGTGGGTCTGGAGACAAGACTGCTGCAGGAGAAAGTTCAGTGTAGTCATGTGATTGCCACATAACAATCTGACAATAGTTTATTCAAGTTAATATGAATATAATTATGATAAATGTGAATAAAGAGTAAGTGAATAAAGGTTTGTTTGGCTAGGTTTCAGAGCTATGTCACCCTTTGCTCTTTCGCTTGGTGTGGAACATGACACTACAGCCACAATAACTGAGAAAACTACATCTTTAATGTGGTTGTACAATTTTTTAGAAACATTCTTGAGTGAGTAATTTTACTTACAATCTGTTCAAACATTTGTTTTTGTGTGACATCAAATGTAACACACCAGGGCAAGAACCACGACTCAGGAGGATGTTTCAATAAAATGTGTTTTTCTTCACAGACATTTTGGGCAATTTGATTACAATAATCATCTCTTCTGAGTTCAGTGATTCAGTACTCCTTTGGCTAATTTAATAATCTCGGATCTTAACTTATTCAAATCAAGTTCTAAGCCTGTTGTCTAAAACATTTTAGTTTTTGTTCTATCAAAGTTGAGTTTGAGTGAAACATATGAATATTCTCACTTTTTGTGGTCCGTCAGAACACTGGTTATCTACACGGTTGGGTTTAAATAAAATGTACAGAGCCTGGAATAAAGTTTGGAAAAGCTTTGGCACATGTTAACAACTTGGTAGAACACGGTCATACAGTTGAATACAAAACAGATGGGTTTGACTCGTCTGTTAGGAGAGAACTGTGTAAAGTTGGCACATAAATCAAGAGGGTTAAACCTTGTGCTTTTGCTTGGAAATAAAGACCACAGGAAATGTGATATTGATGCCTTCAGATGCATTTGTGAGCTGTGCGCTTCTCTGTACGCCCACGTGCATCTAGCAGGTATATGTAGCTGTGTCAGAAAAATGAGCTTGGGTTGTTTGTTGTACATGAGATTTGTCTCAAGGATGAAACAGTTGTTTCAAACAGCAAAACAAATAATCTGGAAATTCACTAACCCAAGTCTAAGTACAAATGTCATCAGGTAGGAAGTGAGCTAAATTTAAGCATTAGAGTGCACGAACCTTTGTGTTGCTTACCCAAAAGATTAACCTGAAGAGATTGATGGGTTAGATGCACAGACGTAAGTGGAGTGTGTGCAGGAGGATTTCTTACTTTACTCCAGATTATTCTTGACCGGTCTCTGGTTAGAAATGCTCTATGACAACAAGACTCGTGCAATAAATCTAACCGAAACTACATCTTTTATTAATGATAAGTGACAAACAAGCCTCACAACTGCACAAAATCAGATTTAATATACAATTATTTTACCTGCGCTATGACAAAATCTGAAATATGCTATATGATTAAGATGTAACAATATAACTCAATTTAAAAGCTAGTTAAGCTCATTAGAAATAAATCTGCATGTGTGATAACAAGCTGGAGGGATCTAAAGGTAAAAGGAACCTCATGTCGTTGGGCTTAACAATCCTGGCTGGGGTTGAAACAAGGGTGCAAGTGGATGTAACCTAACGAGGCAGGACGAGAACTGAACAGCAGTTAAATAGAGAACAGTGGCTGCACGTCAGAATGTTTGAACACACAGTTTATGATGTTTGCAGACTCAATAAAATTATTTGTTTCTTTGTACATGTTGATTTGAAAAAGTGGCCTTTAAGAAATCTGAGTTGCCTCCCATAACTGCAAACAAAATGCACAGTCCTTCCTTTATGAAAATATCTTTTAGCACAAACTTTCATATTCCTATTAATTTTCTTCTGTTGCTACTCATGAAGTTATTTTATTTTCAGAGACAAGCTTTTGAAGGTTAAAATGGTTTTAGACAACTATATTGGTTTTGGTATTTGAATCAATTTTGGACAGAAAAGGGGACTGTAATGAAAAAATCTAGCTGAATTAGATTATTATCCCGTAAATCCTAAACGAATTAATTTGTAATAATTGAATGTGAATCTAATATTTCCCTGTTTGTGTGAGGCTGTGTCCCATGCTTCAGAATATCCCCACGCTGTGTGAGAAGAAAGGAGCGGCGCGTGCGCGCGCGCCCCGTGTTGTGTTGTGTCTGCTGACGTCACCGCTGGAACTGCCTTGTCACGCGGGGTTAGTAAAAGTTGGGATCGGATCTTCAGAGAGGGGAACAGACCGGAGGAGAGACGGAGAGAGACCGGGCACCGGGACACTTCGGCGGCTCGCAGCGAACGACAAACACCGGCGGCGGAGACGCGTCCTTGTTGTTGACTACGCGGTAGAGAGAGAAACGGAGGGAAGCGGGGGCAGGCGACTTTCTCTGAACTTGAAGCCAGAATCTTTTTTTGCTAGTTAACTGCCAGAGGAAGTGGGGCCAGAGACCTGTATTTTGGATTAGTCAAGCCGGAGAAGGGAGGCAGACCCGGGCTCGCCGATAAAAGGTCGCCAGTCACACGAACAAAAGTTGAAGTTCGGCGTCGTGGCAGTCGGTAAATGTTGTGACATTTCAGGAGCGCGTTCACTGCTCCAGCGGTCGACGGTCGAGTGGCGGGGTAAAACCCGAGCTGTCAAACCCGATGACTAACGTTACTGCAAACTGCCCCGGGACTGAGGAGCTGGACTTCAGACTGATCTTCGGGGAGGACGGGCAGCAGCAGCCGCTAGGCCCCGCAGGTCAGTGCGTTTGCCGCTGCGTGACCACCGGGATGCTTCACACTGTCGCGGCGGTAAACTTAAGACGCGATGTGCTCACTCGCCCAACTGCTGTTAATTTAACCCGGCAACTTTTGACCGCAGTCTCGACACTGAGTACCCGACAAAGGGGAACGGATGCTCACATTATTGTTGCATTTTTTAAAAACTCAGACTTTAGATGATCAGGTTTGTTTTCTGTCGTGGTCGCGCAGCTAATGTCCACAACACCAGCTGTCATTAGCCGACATGCTAGCAGTTAGCACCAGAGCTGTTGTGGCCGTATGTAACTTTTATTTTATTTTTTACTATGAATTGAGTTAAAACGTGTACATTATTTTTATTATTTTTGTTGTGACCGATAATTGTGTGTTGCCACGGCGGGGTGACTCTCTGGTGGGACTACAGCAGTGTTATGGTGCCTGGTGGCTGATGTGTAGCTGAGTTTGAATGTCCCTGAGGCACATTTCTGCAGTTAGCACATGCTAATGTTGTCAAAAATCGCTGTTCACAGAGAAATCAAGGCAAGACATGCTGTCATAATGTTTTAAAAACGAAATCCTCTTTGTTATTACACTAGTATTAATATTTGCTGCATTTACCTATTGCAAAGTGATTTTTAAGCAAACTAAATAAATTTAATTGGTACATATTTAAACTAATATTGTAATTGTATAAATGTTTTTAATATCTGAGTCACCTTAGTCAATCTGAACAGCAAACTAGCTGAGGTGAGGCAGCCCTCTGTGTGTGTCTGTACAGATTTTCTGTTATGCAAAAAGTTGTCTCCATACAGCAACTACCTTTGTTTCTGAGAGAAACACGGTTTGTAGAAAGCTCTGTGTACTGGGGTACAAGCAAACCTGAGCCTCTTAAAGTTTCACTAGTCACTAGTTGAACAATTAGCAAGAATTGCTGTCCTTTTCATTTTTAAAGAAGCACAGCAAAAGCTGAATGCAGAATTTTATTTTTATTTTCAAATTAATGTTAGACTGAGTCTGTCAAGACATTACTCCTCTCACCCTCAGATTAGAGGAAAAACTAGACAAAAAGTTACAATGGTTGCAAATGCATCATGGCTATAAAATGGGACGAGTGATTTGCAGATGGTCTTTAGCGTAGTAGATGAGCGACTGGCAGTAGTTTGAGTTCTATAAAATGTGATGCCTTGGGTTAAAATGCAGATGAGGATGTTTGCAGCATGAGACCTCACTCCTCCTCAGGCTAAACTATCCTACAAAGGTAAAAATGTCTAATGAAACAACACATTTACAGAGCAAAGTTATTTTGTTAAAACCACTAAACCACAGTATGCAGTGTCTGGGTTTATTGATTAATCACTAATTGCAAATTACCATGATTGTATTAGAAGCTATTGGGGGAAAAAGTAAGGAAATGGCAAAAGATAATGCGGAAATGCATATTAATAGAATTAATGTCTGGGGGAGTTTGGGCTTTTAAGGGTCATAGACCACTTGGCAGATCTGTCATAACAGTCCCACCAGGTTACATGTGTCCAGGGCAGTCGATGTGTCCTTGGCCAAGACACCAATTCCCCGTAGTAGCGCAGACACAGGTCTAGCAGCTGTCCAAACAACAATTTCCCCAAGGGGATCAAAAAAGTATTCATTATT
>JAUMTR010000017.1:1703606-1725145 GCA_032270685.1 Microctenopoma stevenorrisi
CGTAGTAGCGCAGACACAGGTCTAGCAGCTGTCCAAACAACAATTTCCCCAAGGGGATCAAAAAAGTATTCATTATTAGTATTAACATTGTTGTTATTATTATTATATCAGATACTTCAGAACAAATTAAAAACGTATTTAAAAAGTATGCCAATATTTCCATCTGATGTTGCAGCAAAAAAAATTGGTTCGCTGGATTTAAATATTTCACCCACTAGTATGTAGAATGTATGCTGGACGCTCTTGTGGATAATGGAAGCTGCAGCTTTTATGAGTTTAGGTTTTTCATTCTTTTAAAATCTGAAAAATGTTCTGACCCATGTCAAGACTTTTGTACAAAGGTGTTCGTATGACATAAAAAACTAAGTTGGATTTAAAACCACAAACTAACGAATGTGGTGTTTTTGTTTGGTCTGTTTATTCATGCCAAGCTCGGCTTCTTCATTTGAGAGTCTAAACCACTAAAGGCTGTGAAATTCTCCATATGTGTCTTTTTCATGAAGCTCAGGAAAAGTAATCGGTCCATGAAGGTTTGCCTTGTGCAATTTTGATTTTTCTTTTTTTAAGAAGTGTCATTTGGAGGTGGGTTGAAGGGGAAACGTATTCCAGCTGGAATAAGTGTAGGAATAATAGCAACACTGTGCATTGAGTTTTAATCTGGCCCGGACTGTATGACTTGGCTCAAAAGAGGGGCGTCTGTCTAAATTAATAACTCGAGTATAATACGGGATCACACAGCAAGAATAACAGGTCTAATAACAGTCTCCTTTCTGAAGGCAAGCCTCAAGTCAGGGCTTGTTTTCCTAACAACTTGGAGAATTTCTCCTGTGAGTATCTGACAGGTTCCTAACAAGCTTTTGTTGTTACACGTTAAATTGCATGAACTGGGCTGTGGTTGTTATCATGTCAATATCTATGCAGCCAGTTCTCATGTTGTCAAAATGAGTTGTTTCCTGTATCTGTACATATTTTTTCGCACTTAACTGAACTTGTTTTTAAATAGAAATTTCACTTCTTTAATGAATCTGACTGTGAATTTGTTCCTGTGCACTCACCTGCCAGCCTGACTTTGTTTTGCCATGTCTTTTAGCATTTATACTTGCAAATGTCATTAAATCAGTGTAATGGTTGTTCTTGTTGCTCAGGAAACAGTCCCCACTTTGAGGTGAATTATTCCACTCATATTTTCAAAGGCTCTAGGCAAACTTACTGTAGGGGTTTTCCCCTGATTATGTATTTTGTCAGGTGAAGAACAAGTCCCCCTGTGCATCAGCTTAACTAGAGAGTAGGGTGGGGTCAATTACAAAAAAATGTAATTTAATTATTTTATGTTAGTCTTCAATCTCATTTAGAAAGGGTAAGATTAGCCAAGTTTAACATAGATTCTGTATGTGGATTATTGCTTAGAAGGGTTCGGCTTGGAGAAGGTATTGGTCACTGTTCACCTAGAAACTGATATAAGACGAATAATGTTTTGATCTATTCAGTTTTGTTTAATTACTCTAGCAACAAATAGTTATCTAAATGATGGCTCAAGCCTCAGGAAAGTGTCAAGACCAGGGAAATTATGAAATGTAACAAGGATACACATCAGAGAGTGGAAAAAATGACTAAAGTCAACTGATTCTCATCAGTTGTTGGAGCCGTTGAGGTGAGAAGCTGTACAGTGTTTTTCCAGCCTTTGTCTTTTGGGCACAAACAGCCAATGGACAAGTACCTTTACTTATGTTTACGGTGACAACAACAGCGAGTGTGTGTGACAGTTCAGACAAACTGAGTTCCAGACTTACCAGGAACTTGAATTTCTCGGTTGTTCCTACAAACCATTCATGGCTCCAATCACGGCGTCATACAAGAACCATAAACTATAAACTTTTTTTTTACATTTTTAGCTCCAGCGCTTTCTTCATTTCCATTAACACTGACTTTGTTTTCCTTCATACGACCTCTAACTATTATATTGTGTTCAGCTGAATCGCAGCATGCAGCACTTTTTATTTGGTTGACCAATGTTTTTGGGAAATGTTAGTCCAACCGTGCAAGTCAGTGTGTTCTGTTTGTTTTTTCCTGTGAAGTTATTCTGTGTTGTGCTGTGTTGTGATGTGCTTATTCATCATAGTTTTTATTTAGTTGTTTGAAAGGTCATTTCACACAAGTGACAATAACATTATCTGATTTATGCCTAGTACTATCTAGTAGTACAGCTCATTTAGATGTCGAGATATCACCTTTGAACCATAAAACTGCCCTCTACACATTTCACAAAGCACTGAAAAATTACATTTGTAAAATCAGTCTGATGCAAGATCTTAAATGATTTTAATTATAAGGGACAGTGCGTCTGCCTGCTAGTGTGTTTAAATGTGTAATAGAAAGGCAATGTCACAGACCCAATTTAGCCCTGTCATAATTAGATGATTCGTAAGTTCACAGCAGACTATGAACTCGCAACAGTTCTGATCGTCATGTTTGATACCAAAACAAATGATGATATCTGGCTTTTGACCTGTGGTTAGTATGAGAAAACGTAAAAGCAGTTTGACATTCATGGTTGTCATTTTGGAAACTGGAATATTTAAACAATAACACAATATTAGGAAATGAGAAAATGGTGGCAGTATTTCATTAAATCTGATTAAAAATAAATAAATAAATACAAACTTTCCTGAATGAGCAAGTTCATATTTTAGAAAATTGGTGTCATAATATAAATTTACATTATTAAAAAATTAAGAATCATCAGTGTCAATATTTTTTTTATAGTTTACCTTAATTTGTCACATTTGCTTTACAAGCAAGAAAAAAATAGTTCTGTCTTTAACTGAGCTCAATATTATTTTGCCATATTCGGTCGCCCGCCATAGATTTACATACGCACGGTAAACCATTTATTAGTATTATATTAGTCATTTGGGGCATAACGGCTGTCAGTACCAGGCCTTTTTACGGAGCCTATTGTGAACTGTCATTGTGAAACAAACGGTACTGAAAGTGGCATTATTAGAGATTTGGGTGTGATGGTTTCGCTTGCTACAGAAAGCGTCCTCATTACTTTCATCTACAGTATCGAACAGGGGAAGCCTGGTTGTGCGTACTAATCATAGGACATATTTCCCTTCACTGTCTATTTACATATATGAAAATAACACAGTCCATCCCATAGTGTGCTACAGCATGTATTTGGGCTTATCCCTGCCTCTAACCCTGTTTGAGTGTCTATTGTGAAGTGATTGTTTGAGAGGTAAAAATGGGTATTGGTAAGTATTGGGTTATGTGGGTCAAGAGCTGTGGCCTCATGGGGCTTTAGAGGTGGTATGAAGCAGGGGGGGCTGGAGTCCCTTTTATAGGTGACAGAGTAGTAGATCCATAGCGGAGGTGTCTGGCTCTGTGCCCAGACATGCCATGTGGGGTTCAGATGGTAGGGTGAAACGAAGGGGGGGGGCTTGTCCTTCTAACTGCTGGTAAAGGGAACATAAACAGCATTTTTGTTCGCTGGCTCACCCTGTTAGGGGCACGGTTAGGGTTAGACATTTCTGTGTTCATTTTTGTTCTGCTTCATTATACGTTGACTTTGTTGCTGTGCTTTTTTTCTTATCTCGCATATTGAAAGAAGCTTTTGTGGTTTGTCGGTTGCTGCCATACCGACACAGGGCATTGTAGACCTGCCTCCAGGACGACAGAGGTTCTCAGGATATGAAAGAGACCACCAGTGACATCAGAGAGGCTGATCTAGGCTAATGAAATCTCCAGATGCCAGTAGTCACCACAACCACTTAGTGACTAGTCAGGTTTGATTGTGTCCTGTTAATGTGCTGTTGCATTTCTTGTGCCTGAATATGTTGAGTTGCGTTTTTATCATAATGAAATCATCAAACTGAGACCATCAACAGAAGAAAACTATGTTGCCCTTCTGTTTGTTGTTGTCATTGCTCTGCTTCTTTCAACCATGAGCATGATCCTCTCAGTCCTTGTCGTGGGAAAGACTGAAATTACATCGCTCTCATGGTGAACTATTTTCAGCTCCCAAAGAGAGTGGCAGAGGGCAGGCGGCAGGTTCTAGTGACTCGTTCGTACTTGAAGCAGGAGAACCCCTCTCGTCTCAGCACGTCTGCAGCCTTCAGCTTTTTTACCGCTCAAGCACATTGTGATCTAGAGAGAGGAAGAATGCTGTGTGCCACATCACCAGGTGAGTGTGTTGGCACTCCCAGATTCTAGCCAGGTGTGTTTGTTGTGTGTGTACGTTTGTCTGTGTGTTTGTGTAGACTTTTAGGTTGAGGGTTGGGACAACAGCTGTCTATTGGTACAGGCTATCGTAAAGTCTGTCGGAAATAATATTCTGCCTTCACTAAAATAACAGAAGACAGTAAGTTTTTCTGGGATCACATTTACATTCACATTAGTTCAGTTTGTTGCCAGCAGTCAACATTACATTTTGCAGTTAGTATGTTGATGTCATGTGTTGTGTTCCGCACTTTGCTTCCAGCTCTGTTAGTGACCTGATAGCCTCAATATTTTATTCATTTTGATTGTGAAATGAGTTGATTTTGGACACATTTGGGACATTTTGTTAGACAAAAAGGACGAAGGTTTTATTGTTAGACAGTTGAATCAGTTTCTGTGGGCTTTAAATCTTACTTTAGCATGTGTGTGTGTGTGTGTGTATGTGAATAATAATAATTTCTGATATGTATATGAAAATGTAAAGGCAAAAGAGGTCAAAGGTCAGACAGTCATGTATGAAGTCCACATGGCGCGGATTAGATCACCATGTGGGTGCCCTCTAACCTTACTGAACTGACGGTGTCCCAGCACCCACTGTGATGAATGAGACGTTTGTTTCCCGGGGCGAGGCATGAGTAACTATGTGAGGCATCTGTCTAGTTTAAATTTAGTGTAACTGAAGCTGCCACTGGTTGCGCTGCATCAACATGTCAGAGTCTGCGTTACATGAGAGAGAAAGCTGTTGAACTCATGCATCTAGTTCAACTTTTTTTTTCCTGTGACACCTTTAATTTATATTTCAGTCAGAGTAACCCATAGGACTGATACCTCTAGCCAGTGCAGTGTCTGTTGTGACACATTTTAAAATGTGTTATCAACAAACAGTAGTGCTGGGCTGTATACTGGTTCATACTGAACACTGGCTTTTATTTTTGTGATTATATAGATTTTTCTTATGGTTATTCCAAAATACCTAAACAGTGCTTGGAGTACCTGCGTTAGTGGAGGTACTGGGCAGTGAAAATGAACAGAGAACGTTCTGAAACTGAAGCCGTAGTAGACGATATCTGAAGGACAAACATTCACAGACCAAAACGTACAAATACTGGACAGAGAAGACAGGTGGTTCGAGAGAGGAGCGAGGGAAGCTCTACATGTGCAAATAAACAACCCCTCAGTCAACAGGGGTGGGGGTCTCAGGCACAACTTATCTTCAACCTATCATGCTGCCCTTTCATCCATTCCCAGGAAAGTCAAGGCTGTTTAGTTAGTTTCACAAAAGGACAACATATAGACCTGTTCTATGGGAAACCTGAAGACTTCTGTTGTGACCTGGCTCTCTTCTCTCAATCAGTGGAAAATGTGATTAACATTAATGCTGTTGTACACACTAATTCTGGATGTTACAATTATGTTCAACAGAATAAAGCATGAATGTCTGTTCATTGTGCTATAGGCCCACTGGAATTCCTGGTAACACGTATAGACTTGTAGCGCTGTGATAAAAAGATGTAAAGAAAATATTAGTTTTTCTGCTTTCAGTCTTTCATTTCTGTTTTTGCTTGGGAAATTGGGGTCTTCCTGCTTTCTCCTTGATTATTTCCTGCTTCTTCTGTTGTTTTGTGTCGGTCTGATTACAAGCATGATAAAAGAGGAGCAGGGCTACAAAGGTCTTGTTCAAAGCAGATGGACAATTTCCTTGAGAACATTGCCTTTTTTTTTACCTCCTCATTACACCCTCGTCATTCATTCCCATAGTGCACGTTGCAGGATGGGAAATGGTTTAGTTAGAACTGAATTGAATGTGTTGTACATGGCCACATATAAAAATGTCCATAGAACTAGCATTACATACCAGGAAAACCGGAAACAATCAGTATGATTTCCTTTAAGGTTCAGGAGATATTTGATGAGAAAATATTAGTCTCATAATGCACATGCTTGTCACATTCTCACTCTTTTTGCCTCTCTGCTCACCTCTCACACATCAAGGCACAAAAGCTCTGTTCCCATCTTTCTCTCTCTCCCTGGATGACTTTTTCAGGCACATGTCCCAGTCAGCTCTAACAGATTGTTTAAATGTCACCCCGGCAAGCAGGAGCTTCTGATGTTATCTGTTCAGGGTTACTGCAGGCCACCAGGCCGCTTGTGTTCGCCTCAGAGGTCAATCTTCTAATACGCCGCGTCTCTCTCTTTATTATAAACCAATACATTAATTCAATGTGTACAATAAACTATGGAGGTCATGTCTAGGATGCATGTGTTTTAATGCATTGGACTAAGTTGGGAAACGCAAAACTTTATGGAAATATCTGACACATTGTTCTTACTGTTTCCTGCTTACAAAGTACGCAAATAGTCAAAACAGCACACTTTTAGAATGACAATGCCTTAAACATAACATGTGGGAATGCAGCCTAACTGTGACTTTGGGTGTCTAGGCCCCTCAACAATGCAACTCTAAGTCTAAGGACCAGAGACATGGCACGTGGATGTGTATTCATCTAGCAGGAAGGAAATTATTACCAGTTTTACCAGTTGCATAGACCTCCATCTTCCTTAATACATGTAGTAGGCGCTGAGCTTCCACCTATTAACATTAACCCATATAAGTGGTGATAAACACACTTACAGATGTGCCAAACATGCGACTGTGTATTTAAGCAGTAAATGCCAGACATTTAAATGAGTTCTGTAAGCAAATGAAATATGCTGGAAAATTGTTTCTTGATTAGATTACTTGTCCTAGTTCTTAAAAAAAAGACGTTTCGATTGCAATGAGCTACATTTATTGTTTTATTTCCTTTTTCCATTTGAGGGAACACAGATGATTGAAGCTGCTGCTGTTGCTTTCACAATGCAGCATGTAACGCATTGTAACCGGCCATTCACACATAATGTCCCAAGTTAACTCGTCATTATGATGATTTTTATTTATACTAAAACAACCCAAACCAGCAGAATGCAGCCCCAGTGCTCCTTTTAGAGGGCTACCAGCATGCCCAGTAGGTGACATCCAGCATGACATATAACTCCCACGTTGGAAATATGAGGTATACCGGTTGCTTTCAAAACAGAGTTGGGTAAACCTGTTATTTACCGTATGTGCTTTTGCTAATCTTGCACATTTACAACACGATTGTCACTCAGCCAAAGGTATTAATGTTTATGGTCACAGAATCTGATTTGTGCAAACATGCCCAGGTGATAAGATGCACTTTCTAAGTGAAACAAGGAGACTAAAGGAGCCGCTGCAACAAGCAAGTTAATGGACAAAGGGGTGTCAGCTAATTTTGGTAGCCTAGCCCAGCTATTCATCTGTAATAATGTTTAACCTGACCCCAGACTCTGCCTACCTTCAGGGACAAACAAGTAACTCTCAGCTAAAAACTGATATCAGATTGGCACCAACAAGCATCGCAAAGGCATTGGAGCAATAGTGTTTGGATGCTCCTCACATAGTCAGTAGCAGCACTCGCACAAAGACGTAATAGCGCTTGTTGTTGTGCTTGACATTAGGGTTGTAAAGCTGGACACGTCTATAATGACATAATGACCTGGCTATATGGTGTCAGGCTCTCCAGCCACCAGTTCTTTATTGAACCACCTTCGAACCATCCCTAACTAGCACTTAGTTAGGGATGCTACTAGCACTAGCACACAAGTTCCCTGGTTGAAAACTAGTAAGAGAAAATAACATTGGTGCAAATAACAGAAATAACACAACAACACTACCCTTTACCCACAGGCTAAGGTAGATACAGTCTATAGAATCATGAATACCTTCTTATACGGAACGGTGCGGTGCTGTCATAATCCCGCCGTGGTAAAAGGGCTTTAATGAAGGAGACCTGGTCTTGCAGCTCTGCTCTCTTGATTTCGTGGAGATGGAAGTGCTGTGTTCTCCACTTCTCCAAAATAACATGTCTTTTACATATTTCTTGAACAACAAATAAGATGGATGTGTAGAAACAAAGGACCACCGTCGTTGGTGCGTCTGGCAGTGGCTGATATATTGGTAGTAGCACACCCCCAGAACTACAGACTGATGAGGTACCGCCAAGTATTTTGTATGTGTGAATGCACCATAAGGTTAACTGTGTTCCTGGTGTCTAGACCCCTCCAGGGCTTGGGATCTTAGGCATTCACATTAATCTTTTAAAATTGATATATGTATAATACTCTCTGTATCATGTCATTTAAATAAGTAGTGGAGTATAATTGTACATGAGATCTTTTCAGGACCAATGTAATGTATCCTATTAGTGATGTGTTTGAAAGGGATTTAGTTCAGGTGGTTACTTGGCACTGTATGTTTATCCCATAATGTTATCTCTGCATGAGATTCTTAATTAGGAGCTTAATTTAGCTGCCGGCATATGTTAACATTGGCTTAGGCTGCCATTGTTAAGCCTCTACTGACTGGTGAGTGTGCTGTGACTGCACAGGAAGGCTCTTTGATGTAACCTTAGCATACCATTACAGGATAAGACAATAAGAAGGCACTACAGGTGCCCACCGCTTCGGCAGTGTGCTGTATATGTGCTAAGTACTTCATGGTAGACCTAGCTGCCTTATTCTCCCTTACATTTGGATTTCTCGCTCTCTCTCTCTCACTCTCACTGAATTTCATGTTTACACAAACCTACATATACAGGGATCACCACTAGGCTTGGCACAAATCCAGCCCGAAAGGTTTAGAGCCACAGGTGTACAATACATGTGCGTCACAAGTTCTGTGTTTAGAAGTGTAGGCAACCAGCCAGCTAAAGAGTTCTTGGAAAACCCAAGGGGATGGAATTAAATTTGCTTATGCGAGCTCTGCTGGGAATCACTACAGATATATATGTACTCGAATGTTAAAAACATAAATATAACGGTCATTCTAAGATGTTACTCGTTAGTGTTTCTGTAACAGTCTGTATAGTATTTCAGGACAAGGCGAAATTGCTTTTAAACAAAGTTTACTGAAGACTCTTTTTAGTTTGACCTACATTTCAATCATTGAAGCTGAGGTTGTTTGTCATGCATTGTATGTTTAGTATTCATTGCAGTGACTCTGGTCCATCTCAGCAATTCAAATAAGTGTAAGCATTTGATTTTATACTGTACACTTAAATTTACAGAATATTTGTTGAGCCTTATTCATGTGTCACAGACTTTGAATATTAGATTTAAACTCTGAGCCTGTGAGATATATGCCTTTATGCAATGGGTGGTACACATATGTGCATGTTGGCACAGTTTATTGTGGTCTGTTGGTCAGCAGCTCTTAAAGAGCTGAAAGAGGAGACTGGACTGAAAACAAAGCTCTCAATACAGGGGATGTAAGCAGAGCCTGTTCTAATCAACCTGCTTGCCCACCACAAAGGGAACCCTGGCTTGGGTTACCCTCTAGCTCCAGGGGCTAGTGGGTAACCAAAGACAGTAATATGTGTTGGGATGTGTACACATGCACACAAATACACACTCACACACGCAAAGACACAGGAAGGCACAAGCGCACAACCACAGGCACACAGGAACATGCATATGTTCATATACCTCCCACACGTTGTACCTATACACATACGCATACACAAAGACGGGTATAGAGCGAGAGATTGGGGGCGCACCAGCCAACAGCAGTGATCTTGTCTTCCTCTCTGGAGACGAGTCCTTCCTGCCCTCTGTAGCAAACTGGGCTTTCTCTGAATGTGGGCCTGTGTCACTGTCGGTCACAGGACCCTGACACACGCTGTGTGCAGCGGGAGTATGAGCAGGGAGGAAGTCTCTATGGATTATTCCCCAAGTGAGAATCCCCAGGCGGTGTAAGGCAGAGGCCTGTTGAGCTTTGTGTTAGGGAGGCAAAGGGGATGGCACCGTCTCCAGTGGGTCAAGCCGTTCCCGCTGGTTCTGGTGAGAACACGCCTGTCTTTATGGTGTGTCACAAACATCCTACAGTCTGTGCTTTACTGAAACATCTCCCAGTGAGGCAGAGCTATTATTAGCTTAGGTACAGCAAAGCCTCTTAGAGATCTTTATTTAACTGGATTGGCTGATGTATGGACACTTGAGGAGTGTGTGCGCACTAGGCTTTCAGGAACAGTGCAAGGCTTTGGCAACCAAGGCCAAACAATAGTACCCCTGCTTCCTCTCCTCTCCGATCATCCTTTCCTGAGGTGACTGGTGTGCTTTGCTCTGGTGGGGGGGTCTTGAGCCTTGACAGGGGGCGTTACCACCTCCCACCCCACACTTGATGGTTTTCGGCAGTACCCTAATCTTATCTCAAGGCAAGGAGAGGTCTGTGGTCCAGGTGCCATGGTCATCCCCTGTCTGACCCTCCTCTGTGAAATACTGTTGGGTGTATTATGGTGGGTACAGATATGGAAAAGTGAGAGTAGGTGTCTAGTCTTCAAATAGGCATGAAAACAGAGCGTGACAGCTTCATGGCCTTTTAAAATAATGTTTTATCATCAGTTGTCTGAGGATTTGAATGTACTATTATTTTAGGCAGAAGATGCAATAATTGATGAAACGAAAAAAACGAAGAAAAAAAAACAATTCTCAATTCACATTGCAACCATTTCCTGTGGGCCAGTCGGCCGGGGGGGCGTTTTGACTGTATGTTTGACTAGGTTTATAAATGGCCGTTTTTAGAGATGGATTGTTGTGAGAATGTAGTGTGGTACAGCTCAGGGAACAAAGTGGTTCACTGTTCTGACATCTGCTGGCTCGATCCTTGATGTTTGCGATGATTTATACACCTGAAGGTAGAAAGTTATCAGAATTATCATGGTGTCGCGGAAATGTACTAAGAATAACACTGAAACATCTCATCGTCACAGTTGTGTCGATTACGAAGAGAGATTGTGCCAGTGGGACACAGTATTTACATTCACCCCCAACTATGGCAGCTCTCACTCTCAGGTCTTGTGACAGGCAGGCAGGGCCAGCACAAAGCCCAGCTGCTATAAATAAAGAGGTTATTGCTGCTGCCTGTGGTGCTACTGTGGGAAAGAGAAATAACTACACAGCCCCTTCCCAAAAGCTTTTTCCTTTTTAAAACCTTAATGTCAAATATGACACAGCTGGTATTTGGTAAAGTAAGAGGAAAAAATACGTCAACTTAACTTCACGTACAACCTATTTATTGATGTTTGACAGTTTTACAAAGATTTTGGTTTGAAATCTTACAGTCTCTGTAAGGGAGACTGTAAGATGGGAGGGTTCATCTGAGGAATATGGGGAAGTGTTGTGTAACGATGTCGCAACCTTATCCTGTTCAGGCTATATTGTGGTTATGGCTAAACTTGATGTTTTCAGCTCGCTCATTGGTTTTTACAGTCACTTTGCAGTTCTCTATGATATTAAACATTTTTTTAACTTTTCCTTTTACAGTACAACATACGTGTTAGTCATCGTGATGAACTCTTACCCAAGAAGAGATGATGTGACAGGATGGCTTGTGTCAAAAGCTGTTTGCTCTGTTTTACCACTTACTCTGGGAAGTAGGTCAGTTGCACTGTAAAAAAAAAGCAGAAAATGACATGAATTGTAAGCTGTGTCCTCTGTTGTAACACAATGATAAATTCAGCTAAACTGCCACAAGTCTTAATATAAATTGATAATATAACTCACTTTTCACATATGGGCAGATCTTTCCCAATGAGAGCAACAGAGCATATGCAGTGGAAGTTTATCAATAACCTCGAACAGAATAGTGCCAATGCAGAAAATGGACTGTGTGTGTGTGTGTGTACAGGCTGCCTGTGCCGGATGACCTTTGGTATAAATAGCCTGCCGGCGCTAGCTGTGATGACAGCCGACAGCACGCACCGTTGTGTGAATTTGTTTCCTGAGTAGTGGTGTTCATCGGTTATCCCTCTTGGATTAATGCCTGTATGCCTGCCTGCTACCCAGCAACACTCTGGCCTCTAATTTCCTGAAACTGGGCTTCATCGCTAATGCAAACTCGCGATGGAACCACACACATCCAACACCTAGGCTCAACTAGGTGTTGGATGTATGAAACAAAGCTGTGACGGGATGAATACTTGTAGTAGCAGGACTGTAATATCAGCAGGTGGACCAGTCCCATTACATATTCTGTTCTTATCTATTCCAGACTACGTCCATGTGCTTCTTCAGGAGGGGGCAAACTCCTGAGCCACAATTACCAATGATATCCAACATATTCCCTAAAAATATTTAGAATATCCCGGGTGCAGTCTGGCCTTTCTAAGTGTCTCGTTCTGAATCTGTTGGTTGGAGGAACCAACAAATGATAGTATGAAAAAGTCGTTATCTGTTTCTTGCCATGAGTTTGTGTTTGCTTTACTTGTTGACTGTTTGGCCATAACGAGCAGCTTAAGAGCAAACGTTTAACACTGTTGATTACAGCTGTTATAAATGTTTTATTAGGCGACTTTAGATTTCATTGATAACTCAGTCACTTCAAAATAAAGAAAATTAAGATAAATAGATTGATAAAAAGAGAAAATTGTCTCTAAATAGCTATGTCTCAATCTTCCCCTCTTTCTTTCCCTCCTAGATCTGGACCCTGATGACAACACATCGTTCTACATCCTAAATGTGGGCCAGTCCCAGTCTATGGTCACTAACCACCAGTCTATTGGCCTGCCCCGTCATGGCATGCAGTCTCACACCCAGGTCATCAGCACTTCCCCGCGGTTTCAGTCACACAAACCAGGATCTGAGCCTCCAAGCTATGAGGCACAAGACTTAAAGTATGGCACCTCCCCGCTGCTGCCCTCTGCTCCTGTGGAGGCACCAAAGGCCTTTGAGTGTCCCAGTATCCAAATCACATCCATCTCCCCAAGCTGCCAGCAAGAGATGGATGCCAGTGAAGAGGATCTGAGGGCAAATGGCCCTGATGGCGACTACCACGGTGACAGGCCCCTGTCCAGAGACCACCTTTATTTGCCACTGGACCACTCGTACCGGGACTCTTCGCTCAGCCCCAGCCCATGCAGCAGCCTCTCCTCCAGGAGCTGGTTCTCTGATGCCTCCTCCTGTGAATCGTTCTCACACGTCTATGATGACGTTGACTCGGAGCTGAATGAAGCAGCAGCTCGCTTCACCCTGGGCTCCCCACTTACTTCTCCAGGCTGTACCTCCCCTCAGACCGGTGGTGGAGTTCTGGAGGAGCAGCCGCACTGGCCACAACACCACCCCACCTTTGTGCAGCACTCCCACTCCATCAACTTGTCCCCCCGGCAGTCTCCCTGCCATTCTCCACGCACCAGTGTCACTGATGAGAACTGGCTCAGCCCACGTCCACCTTCCAGGCCGTCCTCACGTCCCACCTCGCCCTGTGGGAAGAGGCGCCACTCTAGCGCCGACATCTGTTATCCTGGCTCATTGTCTCCACATCACTCACCCACACCCACGCCAGGACCTTCACCTAGGGGCAGTGTGACCGAAGACACCTGGACTGGCAGTCCGTCTGTAGGCATCTCCACCTTTCAGTGCTGTCCATCTGAGGCAGACATCCCATCTAAGACGAGGAAGACCTCACAGGACAGAACAGCTATACAAACTGGGAAAGGGGAGCTGGGGCTAGATGACCAAGGAAGTATGTCTCCTAATTTGGACTCCCCTTCAGACGAGACCCTGCATAGCCTGAAGAAGGACGGGCCTGGTGAACAGTTTCTCTCAGTGCCCTCGCACTTCTCGTGGAATAAACCCAAACCCGGTCATACACCTATATTCAGGTACATGTGCTGATTGCAAGGAAAACTAAACAATGTTTTCAAAATTCTTTGGAAATAACTTTGGCAATGCATTTATTTTACTACCTATTTCTAGTATTGTGTTAGTGGAAGGCTTGGTGAAAATCATTTCTCAGTTATTGCTAAGGAATACGATCTAGTCCGTCTTACCTAAAACCACTTACATCTTTGAAGTGTTATCACTTGGAATCAGAAGCAGATGGTGGCGTGGCCATAAAAACTTTTTTTATCCGTATATATGTGAATTATTAATGCAGATACCTCTTCATAGGACAGCACATTGTCGCTCCTAAAACAGTCAGCGATTCAAGGCAACGCAAAAGGCGTCAGGCTGAGAATGTCTTTTCATCCAGGAGTGTAACAAGTGCAGAGCAGTACAGGATTATTGAATATCACATTGATCAGATCAGTGCTAGGAAAAAAAAGGGCAGTGCTCCATAATTGGGGAACTTTGAGCTTTGAATGTGCAATTTAGGTCTGGATCAGTGACAACAGCAAGTAATACAAGTTTATTATTGTGTGGAGGGAATCGCCACGCGCTCTCCCAAAGCACACATACAGGAAAAAGATGAGTGCAGTCATAGAATCATAAAGGAGAGTTTTCATCTGCTGTGTGTGCAGCATGCACAGTCATGGATTTGTTTAAATCATCGTAACCTTGCTCAAATAGATCTGATACTCCAACAGGGTTGGAGTTAGTTTTATGATCATTTCTCTAGTACTTGTAGATGTGAGCTTTGTGATTTTCTTTTCTACAGTAGAGTTACGTGGTGAAATGAACATAGTACCTTGATGATGAATCACAGATGAATGAAGAATGTAACTACAAGTTCTTTGCCACATTTTGACCCTTAAACAGATGAAGCTGAGCTGTGAGAAACAGCAGAGGTACCTTTGGTGTTATGGCGGTGTATAGTATGAGGCTGTGTGACTGTTATTGGTCTGCGAGCTCCTATGCTATAGCTTAGGATAAGAAAGGTTTTGCTTTGTCAGCACACAAGCCGCTGCTCTGCTGTGCTCCGTCACAAAGCTCATATTTCCTGTGTCCTCCTCTACTCCTGTTACCGTAGCAGCCGTGCAAACCCACACTTCCTGGGTGGTTATGTTATGGCGGCTGGGAGAAAAACATGCGGGTTAGGATGCCTGTTACACCATGTTAGCATGTTACATCTTAGACGGAACAGCTGTCAGGTGAAAACCGTAATTTATGTGGAAAGCCCTGAGAGCGAGAAACATTGCAACGTAATACAGCACAGTGTACATTGATTATAGCACTTTCTTAGCACATACACAACCGCGCTTACAAGTGTACATGTAACAGGAAAAATCAGAAGTAGTTGAAGGTAACGTTTCCATGTCGCGTATGGCAGGAGAATCTCTGTAGCTTTGCTGTAGCTACAGAATGTCAGCTGACAGCTTTTATTCCAAAATGCAGTTGGTACTTTACTTCACTTTCATCCAAAGCGACTTACAAGAAGAAGGCACAAGCAATTACCATCCGGTTTCTGGATTTAGTGTGAGACTGTTTTAACATTTAAAATGAAAAGGCTTCACCAAAGGCCTGACCGATCTGCCCAGTCTTCTCGTAGCCAGCACCTGACAGACATTTGGAAAGGGAACATTTGAAAGGCCATAAAAGACTGGCAAAACCCGACAAACTTTCCCCTAAAAATGATTTGTACCGTCAAAGATCTGTCAAGCTGTTTAGACTCAGGTCGTAGCCAGAATTCTAGGGCCCTGTGCTCTCTTTGGCAGGGGCAAAAAACAGCTTGTACCACTATGTGACAGGGTGCACAAAGAGCCTACAGTGGTCAATGCTGTGGTAGAGATGAAGCACAGGGTGTCAGCCTCTCAGCCCAGGGAATGCACTTAACAGTACGTGCAACTGTCTAGAGTACTGAGTCAGTTCACTGACTCACCGACACATATGCACGGACACAATGAGCTTATATGGACACACACACACACACACAGACAGTTTAGTGCATGATTACGTACACTGCTGTGCTGGGGCTTTGTAACTGCTGCCAGACAAAACACCTGGATGACACACATATACAGGAGCTCGTGCTGCACTGCAGTAGGCCACCTGGATCCTGAATAATGAATTGTGTCTCACTGTTTTTACAAGTTTTACATTACGGCTTGTACTACATAGGTCAAACATAAGTACTTTAGTAGTACATATAGAGTAGAAGCACACAAATACTAAATAATAATATAAAAACACTAAAGTATATACGAAATGTAGGAACCATGTTCACACCCACTAAAATGTTTTTCAGTGTTGACTGTGCTCTAAAATATTTTAGGGAATGTTAATTAAATGCAATCAAGCAGCAAACACTGGGTAAAGTTGAGGCTTGGTTGATGCTAATGGCTGACACCAGTGTTTACAATATGTTTTGGGGGGGATAAACTGGTCTAATGCACTCCGTTGAAGAGACCTACTTTCTCTGTGGAGAAGGCCATTGAGTGTTTTATTTTCGTGTGCAGCTGTTCAAATATGATTGTGGCCTGCACAGATAAACAAAAAAAAAGCAGGCAGGAAAAACACACAATGCCAGCCCCTGTGGTGCACTACACATGAAACACACACAGTGACAGACGCAGTAATTTGCTCACTGTCTCACGCTAACACCAATTCACTGACCCACACAGAAGACTCAAAAAGAAAAGTCCCCCTAGAAATGATTCACCCTTAAAGTCTTAACTTGACCTATTGCGAGTGTTGTGTTTAAAAACAGGATTAATGTATGTGGGCATTCCAGTGATTCACTGTCTGCTGTGGCTCAGTGCGCTGCATGCTATGCCCCCGTTTTAAACCTGTTCTACTGTCTGAGACCAGAAGAGGGGAATACCACAGTTTTAACTTTTAAATGCTTTCAGACAGCCTTAAGATAGGTTGTTGTTTTCATCAGCCACAAAGCGGAGCAACAGCTGGCCCTAAGTGAACGTGCGCTGTGATGTGTATAGAATGATAAAATATCACACACACATAAGCAGAGTTCTGGGGGAAATTCATAGCACTAAGGCTGCACAGAGAGAGATTATTCATATTTATGGTCAGTAACACTATAAACTCACTCTAATACATTTCCATAGGTTTAATGATTCAGATGTATTTATCACATCAGACCTAACATGCTCCTCCTCTTTGTGTGGGTGTGTTTGTGGTATTCTCTCCACAGGACTTCCTCTCTGCCTCCTCTAGATTGGCCACTACCAAGCCAGTTTGGCCAATATGACCTGAAGATAGAGGTCCAACCCAAAGCCCACCATCGAGCTCACTATGAGACCGAAGGCAGCCGAGGGGCCATCAAAGCATCGTCCGGTGGTCATCCAGTTGTCAAGGTAACAGATTTGGGTGCTTACTGCTGCTTAAGTAAAACACGTTTCTTTGTCTCGTGTCTCACATACTGATGATTACGTTTCCCTCTGATGTCAGGACTGATTTACTGTATGTTTTAATGTGATGCTGGCGAAGTTAGGACGTGTGTAGCTCCCGCCATCTTAACCACACAGCTAATACATCAAGTCTTCCTGCTTCTGGTGATGAAATCAGACATGAAAGGAAGAGAAGCTGAAAGTTTCTGCTGAATACAGCAAATGCTTCCTGAGAGATGTGCACTTTTCCCATTACCCTGCGCATGTGAATAACATATGTTGAATGCTTGCAGTTTGTACTGGGAGCACTCAAGCTGCTTTCTGTGCACAGCATTACACCTAAAACCTCGAGTGGTTGTTGTGAATGAACATGGTTGCATGTGTGCATTGTCACATGGATCGTCAGACCACCTGTGGAAGCAGGAAGACGAGCAGGCAGTCAAGGGAGCTGTCACTATAGTTGGGTCAGCTGGGCTGTCATTTGATAGCGGCTGCAACCGTCGGTGAGTTTACATAGAGCTCCGCTGCTTTTATCTCTGTGAGAGTGACAGAAAGATAGCGAGAGAGCAATAGCAGAAGATTTCAATCCCATTAATATTTCAAGTACCCAGTGACAAACTGCCTTTGTGTGTATGAATGGGGCAGGTCCTCAGAGCTGGGCCATGACCACTGCTGTGTAACCCAATAACGATTGAGTTCAGACAGACGAGTCGGCCCGATGGGATCGACATGTGCAGCACAGTCGACTGTCACCTGCATGAAGGTTTTTGATAAGGTAATATGTAGATGCTATCTAGGACATGAAAAATGTATGGAAAGCACTGCCACATTTTTGTGTTGCTTATTTTGTCACTGCTCATCGTCTGTCGTCATTGCTCGAGACTGCAGATGGAAAGTGGGCTCATCCTGGACTCTTTCATCACTCATATGCACAGTACAATAAAAAAATGCAACAAACCTTTGTGAAACAACAAGAGCCATTTGTTGCTTTAGAAACATGTCCTCACACATTCAGTCAAGCAGGCTGCCTCCAGGCCAAATGTTAACCATTTCAACCTCACTTAGATCAAGATGCTATCCTGCCATATGTGACGATGCATAATTTAGCGGAGTTTTTTTCTTTTTTTTCAACCAAGCGTTTGCCACACTTGCCCTCATTCCTCATCCCCAGAGGGATAGTTTGGTTATTGCAGGAGTAGCTAGTGAATAAAGAGCATATACAGTGCGGTGAAAAAGTATTGAGCTGATGATTCAGATCATCAAACAAGTTGTAATATAACACAAAGATAACCAGAGTGAAGACGGGGCCAAAAGAAATCATTTAAAAACTACATTTTCTATGTACTCCTGTTATCTGTTTTTAAAGTCCTACCCAAGCTGGAATCTACAGTAGCTACACACACACACACACACACGCGCCTGCAGCTTTAATGTTATTGTGGTGATTATTGTGAGCTCTTGAGAGTGTACTCCCATTCATGTATGGTTGTTTGGCGCAGTAGTTGCTTGCTGTGAAATCAAACAGCATGGCGCTAATAAGAAAATTAGCTGTATTTCTGTTGGAGCGCACTTTCATGATCACTTTCACAGCAAGCAACAGCAGCAACAAGTGTTCTCACGGACTGAGCGGCAGAAGCACGAGCAGCGGTTTGGAGGCTTGTGTGCGTAGAGAGAAAATGTGTGGGTGAAAGAGGTTTATGAGGTAGGGCGGGCGAGCAAGTGAGTTAGTGATTATGTGTTTGATTATAGTTTCGATGTAATATCAAATGAAGGAAATCTCCTTGTCGTAATGTATTCAGCTATAATACACACCTCTCTAGTCAGAACACTGACACAGTGATGATAAATGCAGAAATGATGAATCCACAGTTCATGTGTCATTCTGGGTTTTTTGGATATACTCAGAAAACCCACCTTTGGGCCCCACCTCCACAAAGTTGACAGCTGAGGAGAGATGCTATCAGCACTGGTCCAGCAGGTCTAACAGTCCGTCTTTGTTTACCAAACACCCACTCCTCTATTGTCTTCTTAACCTCTTTTTGATGGACTGTGCAAAAAAGGTACTCTATTGAAAGGTAAATTCTTTGCCCTCTTGATGTCATCATTGTTTTTGTACAAACTCCATAACCCTGGAAACCAACACACACACACACACACACACACACACATTGTGCTTTGCATTACTGTGTGAGGTAATCAGAAGAACACACGTTCAGATGCTGGATATAGGGGTCGGACCTTAACTAGACAAGAAGCATTAGACACGTAAGGAGGAAATCTCAGAGTCAGCCGCTGTTTTTCAGCAGGTACACTGGCCGTAAGAGGGTCCGACCACATGAAAGTGTTAACAAGCATCCCAGGTGCTTTGTAGCTGTGAAGCAAGCTAGTCCCAGGAGGAAGCATGTCACTGGTGACTGCAGTTTCTGTGCCACAGAGTTTTTGGATATTGGAACATTTTTCACTGTAATACTACAGTTTGGGGGCAAAGTTCAGTCTCATTTGAATAATATCATCATAGAGGAGACTTTAACTAGTTTTTTTATTACTATGATTCTCTAGCAACTTCCCTTCTCTCCAGCCTGTGATCTCAGTGGGACCTCTGCTTCTCCTTGGGGCTTGACTCTGGTGATGTGACCTCACCAAATGACGCCATAGCTGCCATATGGACATGGCAATGACTTCCCTTTGTGGCCACGCTGTTGCCCAGATCATTGCTCCACTGAGCTGCAGAGAAAACGGAGAAAAACAAGTAAATGTTTGAGGAATGAGCCTTGGAGCTTGTCTAGTTTGCCCGTGTTATTGTCTGGTCTTTGGTGGGTTACTGTTAAAGTCTTTTCTCCGTGTGTTTGTCATCAGGACTGCTGCTTGAAACTGTGTTTTATAAAGACAAAACCAACTCTATGTCTGCTGTCTCTGGATATGTAATTTCTTCATCTGGCCTGTTTGAAATCTTGAAACTAGGATTTACTGGTGCAGACATTTGTATATTTGGACGGTACGATTGTAGGTTGGAGCAGGCGCCCTCAGCAGCAGGGAATGACACCACATATTACCTACTGAAGCCTGATAAAGTACACTTGCCTTTAACCCAGAGTGGTGGCTGATAACAGAGAGCTATGCAGGTACATCTCTGGACATGCAATGAAATTAAATTTAAAAAAAAATCTAGTTGTACCTTTTCTGTGTAGTAATATTTTAATTTGCATTTGAAATAGATCACTGCTCGTGTTATAGAATAAAAGCCTTAAGATTAGTCACTAATCGCTTATTTTGAAGAAAAGCTAAAGGGCTCTGAAAAGTTTCCAAATCTATTGACATGAGCAAAACTGGCAACACTGATAAAGACAATGGTTTGTCACGTTCACACGTGTACATATTATATTACCACAGCCTTTTGTAGTCATATAAATGAACAGACTGACCTCACAATTCAGGCGCTCTACTGTCTTACAGACAAGAATCCCTCTGTCCACTTCTGTTGCTTGTCGCTCGGTGTTATTGTGATTAGGTTTCGTATTGATGATTAACAATGTATAGATTTAGAATTTATGGCTCACATGCTTAGATCTGGGGCAGATCTGCTATTGAACTCAACATAAACTGTCCATCAACATAAACAGGGCAACAAGTTGCTTACTCGCTAGAGCACAGAACCCCAGAGAGCGCGACGCGGTTCTCTGTACCTCCAGGCTGCCCGTTAAAGTGTCCTGGGACACAAACATGTACTGCCTCGCCAAGTGGATCAATTGAAGTATGTCATTGGAACTCTAATTAATAGTGTCACAGTTCTGAAACTAGATGAAGTGAAGTGCCTTTAATGTCTCATAATGTGTTGGATTGTAGCCCCTGTGTCGTGATACCTGCCCTGTGGCCAGATTCTTGGTAACACGGTGCACCACCCTAATTTAAATGATATCTGGGTTATTACTACCAACGTTTTGAACAGTGAGAGTCTTTGTGTCTTTCCATGTGTCTCGTTCTAACCCCCCCCCCCCCACACACACACACTAAGATGCTTGTAAAGACCTATTAGATCATCATCATCATCATCATCATCACCTTTATTTATAAAGCACTTTAAAACAACCACAGCTGAAACAAAGTGCTGTACATTCGAAAAACATAATAAAATTACATAAAATATAATATAAATAAAAGCCAAATGAAAGAAAAAGTAAAGTAAAGGGATTAATTAAA
>JAUMTR010000017.1:1725245-1767739 GCA_032270685.1 Microctenopoma stevenorrisi
TCCAATTTAAAATCACTGTCCAACTTAAAACCAAGATCAGTAACTACTGGTTTAAAATGAACTTGCAGGGGTCCCAAGTCAACAGTAACAAAGATAAACAATACATTCTAAAAATTGTTCAGTCGGCTCCAGCAGCTGGAATTAATGTGGAGCTTTATTCCACATTGTTGATTGACAGATAAGATTGTGAGAAAGGAACTTTGAAAATGACACGCATGTGTGACTTTCCTTTAAACCTCAAGAAAAGAAACCATTTACGGCATGTCTCACCCAGTGACCCCTACCCGAAATGAGGGTAAGTGTCTCCTCAGAGAAAACGTTTGTGTTGCTATTTCAGTGTGTGTGTGTGTGTGTGTGTGTGTGTGTGTGTGTGCGACCCACGGGCTCGGTTGAGGAGCAGTTTTAGGTCAGTGATTTACACCCTGTGGCTTTGGGCCTCAGACACAGGATGTAGGAGCTGTAAAGGGAGTGTAGCAACATAAAATGAACCAGAGGTCTCAGTGTCGCGCTCAAATCCAAATGATGCAGATTTGGTTCAATTATAACTACTTCAGCTTGTCACCGTGGAGAGATAGGTGCTCCGTGTGTTCTCCGCCCCCCGTGTTATTTTGTGTGGTGCACTCAGAGATTCACATGTGTGGAATAAAACACAAGACTGCGGTGCGCTGGGAGTGGGACACGCAGCTCATACTAACGGGGAAGACGTGAGGATGTTGAGCAGATGTTGATCAGTGATCTGAAGAGAGACAGCGGTGTCATAAAGCCTTGGCTGGCAGTGGTCATAACATTCAGCTCCTTTTCTGTCTGTATATACGGTAGCCAGACAAAGAAAGGCCACAAAGCCTGACAGTGTTTACGTTGAAATGTTTTGACAGTCGTGATTCATAATCGCGGGTTCTCCGAGGAATGCTGTGTAATCTATGCAAAGAGAGACGCTCTGGGCTGATGGTCTCGTTCGTTATTCACAGTGCAGCGTTGCAGAAGTCTTATCAGTCCACCGTGTCTGTGGGGCGGTCATCTGTCAGCACAGTTAGCACTTCTTCACGTGTTGAGCACAACAAAGTAGAAACATATCTGCACTTTCATATTTCACTGGATGCCAGGAAAAACGTTCTGATTTGATCAAAGATCAAAGAGTTTACACACCCAGATCCACCGGGGCCTTTGGTGTTTAAGGGTTTAATGGTTCCTTAGTTTCAAGGCTGAGTCAAAGAAAGAAGTTTAAGCTCCGTGTTTCTGACCTTTTCCCAAACAAGGTATTAACAATTGAAATACAGTCGAATGTACAATACACAAGAATACGTATAGAACAGGATTAAAAGTTTTACTTAAACCAACGTGACCTGTTTAAAATCATTCTGCATCACAGGGTGGTTTCATCGGTGTCTGGCTGACTGGCTGTTTTCACCATTCCTCTGGGGCTAGCTGCAGACCATAATCGGCACACCTGTTGCTAGGAGACATATAAGTCCAAAGCCTCTCTGGCTGACTGAGGTATCCGTGTGCGTATTTAACCAGCTTAATTGAGTGCTGCTTCACCCGCACAAATATAAGGAGCCCCTCTGGTGTTACCTGCTGCGCTGTAGACGGAGCCAGCCAGACACAACAGAAAAGGCTGTCGGATACGGTCCCACTCACTCACGCGTACACTACACGGCACACAAACACAGAGATCCCATATAAGCACAGCAGAAGACTGGGCTTTATTACCACAAGTCTGAAAAACACAGACATTTGGAAAATATATTCTGTCCTTCTTCCAACCTGTTGCCACAGTTAATAAATCTAAATGAAGCTATGGTGTCTGGTGACGGGGATTTGAAAGACAATACGACAGAAGCTGTCCAAGACAGCCTAATATTTCCACCGGCTTGGATGCATTAAATGATTTTTATCCCAGTGCTTGAATGCATGGCCGTGACCTAGTTACTCCTCTGTCTGTCTCTGTCATTCATTTGGACATTTTCAGTGTCTTTAAGCCCCTTTCTCATTCCGTTCACCTCTCTACTCTCTACCTTTCTTTTTTCTCTGCACTCTTGCTTTGTGCAACTAGAATTAAAACTTAATTTCTGTCTCTCTCGGTAGAAACACGGACAGCAAAGTCGAGCCGTGCAGTTTGCACTGTGTGAACCGGCTGGAGTCGGTGTTGCTTTGCCCCGAGGTTGTATTTGATGTAAACACGTTGGAAGCTCGGCTCTCATTTGTTGTAATCAGGCTTAGTGCGCAGTGAGAAAACAGTCACTGAGAGGGGGAGAAAGAGTCAGAGAGGTGTGTGTGTGTGAGGGGGAGGATAGAATGGGGAATAAAAGGAATTGAGCTTGGACCAGTCTAGCAAGGCCATATACAGCCCTCATGCAGTATACAGTAAACGCTGCTGTGTGCGTGCGCGCATGTGCATGTGCATATTGACCTTGTTAAAACAAACAGTCAGCCGCCCCCTGGCTCTCTCTGGCCTCCCCAGTGTGCTGGGCAAACATCAAGCCGGTGCAAACTGTGCTGTGTTTGTGTGTGTTCATAGATCCCAAGTCACGGTGCCACAGCAGGGAAACTATGGGCCCACTGGTGACCTTGACCAACGCTGCTCCTGTTCCTACACACGTTAGCTTCTCTCTGGACACGCATCACAAATGTTTCCAAGGCCCCAGTTTACACCAGAGTCGGTGTGCTTAAATCCACCCTTTCGAACCAACACACACACACACACAAGCTTCAGGCCTGCAGTTTACATCAGCATGAGTGTGCATAGCTGCTCTCTCACACACACACACACACTCCTGCATACACAGAGAGCCTTACCATGGCAACAGTGGAGCAACACAGGGAAACAACTTGGCAGAGTCGGGCCTTGCTGTGAGAAAGTGTCGTGTTACGGCAGAGGGCTGGAGCTGAGGAAGGTGTGGGGCGAGTTAGAGGAGTAAAGAAAGGAAAAGAAGGAATGACAGCAGGGATACTGTCTGCCTGAGCAGCTAGTTGTCGATGACACACACACACACAGTATGTGATAAGAAGCTTCTTCTCAGTCTATCCATGCAAATATCTAATTACCCAAACTGCCACCGCTCTTTAATTTAAAATGCTGTGGTGTCTCTGTGTCCTGCTCCCTGGGACACGAGTGCCGGCTGTGATATTTCCCTCATAGCCTGTTAGCCTTATTACTGGATCAGTGGAACAGATGAAGGCCAAAAATAAGTTTGGACTTTATTTAGCGGGAGCTGTGTATGTAACCGTATCCAGCGGTTTTATTTTAGGGGTGAGAGTTCATCCTGAATTCAGCCGTACGGTAGTTACAGGCTTCAGAGAGCACAAGCCCAGAAACATGTGACCGGCTTTAATGTCAGTGTGGTTTAATACAAGATCCGATGTCCATCAGACCCGGGTGACATGCAGACTGCCTAGCTGCGCTCGGTGCACAGTGGACAGGGGGAAAGATGAGGAGCTCTCCTCTGAGTGCAGAGGTCATCCTCCTGTGGTATTTCACGCTCACAGTCATAGGGTTAAGGGATGGTGGAGTGGTGCCTCGGGAATGGGAAGCATTTCACTGTAGAGAAGCTTCCTCCATCACGGTGATGTCCATGTGTGCTTGTTTATGTCCTGCTGGTGGGGTGGGGGGGGCTGTGCTTGTGCTTATTTGAGCAGATCATAATATCGTTAGAGTCAGGAAATATTAAGCCTGGTGTTCGGGATGGAAAAACCAGCTGCTGCACTGATTTGAAAATCTGGGATCAATGGAAGTGAAGTAAAACCACATGGAGATGTTGGAAAACATGTGCTAGCAGCTTCCCACCTGCTTTGACTTGAACTTCAATCTGGTTAATTGTTGCTTTTTACACTGTCTGTTTGGAAAGCTACTCTATCTTCTCCTCTTATCTAAATGAATAAAACTGGATGACAGCAGTGAGTGAATTATCCCGGCTAAGTGGTACGTTTGTGTCGGGCCGGGAGTGTTGATTCACTGTGACTGCTGAAGTGAGCCCTTTCTTTCTGGCCCTCTAATCAGGTTTTCCTAGTGATTATTTGATTTGGACGGGACTCCTGGCCTGCTAAGTGTATATTTGTCAACACTCTGGCTCCGCACTAAATCCCACATGCGCAGAGACGGAGAAATGGAAGAAATACAAGAGGACACAGAGGGAGGGAGAGGTGGAAGGGCCCAAAAGGTCACTTTTGGTTAGTAGTGTTGGGCATATCTGACAAACTGGAAAAATAAATAGACAACTGTCTTTAATAGAAAAAAAGTTTGTTCCACCAGTGGTTTTCAAATCCGTGAAGCATCCATCTGTCCTTTCTCACAGATTCCTCCAGACACGTAGCTCATTTTATGCTGTCTGGAACCCACATGGAGCTGCAAATAAACAGGCCCCTGATTTATGGACACACACATCCATACAATGTGCACTGCAAGCATGCACACATCCGAGCGCCGTCTGTCTGTGCTCGCTTCCACAGTGTGTGCAGACCTGATCATGAAACGAGCAATGCCACCCACGCGACCGCTCATTCCCGTGACTCTGTGTTTCTTTAAATCCTGAAAAATGGTGTCATTCAGACTGGGGTCCATAAAGAGGTGTCAGCTTGTTAGATGTATACTTTCATGTGGTTCCTAACCTCTGATGTGGTTATCAAAGATGAACCATTACTGGCTCTTATGGGGCCTCGAGTTGTTTGTGCAACTTCCTTCCAAATACATTTTATACGCCCTTACACCCCGGTGGATGGGTTCCAGTTTGAGCCACGCCCCTTCACACCCGGAGTCACATTTGGTGGACACGGTGGTGGAGTGTCCACAAAGTAACGATTGACTGATGAACACCTGGAAAACACTTCCCTACTTAATCAAACGTGGCTCTACCACTTTCTTCCTGTCTGAACCAGGCAGCCTCACAAGCTGGACTGAACGTTTGTGACTCTTCTATCCTCAGGTCACAACAGAACTAACAAAAAGACCAGAGGTGCATTTTTCCCTTCTGTTCAACAGTCTCTTGGGAACCAATGGTTCTTAAGTTCAGTAAGACGACCTGTTTTTATTCAGCTCCAAACAGTTAAGGGCATAAGCCCCAACGCCCTGCCTAGTATCTGCCCCGGAGGCTCGTCCTTTCACGTAACGCGCTGTAAACACGGCATAGTTCAGTTTTTCAACCTACCACATTTTACAGACGTAAAAGTGAGCACAGGAGACCAGTAAATACAGCGACAGCCTTTGCCTCTGACTCCACCAGTTATTCCTTTTACCTTCTACCACAGCTGGAAATAGATGATGTTTAATAACCCTACTGCAGGCGATAATTGGCCTCTGAGAGAGTCGATGTTTTCAAACCAAGCTGCATTTCTTTGGTTGTGCTCAGTCACTGTTTTCTCAGTACATTTGTTTCCAAAGCCTGATTGTGACCAATTTAAGCCATTTTCTTTTAGCTGGTTTTGGAACCGCACATGACAAACCTCGAGCTACGCCCGCTTTCTCTCCTTCCACCCACCACACGTTTGCACCAAACATTGACACAGCAAGTGTGTGACGCAAACCTGCAGGCAGGAAAGGGTCAGCAGCCAGCTGTGGCGAGGCTGAGGCTTGGCAGTTCCTGGGGCCAAACAGCAATGAAAGACCTTGTTCTTTTCGGTTTCCCTCAACGGGCTGCCCTCCAACTGCTGGAGGTGTGGGCCTGCGAGGGCAGTGCGATGGGAGTATGGGTACGGTGGGGGTGGGGGTGTCATCCTGCCATCACTGACTGCCAGGTACAACATTACAACAGTAGCGTGATTGTGTGACTCGTGTGTTCGTTCCGTCCCTAAGAGCCCCCCCCACCTCACCTGTCTGAGTGGACACCAGGCAGCAGACCCAGCGCTCGGGGACTAATGGGGAGGGCAGCTGCTGTGTTCCTGTTAGCACTGGGTTCAACACATTTACTGACTTTTCTCTTCTCTTACCTGCAGTGGATTCAAGAAAGAGACGAGAGACTCTTTCTCTATAATTTAATGTTAAATCAAACTCTAAGAGTCTCATGGGCAGGCATGCAAGGGGAAAAAGCATTAGTCCATTAGTTGGTGTCACACTGGTTGGAGGCCAGAGCAGCAGATGAATCTCCAGTGGCTCTGCCAGAAATATCGCAACACCCTCACCCTGACATTTAGATTCCCTCCAAGAAAGGTGGCCTTCAGAACGCAGTGGAAATGAAGAGTATTCCTCTGTGCGCACCTCCGTCTGCGTCCAAAGAATTCACATCTGTTTTTAATACTGTGTCTCTCTCTCCGTCCTGTCTCAGCTCATTGGCTACAACGAGAAGCCTGTCAACCTGCAGATGTTCATCGGAACTGCAGATGACCGTTACTTGAGGCCGCATGCCTTCTACCAGGTGCACCGCATCACCGGGAAAACCGTAGCCACAGCCAGCCAAGAAATTCTGGTCTCCAGCACCAAGGTTCTCGAAATTCCTCTCCTGCCTGAAAACAATATGTCAGCCAGGTGAGTGTCAGCAGCACTCGCGGGTTACCTCCCAGTTATGGGCTTACCGCCACGAAGACGACTTTGTCCCGTGAAAAGACATAACCAGGTTCATGATCATACAGGATTAGGATGCCTTTTATAGATTTCCTTAATATAACCAGCAGGGGAGTCGGGCAGCGAAGGAAAGCTTGAGGGTTTCCTGTGGAGAAGGGAAACGACGTTTATTTGAATGTTTATGATTCCCCATCACTCAAATCATTATATTTGGATAAGGTCTGGTTTCATTTACAGTGGAATTAGCAGGAAGGGATTTTCTTATTTACCGTTGCTGTAAATCATATTCACAGGCATTGACCATTTTTAAATTGTGACTCAGCACTTAGTTTGCCAGTCCCCCGCCGGGTTTGTGGTCGCTTTTATCAGTCCCTGGCCAACACTGCTTAAATATATCTTTGCCGTCCCAGTGATTCTGTATGGGGCCAACTATTTTCCCTCTGTTTTGCAGCATTGACTGTGCTGGCATTCTCAAGCTGCGGAACTCGGACATCGAGCTGCGGAAGGGGGAGACGGATATAGGAAGAAAGAACACGCGGGTCCGCGTGGTGTTCAGAGTGCACATCCCTCAGCCCAGCGGGAAGGTGCTGTCGCTGCAGGCTGCCTCCATCCCTGTGGAGTGTTGTAAGTGTCAGCTTCTCGGTCCCAATCTCAGACACATTCATTGAGAAAACTGCATTTATGAAAAACACAGAAGCGCCGTCTTCATCAACCAACGAGGGGTGTTTATTCAATACACTATTTGCTTTACCTGAAAGTCACTTTGTGGAGAACCTGTGATGAAAATAAAAAGGCTCCCAGTGACTTTGTCTGCTCGTAGCTGTGTAAAAGAACAGGAAATGAAAATCCACTTTCTCCTCTACCAGCCCAGCGCTCAGCACAAGAGCTGCCACAGGTTGAGAAGTCCAGCTTGACCAGCTGTCTGGTCAGCGGGGGAGAAGAGATGGTCATCACAGGCTCCAACTTCTTCCCTGAGTCCAAGGTCATCTTCCTGGAGAAAGGTCCCGGTAAGTGCAGATCCGCCACTGCAGGAAGAACTCGATCCATTCAGGATCACTCCAGGTTTTCCGACCTTTCACGTGTCATTTATGAAAAAAAAAGCAGCAGACAAACCAAGTTTCTTCCCACAAAGCCACAACTTTCTCTTTCTGTTATAAAATATTAAATATTGATCCTCTGAAGATTCAAATATCACAGTATCTAGAGAAACATTCGATTCCTGATGAACCCTTTAAAACTATTTGTGCATCCGTGTGTGAGACTCTGTGTGTGTCTTTTAACACACAGCGCAGCACTAACACGGGATTCTTCTATTTCTATTAGTAGAAATGTGCCGAGTCAGTGAGCCAGCATTCATTTGACACATTCTTTATCTGTTCCACAAACGAGTCATCTGAGAACATTACCCTGATCATTTAGTTCACCCACCATCGCCAAGTCTTTCTCCGCCGTATATCTTCTCTTTTTTCTACGCAACTGCGTTAAAAACACATGTAGTAGCTGCTCCCTGGGATGGAAAATGAAAATGGATAACATTTGTGGAGCCAGTCTCTGCCTGCCCCAAGTACCTTTGTGATGAATCGCGGCAGAGTCAAGTTCACACATGGCGGAAAGTTGAGTGACGTTTTCCAGTGTGAAAACCGTCTCCTGAGATTTTCACCAAGTAAAAAAACAGGTGCCTGGGGGAATGTCTTCAGCACTGTGAGGTTTACCAGGTGAACCGCGGCGCGGTGAAGTAGCGTGGCTGAAACAACTCGCCAATGATCGAGTCTTCACAGTAGAGAGGGGCAGAAAGCCTGGGCCCCACAGAGCAGAGGGCAGCGGGTGGACGGAGACGGAAAGCATAGGACCAGAGAGGGAAGGATGATGGCGATTAGGTTTGTGTAAATGCTTCCCCTCATCACGACTAATCCCGCCCTTTAGTGCAGAGAGCCACTGATTAGTGGAAGTAGAGGAATGGAAGGAGGCGGTGACAGTGATTTTTCCACAGTCGTCTAAGTGAAAGACAACCGTAGATTCACGAGGAGTTGGAAACGTTGGCCTATTGTTGCTGGTACACGGAGATTAGGGGTTGTACTATAAATCCCTTAACTGCATACAGAAACAGATGTTGTTCATCTGAGATCCTGCTGTAAGTAGATCAGCTTGAACCTGTAATAAAACAAGTTAAGATTCGCTGTCTTCTGCTGGATTCAGTCCGATTCGTGTTTCCTGCCTTCTAAAGGGAGGGGGGGCATCTAAAGGGAAGACGATAAGAAGTCGGGCGAAGAGAGGGGGCTTCAAGAATTACTGGCACCTCGTTTGTTGTGTATATATGACATAGACCAAGAATGATTTTTCAAGGTCGGGCTGAGCAGTACATATAATATTTATATATTTATGTTCAGTATTTGTTAAAAGTCGTCGGACAGAAAGTTTACATTAGTCCATAACTGGTATGAAGACCTGAGCTTTACGAGCACGGCTGTTTATACAGAGGAGTGGACTGAAGGCTGCAACGCTGCCTTGAATGGTGACTAATGCGGCTCTGTAGGCGCTGTGCTGCTCCTGCTGCCGAAGTCTTAAAAAAGCCGACGCTTGCAGCACAAATTCTCATCGCCGTCTTTATGTTTGTTGCTCATGGTGCACGTTCCCTCCCCCGCCTGGCCGGGGTTCGCTGGGCGCCGCGCAGTGACTCTTGGTGTGGTATGAGGTTCCTGTCGGTGCTTGTTGTCTGACGGAGCATGTGGGGCCCTTGATCCTGCCTGTTGAATGTCAACAAGCTGCGCTGCTAATGCGCTGCTGTCAGCTGCAATGATACTCAAGGTCGTTGGAAAAAATAGTCCATCAGCTACACGTTAAGCTCTTCCTTTACAATAGAGTGAACCTTTTTCGAGTTACTGCATGACTGCTGGTGTGCCGGTGGATTACTACGACTGAGGCTAATGTTGGGGGGGGCAGAATAAGTAGATCGCCTACTTAAAGCAAAATAGTGAAGGCTTTTCGGTAAAACGCAGAAGAGACTGAATGTCACAGGGCTCACAGTTGAGTGGTTAGGATCTACATGCCGGCTGCTGCAGATGCATGTGTTGTGTTTGGGGGAGTCCGTGCAGGTGCAGAGTATGCTCGCACCATGGGAGCACCACGAAACTGGCAACTGAAAATGAATTTGCCTCCTGAAAGTCTACTCAGAACAAACTTTATTGTCAGTGTTTTTATTCTCCCCGGTGCTGTGATTTCTTCCAACGAGCCTGTCGGTGTTTTCACCTCAGCTGCTGCCCTTAAGATGTCTGGCCAAATAATTAGATCCACCAGAGGAAAACTGGCTGTTTAAAATAAATACAATTATTCCACTGTTCGCTCAATAATTTCAACCAGACAAGACAAACAGCAGAACGTTTGATTAGAGTTTAATAGCTGCTTCTTTTTCATTTTAAAGATGACATCACGCTGATGAGAGACAGAGCTGCAACAAATGGGGGCAGCTCATGTGAGAAATGTGAAATATAAAAAGAACTGTTAATTCTCTACCTGCTTCACTGCTGTCTGACGTTATATCTGATGAATCCTCACATGTTTTAAATGATGATGATGTTTTGCAGATGGACGTCCACAGTGGGAAGTCGAGGCAAAAATAATTCGTGAGAAAACTCAAGGAGTAAGTTTACACACTACTTGACTGAAGTATACATAGTTATAGAACTTGTTTTGTAAATAATTTAGCATGAAATGATGTTTTTCCTAGTCATGCATTGTGGTGGAGGTTCCTCCGTACCACAGCAAGACGGTGGGCTCAGCGGTGCAGGTGCAGTTCTATGTCTGCAATGGCAAGAGGAAAAGGAGCCAATCGCAGCGCTTCACGTATCTTTCAGGTGAGAGGAGGGTTTCTGACAGTTTATGGACACACACACACACACACACACACACACAAAGGGATCGTCTCAAGCTTTCATTTGCATTCCTACTGTCGCAGGTCTCCCCAGGTAACGACGAGCCGTTTGGCAGCTTGTTGTGTTGCACGCTTCTCCACAGGGGCTTCACTAACCCATTTCTCTTTTTCTCTCTCCAACGGAGGCATTGCTGTGGTTTCAGGGCTCTTCCACTAACACTAACATTAACACCTGCCAACTGTTCCTCCCCAGGCCTGCGTTTACCCCGTGTTTACTGTATTTGCATTGGGCTTCATCATGCAAATCCTTTGCTTCTGTCGAGGAAGCTCTTACTGTACCCAGAGTATGTCGTGATCTAATTACTTTAGCAACAAGGAAACGCATTGTTCATAGTATGTTGCTCTTAAACTTTCCTTTGTTTCTTTGTTAAAGTCGAATTCCCGCCGTGTTATTTGATATTGTTGTTGTATTTTTCTTCTCTTCTTGAAGCCAGTCAAACTGAAAACACTGTTGGCGGAATATAATGACATGTGAGCATTTCGTGCAACATATCCAAACCCCGAGTTTCACCACAACGACGAGCATGTTTGTGTGTGTATGAGCAGCCATGCCCTTCCACCCACCCAGCCTCTCTTTTTGCAAGCACGCCCACTCGGCACAGGCAGTTCCTGTTTTCACCGTTGACAGTTCAACGCAGCCAATCGGAGCAAAGAAAAATCCGCCTGCTCCGTGAGCCGGGCTGGGTCGCTGACACCACTACTGTCACCACGGACACCGCCTGCTTTATTGTGGCCAAATAAAAAAAAAAAATGTGTTTCATGTTTCACCGTGGGCTGCGCTGCAGAGGCTTCTGGCCTCATTTAAAGATGAATTCTGTGATGGTTCAAAGAAGAAAAGAAGATGTTTAGACTAAATATTGAGCAACACGATGCCCATTTTTCCAGCTTTACATTTAGAAATTGCTGCCGTGTGCAGCAGGCGTCGGTATTTTTTACATTGAGTGAGAAACTTGTTGAATCTCACAGTTCTACGCTGTCTAATGTTACGTAATGTCTAAAAAACCCTTATTTGACTCTGGCTCTGTTTTGAGCCGGGGTAAAGCCTGTTGGGCCTTTTCGTGCCTCTCGCCTCCCAGTCCCAGAGGCATGACGGGGTGAGGGGAGGGCACGATCAGTGAAGCCATTTGTTCTGTTGGCCTGATCTGGGCTGGGGGGCATTCAGCTTCTCTACCCACACAGCATTTCACATGATGGCACCCAGACTAACAACATATGCTCTCCCTCTGATTCAGAGCTGGATGAAAATAAAGCTCACTGTTACAAGGCACCAGATTGGGAAATAGGTTACTGATCGGTGCGGTGCTGTGAGCTGTCGCGTGGAAATAGAATGGCCCCATTTATTATCAAAATGTCACTCAGAGCTGGGGAGGGGTTTCCAATCTGGAACAGTCTCTACATGCAGAGGCTGCTGTCACCGCACCGGGATTCTTATTTTTCACTTCCTGTTTGACATATTTGGCCTGTTGGTGCAGGGTTACTGCCAGCGAGTGACTCAACACATTTGTATATTACACCTATTTCTCTTGTTTGATTGATAGACGTAACTGACGATGTGGTTTTTCTCTCTCATCCTGTCTGTCTGTCTCTCTCTTCCTCGCTCTGTCTACACCTCTCTCGCTTCAGTCCTGGTGAAACAGGAGCACAGCAGAGACGAGTTGGACCTTGCTGCAGTGCCCCCCATGTCCATGCCCCTGGCACATGCTGCCAGTCTGGTGTGCACCCAGCTGCCTTCTCCTGAACAGGGCCACCCATCGGACAACCTTCTGTCCAGCTCCCCCCACGGCCTGGCCGCGGGCTCCGGACCTAGCCTGCTACCCCTGCAGGCCCCCGCTCCCTCCCTGGGCTCCCCTTCATTCCAGCACCTGCCTCACCTCCAGGGTCACAGTTTGCACCACCCTCCTGCAGACTGCCACATGACGTTCCAGCCGAGCTCTGCCCCTGCTCCGCCCCGAGCCCCCTACCAGCCCCTTCAGCACAGCCACTGTCACGGCCACAGCCTGTCCTTCAACGGCCAGTCCAGCCTCCCTCCCCAGGGCTACGAGAGGATGCCCTTTCAGCAGAGCCTCACTGCTACATCGCACCCCATGAGCGTGGGGATGGTGTACCCCTCCTCCCCCTGCTCCTCACCATCAGCTCCGTCCTCTTCAAGCACCAATCCCATTGCTGGATCTCCCCAGAGCCAGCAGCCCCTGCTCCCCCCCTCGTCACCTCACCTCCACACACTGGGAGGCTATCACTGCTCCCTAAATCCCCCTCAGGTACCTTCTCCCAGCGGTCACCCCCTCGCAGGGCAGCATCCCTCCCAGCTACAGCGGGCCATAGGCTACCACCCTGTAAGTCAGCGGTCAGCCTCCTGCCCCACACCAGCCAGTGCCCCTCCACCACGCATGATCCCCTCTCCACACTCTGGGCCTTCCTCCCCTCAGCTACACTCCATGCCCTACCAGTCTCCCACTTCCTCCTCCTCCCCCACTTCAGGTGGCAGCCCTCTGGGGCCCCTGCAACAGCAGCCTTCTCCCCAGGCCACAAGCCCAGTCATGGCAAGCCTGTCCCCAGCAGCAGCAGGCCCTCTGGTTCATCCTCTGAGCCCTCAGGGTCCCTTCCCTGCAGATGGGGAGAGAGTGAACATCAAGCTGGAGCCGGAGGAGAGGGAGCCCACCTTCCGCTCCATCGGCCTGCAGGACATCACGCTGGATGACGGTAAGGCGATCAAACGGTTCAGCGCGCGTCTGCTTTGATAGTTAACCTTGAGAAGCAGGCAGTTAGGAAGAGAAACATCCACATTTAATTAATTCAGTCTTTCTGCTCCTTTTAGCACGTTTTCCTTCCTCACCGCCTGTTTTTAGAGCATCTAAAACAGGGGATAAATTTACCCTACAAAATGTGATGCACGAGATATATTTGTATCTGCTGATGTAAAACAATCCAGAGCAGCAGTCGAATGCTTGATGTCTGATTACAGTGATAGCGTTTCATCTGTCATGGCAGCACACAGGTCCTGTGACTTTGTATTGGATAACTTAGACACAACTGTTCTGATAACTGTCGTATCATGTTAAAGTGGCTTATTGTAAAGCGCTGGGCTGCTGTAGTTTGGTGATGAATTACACTTTTGTATTATTTTGGGGGGACTTCTTAGAACTGGATTGCATCATTTTGTTCTTGCAAAGGCTGAAACACAGGGACTGCCCTTGTGTGCGGTGGCAGTAATTACGTCCTGTGCGCGTGTGTGCGTGCAGTAGCAGCTCTAATTAGGATGCTCAGGAGAACTTGTTGACTTAACAATTGACCATAAAGTGAGCACATGCATTTAGCAGTTTTTTTCTTCTCTGCTTTACATAAAGCGGTTGTTAGTCATCTCCCTCTTCAGGCGCCATTCAGAGCCTCGGCTGATTCGTTAATCCTAATGTTGTTTTCAGACCAGGGTTGTTCAGACTCAGGGTTAATAAATACCCCGGTAAGGCCGTCGAGGAGGTGTGAAAATGCACGTTAGAAAGAATCTGCATAAATATCACACGGCCATTGTCCATAAGTCACGTGTGAACGTCCAACAGCCACAGCACTTATGCAGGCACACACTCGAACACGCGTTTAAGCATGTAGCGTGTGTAAAACATCCACGTCCCATCGCTGTGCGCAGACATCTTTCATTTCTAATCTGTCTCTGACGTGGGGCTGGTCTCCCACTGCAGACGTGGCTGGCTTAAAAAAAGTGTGAGAAAAGTTTGTGAGTGACACAGTTCAGGCAGGAATGGAAGCTCTCCCTTCGAGCCGGCGGCTAAAAATAGCTTTCTGTGCCAGCTCAGCTCTGTAGGCCATGTTTTGAAGTAGAAACGTGAAGCTTCACCCAGAGTTTCAGGTCACAGCCACGGCCTCTTAAGTATCAGCAGACAGATCAGGGCGGACCACGGGAACATAAGGAGACGTGTTTAAAACTAAATAAAAAAATAATCTTGAGTGATGCTTTAGAGCAATTGTGCATAATTAATGTTGGGAAGGCGGCGTTAATGAGCAGGCTGTGTGATTAATGCTCTTAAAACAGGAGACGCAACCTCCTGCTCCTCACTTGGTAAGTAGAAGCGTCATCCTGGAGACGCTTTCCTGTCTCCACCGGCTCCACTCCCTCTTTTAGCAACACATTCAAAGCGACTTATTCACTCGTAGAAAACCGAACTAAAGTTCTTATTTCCGCTCGATGTCACGCTTGAATCGTACGAGGGATTAACTTCTGCAGTATTACCGCAGTGGAACGAGAGGGAATACGAGTGTGTAGAAAACTGCTCTGGTGAGCAAGCAGATGGCCCCTGTGACGCACACCAGAGCACGCTCGAGGTGTGTGTGTGTGTGTGTCTCCTGTGTTTATGTGTCTCTGTTTGATGCGATGGAGGTGCGAGAGCGTGCGCGCATGTGAGTGTGTGTGCGTAGGCAAGGTAGGAGACACAGGAGGTGAGAAGACAGACTGACAGACAGATGGACAGACAAGTTGAGAGTCCAACCCCGCTGCACGCTCACTCAGCCGAGACGCACAGTCAGAAATGTACCTGATATTTAAGCTTTAATGTAGACCTTTGGTCGTGTTGTGAAATGAAATGTCTGCTTTTAAAACACATTTATTTATTATGTCAAATAACAAGATGAACCTGATCGCGTCAACACACCTGGGAAAGAAAAAAGCTTCTCTCCAGCAAAGCAGCATAGGAAGTTAGTCAGAGCCACGAAAGTGTCAGAGCCGTGGCCGTGCACACGCCGCAGTATGTCTTCACTATGTGAATACAGCAGGGTGAAGACTGGTCCTCCTCCTCCTGTGGGAGAATTCACCGGTCCTGCTGCACTCAACTAATTAATCAGCGCGTTTCAACCCCTGTTTGCAGAGTGTGGATGAGAATGGATCAACACACAGTTATTGTAGTGTGTGTCCACAACAAACGCTGCTTTTTGTTGGCCCTGCCTTACCCAACACGCACAGCCTGAGGGTTAATAATAGCCGGGCTGGGCCGGGCCGGGCCGAGCTGGATGCCGAGAGAGAGAGAGACATCTGACAGTAATGATGAGACATAGAAAAGGAGTATTTCATCCATGTGTATGTGATGAGCAGCTTAGCTTAGCTTAGCTTAGCATGAAGCCTGATAATGGAGAATTAAGTAGCATCACTATAAAGGTAAAAGCAGCCAATGAACACATTTAGTTTGAGTTCAGTTTATCCTCAGACGGGGAAATGAAACCTCCCAGTCGCCCTAAAGCCAAACATCCCAGTTTACGGAGATTATGAGAGTTCTCTGGTCCCACTGAGAAGCAACGACATCCCCGTCTTTTCCCTCTCAGTGTCTTCCAGTTGGCAGACAGCTGCTGCCTGCCAGCAGTCTGACTGAGCGTTGACCTGAGATGTTCTACCAGTCCAAAAACAGAAAGAGACGTCAGTGAATCTCAGACTCACCGCGGACTCTGGTTCTAACCCAAATAAATTCAACATGAAGTTGGACACCTTTTGTGTTGTCTACCTTTATAAACCATCTTGGTCTTTGGAATGGCCGCTTCATCGCCATCTTCACAAAGATGGGCGCCATCGGTCGGCTGTGAAGTTCTGGCCGAGCAGCGTCTCGCTGACATCAGGCGCAAACTCGTCTCTGTGTCATTCTGATGTTAGTATGTGTGAGAGAGAAACTGTGGTTCGTAAAACTGTAAGTGAACGGATAAATCTGAGTTACTGTGCGTGTGTGTGCGTGTGTGTGTGTGTGTGTGTGCCACTAAGCACTAACAGAGAACTCGTGATTTGATGGTATGAGAAAACAGTGGAAGGAAAATAGTTTTCCGTCGGTGCTGCTGCTGCTGCCTCTCATTAAAACAATGGCAAACATTTGCTGATCTTTCCCCTGAAACCAGTGGAAACAGACTTTCTGTGTCATCTTTCCATACAATTACAGCCTTAGTGAGTATAACAGGGACTCTGTGCCTTCGTCGGGAGGGGGAACATGAAAATCTTGGAGCCTTCATTATGCATATGAACGTACAACCAAACACACATAAGGTGGATTATCGCCGTCATTCAGCACCAACCTCATGTTTGGAAAATGAATCACTGCTGCGATGGCTTCGACTTTCTGCATTTGAGTATTTGCAGTGTTTTTGATGGTAAATGTGTTTTTAGCCAGTTCGAGCTTTGGGAAGTGACTTTTCTAGATCAGCTGATGGATAATGGGAACAGTTCATCAGTAAGTGAGCTGCTGTACGTATGCGTGCACGTGGGCCCGTGTTTTCCTCCCTGAAGCCTGGTCCTCTGATCGACCTGCCGAGCGCTCGCACTGCTCTGTGCTGTGTCAAAGGCGAGCGTCTTGTGAACCACCTACAGTCAGATCAAATGGGAAATCCACCGATGAATCACAGACATGAGTGACTTTGAGAAACTGACGCTACAGTGAGGCTGTGTGTCGATCACCCGCTGAGTCACGTAACTCCCGGAGTGAAGTAAAAATAAGACACATTTCAGAGCAGGTTCCATCGTCTGACCGTCTGTTTCCTGTGTGTGTGTGATTTCACGCTGGAGTTTGGTGCGAACACATGCACATGTCACTTCAGGGCCTTCAAATGGAAACCGTGTGCTCTGATATTCCTTCTTTCAGGCACATTACGCTTGATCTGCTGGACAGAGGACTCAGTCCGTCCTCAGACTGCTGCTCTGCCAGAGTAACGTCTTCTCAGGGTGTCATTAGGATAATCACCCATTGTCCTTCTGGACGGTAGACGTGTTTATCATCTGCCTAGTTCACTCCTTCCAGTGTACCAGAGGAAATGAGATGATGACGGTGCTCTCCCGCTGGATGGGAAGCTCCTCATCCAACGCGGCCGGATCCGACACTGTGTCTGTTTAGTTCTGAAAGCTGCTGTGTCTGTGTGACATTTCGTAGGAAGGTGAGAGATTTCTTTTAAGGTCGAGAGATCGCGTCTTTGTCTCGCTTTCTCCCGACTCGGCTGCCAGTCGATGGTTGGGTTGAACTCGGCGCCCGGCTGAACTAGGCTAGCTGCAGTCCCAGTCACAGAGATTCAGGCTTTGAGCTGCAGAGAAACGGCCACATTACTGTATAAGGGAAGGTTAGGATTAACACGTTGACAGTAAAATGTGTGTGTATGGTGATTTGGTGGGGGGGGTGCCACACTTGTGATGGGGTTCATAGTTTATGTGCCACCCAGGCTGCTGTTAATGGTGCAGCTGACTCATAATATGCAGAATATTAAAAAGCCGGGGCCCACAGAGGAAGGAGAAGTAGCAGTATTACCTGTCGTAGTATTCGTTGGCTGACTGCACATGTATATTTTGACTAGGGAGCCCCCCCTCCCAGTCATCTGCAGAGGATCTCCCTCCGCTGGAGCCACTTACTACGGCGAGCAGCGCTGATTCACCGGCTTTCTGCTGCAGCTCGTCTGAGCGATACCAGTAAACCTGAGAAAACACTGTCAGCATGTGAAACTGAGCCGAGGCCCGACTCGACTCAAACCTCTCTTTCACTTCTGGATCACTGATGTGTGGAGCTCCAGCTCACGCTGAATGACTGTGTCTCCAGCGTAGACGATCTGCTCCTCACTGATGTGGGAACATGAAGCCTCTGTTTCATGTAGAAATACGTGTAACTGCCCTTTTTTGAGCTGGTGCGGATCACTGAAGTCGATGCTGTGCTGCATCCAGGTTGATTCCCTGAGACGGGAAACGTTTAGCTGCCGTTTCCTACTTTCCATATTAAGACTGCTTGGAAACTGAAATGGAATTTTGCTTCCAAAATAAAACAAAATACTTTTTTTATGGTCCCAGGTGAAATATTTGCAGCTGAAACCTGGAGAGCGAAGCCTCACAAACCTCTTCACCTTAAACAGAGAGAATCTAGTGGAGAGGGGTTGTTTTACCGCGTCAGCGAGTCTTTCATCGGTTAGATTAACGTTTGCCTCTGCAACAATCTAATCAGTACAGCGGAAAGCGACATGTTTCTGCAGACGCCCACTTGTTGGCGTGTGTGTGCGTGCGTGTGTGTGTGTGTGTGTGTGTGTGTGTTGCGCATATTCCTGTGGTGTTTGAGCAGTTCTCTCCCATGAGGCCTTTTGTTGACTTCTTTCTTTCTGACTGCAGACGTATTTAACATTTTAGTGTAAAATCATTTTTCACTAAATCACTTGAGAGCTTGGACAGAAGAAGCACCCCCCACCCCCCACCCCCACCCAGCAGTGTTTTAATCAGTAAAGCTGCTCTTATTCTGCGCCGGTCATTTAGCAGCTGTTTATTTTGAGCCCAGTTGCAGCACTTGTCTTTGGAAAAGGTCGCGCCCTTTAAAGGAGATCTGCAGCCCTTCATCACAGCTTTATTTCAGCCCTCGTGTTGTGCCTTCTATATACAGAGGTAAATGTTTGTTTTGGTTGTCACAGTGTAGTCGCATGAGTGCGTGGTGCTGCTGCTGCTGCTGCTGCTGCTGCTGCTGCTGCGTGTGTGAACATGGTTGACATGGGAAAGGAAGAGCCTCCCACGCTAACAGGATGATGTGTGATGGTGGCCAGACACAAGAGCAAGCGGCAGAAAACACAAATAAAACAGCACAGCAAAGAGCTGCTGGTCCCGCGACAGACGCTGCGTGAAGTTTAAGCAGTGTGAAGGAAGGGCGGTGGAAGGAAAAGTGATTTTACTGGATTTACTTCAGTGTGTGTCATCACATTTAAATACGGTTTCTCTTTTTTCGCCTGAGTCACCTCCTGCCACCTGAAAAAAGAAGAGAGGAGTCAGTTTACCGTAAAGTGTGTGTGTGTATGTGTGTGTGTATGTGTGTGTGAGAGGCCAGAGGAGGGTCTGACAGCTCTGCTCTCAGAGGGGCCACAGGTCCATCTCCGTCCTCCACACACCCGTTTGTCCAACCTGGTTTCTGCAGACACGAGAGACGACAGAAACAAACGGCAGTGACTCTGTGTCCGCATTAGTTCTCCCTCTGTTGTCTGTTTGACACGGTGTCCCTGAGTGTGTCCCTGAGTGTGTCCTGCACGCGGAAAGCTGACAGCGCATTTAACCGGCAAACCCCGCTGTCCTAACTGTGTCCTAACTGTGTCTTCCAGTCGGCTTGAGTTTGACTTCTGAGGAACTGGGGGTGGAACGACGCTGCCCTCTGCTGGCTAACGTGTGTTTCTCTTTGTCTGTCTCCTCACAGTGAATGAAATCATTGGCAGAGACATGTCCCAGTCCCCCGGCGCTCACGCTCCTCCATCAGCACACAACCACTCATAGCTATGTGCTCACTCAGGCCCTGACTCCACCCCCCCTCCAGCTTTCACCCCCCCCGCAACACCGCGAGCGATGGAGCGAGGGGAAGAAGAGACGAGGCCGTGGTCAGAGACGTCCAACGAGTCTGGTGGAAGTGTCCGTGGACCTGCACCAGCCTGACGAGAAGACGTCCTGAGTGGTCTCATTGGTTTAGACGAGCAGGTGGAAGAACTCATTTAGGGAAAGCTGCGTGTTAGCGCCAGACGTTAGATGTCAACACTTCATTCAGTGGGTGCCTGACCCGTCCGTCTTCCTGACCGGACAGCGCGCGCCGCCGTCCCTCTCTCACCAGCATCGCGACTGAACACACATAAAGATGCAGGTTGTATTTTAACCTGGAACAAATCATCATGTTTCATCCTGTGAGCGAGCAGCGTCCTGCAGGGAAATCACAGTGTGGTCATAGAGAAATAAAGAAACCCAACCATCAGGAGTCAGTGGAGGGAAAACCTCCAGCAGAACCAGGCTCATCTGGGGTGGGGGACAAATCACAAAGACAAAGACGCATTTATTTTCTGGAGCCACTGCTCATAGAAAGCGTCTTCTAAAATTGGGAGCTGACTCATCTTTTAGAAAACCGGTCCACAGCCGAAGCCCACGTCCACCAGACCGTTCAGTCCGTGTTCAGATGCCTCTTGGCCCGGTCCTGACATTTGCATGAACACCTTGCACGTGTGGTCAGTCCAGGTGGGTCACGGCTCTGGAATGTGACGGCACCATGTGTCCACGGAGAGACTCAGACATGCACGGTGAGAGTTTCTCACAGGAAGCGAAGCTGATTGAAGGAGAAACTGTCGATTAGCCATAAGATCCGTTCTCCCCCTCTCTTAATGCTAAACACAGCGGCCTGGGAGACGGGACCCGCTCCTCAGGTGCTGGTCCGAGACCTGCAACATTCCACGAGTTGCTATGTAGGTATCTGTACGTCACCCCCTCCCACCCCCCGCCCTAACTTTTAGCAGCTTTGAATGAAGCAAAGAGTCCTGACGAGGACGGATCGAACCCTCCTGATCATTACCTTTCATTTCAAAGACGTTCTGAAGATGCCCGTTATTTATTTCCTTGTTACAGAGAAGTATTTTCTTAGAAGTCCTCTGACATTTCGTTCCATACAGTCACTCCCCAACGCTCCTGTGCCTTCTGTTTCCTAAGCCGCCGTACTTAGAAGAGCAGATTAAATCTATCTTACACTGAGGTATGCCCCCCACCCCTAAAGGACAGTCCTAGAGAACATCTGGATTTTCCACATCCCTGCATTTGCAACAATCAATATTTGCTGTTCACAATCAGAGGCGGCGCGTGAACGCGTCTCTCCGTCCCCCTCGACGGCGGTGCAATAATCCAGCCCGGAGGAAAGACTGTTGTACAGTGGCGAGGATGAAGCTTTCTTTGCCTTAAGCTCGACAACGATGCCCCTGCATGTAAGACGGTTTGCAGGTGAAGACTATTCAGCTATGCATTCAAATTCTGCCTCATGCCTTTTAAAAACGAGAAAACACAAAAAAACCTTTGATGCCTATAGAAGTAGACGGTAGATGCTTGTTTGACTCCATCAGCCAGTCTCTGCCTTTGTGGAGGACGCAGCTTCTTAAGTGTGTGTGTGTCGCTTGGTGCTTGTATCACAGATGCTGTACAGAAGACGGGAATTGTACGAGTCCTTTTTTCAACCACAGAAGCACACGGATGTATTTAGGCTATGCAAACTATAACAGCAGCAAATGAGAAGAGAAGACGCTGAAGATGAGATTAGAAACTTTTTGTAATGTTGCTTATGAACTTCACAGAGCAGATAGTGAGAGCACATCGCTATGGAAACTGTTAGGAGGCCTTAACTCTGTGTGTCCGTATGCTGTTCTGGGTCGATTTGTTTCCCGTGACTACGACGCAAGTCAGCAACTATTACTACAATGTTTTCGTTTGTCGTTTTGGGTGGGGGCACCGGATGGAAGACGGGGGTTTCGTGGGAGAACAGAGATGGCGTCTGTCCGCATAAAGCAACAAAACCAGCATCGACAGTAAACTCTGGTTGCCGTTCTCTCCCGTCACAACCAAAGACCGAACAATATGATGAAAGCAGCAGAGACTGTACAACTCTATTTTTGATACTTTGAAATTGCTGTCATTCCTAAAACGTTGAGGACATGTAGGAGTGTTGAGAAATATATATATACACTTATATATATATATATATATATATGAAACCTGTTTGGTATATACATATATAAGATGAAACTGTTTTGTAAAATAAAAGGGAAATACAGGTTTAGCTGATGTTTACCGAGCCTTGTATTGTCATTTCTTGTATATTTTGTATGTTTAAATTTTTGTAATTTTGAAGACTGCAGTGCTTTTTGAACTTATTCTAATGGAATACATTGCATCATACTGTAGGCTCTAAAGTAGTGTATATCAATAAAACAGAAAACTCAGTCGTGGTTTCACGTCACTTTGTTCAGTTTGAGACAAACGTGGTCCTGGTCCAGTATCGTTTCTTGCGCCATGCGGACAATGCAGATGCATAGGGCCCTGCAGCCACTAGGGGGCCCTGAGCTACCGCATTTCAAATATTTTTACCAATTACATGTAATTCAAAATTATGTTGAAAGAAACTTCTGTAAACCGTTGTGTAGCCCTCAGGTCCTGACCAGTCTGGACCGGAGTGGCTTAATTCACATTTTAACATGTCCACATCATCTGGGCACCTGTGCTCTTTACATAATTATGTAATAAACCACATTGTTGAATCTCAAACAAGCAGAAACAGTGGATTTGGGAACCTACTATAATTCATTGCAACAAATAATTGAAGAATTTAAAATTGTTAATACGATTCAAAACAGGGCCCCCAAAATAATCTTGCTTAGGGGCCCCGCAGACCCAGAAACGGTCCCGTCCTGATCCTTAGTTTAGAACAAAAGCCACTGTGTGATTTGGCGCCATCTAGTGATCAGACCTCAAAGAAAAGCACTAACAGAAGACCGAAACAATCTTTATCGTTTACACTTTATTGTTTACAGTCTTATACACAGATCTAAACTCATACAAGTGTCAAACTTGCATCAAAAGAAACATTTCCTCTGCCACCAGAGGTTGACGTCGGGCACAGTAAAGGTGAAAAAACTAAGACAGCTGGCAGCAGATCTGTCGCAGGAAAACTCATGCAGCTTTACACAGTATTCCGGTCATACGCAGGAATTAAAGACGCTACAGACGGTCTGGAAACAAAAACTTAGAAGAGATACTGTACAGTAGCTGAGGTCCATCATTATAAAAGGCTTCGGGAGACGCCTCCGTCCTCTTACTCAAGCTTATTAACTAAATATCCACTTTTTTTAGGGAACTGGATTAATTAAAATATCAATTCAATAGAATCTATTTGTCATGTCGCTCTGTTAAAGATGCTCAGTTCCTTAACTGCTCGAAAAAAACAAAGTCTAAATATGATGATAGATATAAAGTTGGTCATATAAATGCTTTAGAAAGATAGAAACACACAAAAAGAATGGGAACACGCGACCTCGGTGGTGTTACTGTAGTTTTAACTCACAGTCCCTGCAGCTCAAGGCTCAAATCAACGACAGGTAAACAGTACAATCAGATTTCCTCTTTGTTTCAGTAGTCTAAGTCAGTCTTTATGGCTTCTTCTCTGGGTTTGATGGCACCACCACACACCTGGAGACCATCAAATCACTAACACACTGGATCAGAAAAAATGAAATCTTGCAGCCGAGTGATCATTCAGAAAGGCGTAGACGTGGTTTGTATAGACTCAAGCATTTCAGGATGAACATCTGTACAGTGGGGGTGCGGGGCAGTGATATGGGTTTGTCCGTCTCTTCTCCATGAACAGAGCTTACTGCACAGGGAACTCTATGCATGACACACACAGTTAGGAGCCCAAAAGGAAGCTTAGGAGCTTTAGCTGCTTCGCCTGCGGACGTCTAAGCTCCAACAGTGGCTTCAGGAGCGTCGGCACCAGCAGTGTGTGAATAAATGGCGGAACGGGAAGAGGATCGGCTGCTGTTTGACACTGCACTGGGAATGACTATACGGATCATCGTAATAATTGGGAGGCGAGTGCTCGTCTGTGGGAGGTTAAGTTGAGGCAGGTAGGAGGGGGTGGAGGGCTAGCGATCAGTTACAGAACAGCAAGTGGACCTGCTGGCCGTAGAAGAGGTGGTTGGAGTGCTCAGCTACAGCCTGTCTGGCGATCTCCTCGCTGGGGAAGGTGACCAGGGCCTCACCGCTGCACTGGCCACTGAAGTTGTACAAGATGAGAACAGCGTCTGGTTGAAGCTGCAGCAAAAAAACAAAAGACAAGTTGCTTATTTTCCTGTAACAGCGTCATTGAAACACCAGGGGGAGCCCTCACAGCCAGGAACAAGAAGCTCCACTCATCAGACGGTTTAGTCAGGTAGAAAAAAGGTTATTGGGCAAAGTTTGAAGAGGAGAAGCAGAGAACATGCTGTTCCCAGTGGAGCTAAACCCACAGTCATTAGTTTACATGCATCTTCCATCAGACTCGAGTTTGATGGAAGTTCCTTCACATACGAAACCTCACAGATGTGTACAAAGAGAGTTCATGCACTGAGGACACCATCCACCTGCAGCGAGGCATCAATCAACAACCACCATCATGACGAGGTTTAGCGCGGGAGTGCTGAATCAGAACCGATGCTGCAGCGACGTGAGACGAGACAGTGTTGGTGGGAAATTTAAAAACACGTGCGCCGTGCAGCAGTCCAGACGCAGCACTCCTCGTCCACAGCAGAAGGACTGATTAGTTCAGGACGCGTCAGGCCGACGCGCCGGGTCAGACGTGTGGTAACCAGATAAAAAGCAGCGACACACATTTGGGAAATGCAGGATCTGACGGCTTCAGTGAACTCTGGTGATTTGCAGGTTGAAGAGGTGATTTTATTCACTGCAACGCTGACGTTTCGTGCACAGTTTAAACATTTAACTTTGATTGACACTAAAACTCGACCTGCAGATCACCAACATCCTGCTCACCGGGTTATTTCATGCTGCACTATGCATTAATCCAACCCTATGATCTGGGTCTCTGGTTCTCTGGGCCGGAGGCTCTCCTTACCTTGGGGCGAGTCCCTAAAGACAGAGCCATTCTTTGGGCTGAATCAGACTCCTGGCCTGTTCGCTCATCTGAACCACGCCGCTGTACTCGTCAGGGGCGTACTACAGATAATGAACGGACAGTCAGGGAGGGAGGACTCCACATGGTTTCACACATGACACAGTTTGAGATGAAGGAAAGTAGAAGTACATTAGAGCCACACACCTTTCCTCAGGTTTATGAGAAGACTTTATGGTGGATTTAACGCTTAACGTTCTGCAGGTTTATGAGGAAGACAAACACGCCGCTAACAGGCTTTATTTGAATCACACAGAGCGACCTGGCAAAGGGCTGCGCTGGTGTGGGAACCGCTTTCTCACCCAGAGCCAGTGTGAAACACGCTGCTGCAGCCAGAAACATGCAGTGAGGATAAAATGACTGTGGTTCAGCCAACAGTCAGGGCGCGACACACACACACACACACACCTCACCGTGTAAAGCTAGTCCTGTTGGATGCTCGCTACCTCCTGACATAATCACACATGTGGCCTCTGACCAGAACCAAACCCTAACCACATAAGATCAAACTAAACCCAAGTTCTTCACCCTCTACCTGCCGACAACCATGAATGGTTACGACAAAAAGTCCTCACATCCACGCTAGCCCCCTTAAAGATAAAACACACACACACACTTCTAAATATAAGGTTCTGCTTAGAGAACTCCAGCTGATTCAGACTTGCAGCAGAGTGTAGAGGAAGCACCTTTAACGGATTGATTTGACGGTTAAGTTACGAGTAAAGAGCTCATCCACATAGAACCACACACACGTTCTGCTGTTACCTGGGCAGCACTGCACTGACACCTCTAGAGAGAAGAACAGTTGGACCCTACAGAACTGTGGCCTCGGTTCCGAGCAGCGCGCACTGACCTGGTATCCCTGGAAAAAGCTGAGGATGTCCTTCACTCCCGTATTGTAGGGCAGACCCTGCATCCTGACCAGGGCGCCGGGCTGGGGGAGCACAGGAGAGGCTGCGGCTGCAGAAGGGTGGGGCTGGGCTGCGAGCGCTGCTGCCACTGCTCCTGGTGGAGCTGCAAAGTAGCCAACGGTGGACGGAGAAACGGGGGGGCTGGAAAGAAAGGATGACAGCAGATGAGTGAGGAGTAAATGCTGACGGTGGAGGCAGAGCGGGTCGTTCTAACCTGGGGTAGTAAGCGGTGTAGTTCATGTTCATGTTCATATACAGGTGTGGCTGAGGAGGGTAGTAGGCCAGAGCGTGAGCAGGGCTGTGCGCCGTGGTCTGAGGCGCTCTGGGCGCAGCCAGCAGGGGCGCCTGGTAGAGGGCGACCTCGGAGAGACCGGCCGGCAGCGTGGGGAAGGCGGTGTAGGCTGCGGGTGGGGACAGACCTAGAGACACACGTGACCAGAGTCTGGTTATTTACACAAACAAAAGTCTGTCCTGACCTGCAATAAAAGAAACTGCTGAAAGCTACAAGTTCATTTTCAAACACAAGACGTGTGTTTTCACGTTTGCTTTAAATCCTGGTAAATTAAACACAAACTAACGGACTCGTCTTCTGATCCTAACACACCACGGGAGCGTTTCACAGAATCTCTGCACGTGTCACAGCACAAACGCTTTATGTCGGGCATTTAGCCTCCCCAGCCTAGTGTGTCGCTCAGTGCGTCACTCTACAACACACGCGCTCCCACACGCACGTGCAGTACCAGCTATCAGTGTGGGACTGTGGACAGCTGTGATCTCACTCAGCAATAAAACGTAGGCGCTACTTAACCTCCAGGAACCAGAGAAGGTATATTACATGTGTGAATCAATTCTCCTTCCCATCATTTCATATGAAGTTTGAGATGTTTGCTTGAATCCAAAGAGACACAAAGGCTTCTCCGAGTTCCCTCAGTGTCCCACTAAATGGAAAACTCAAAAGTCTGTTTGACCTGTGCACTTACAGGGAAGTTTGCAGGGTGGAGGCGAGAGGCCGCTGCGGTTCAGGGTTCCTCCCATCAGCACGATGCTCATCTCCTCTGTGGAGCACTGGAACACCTCCACGTAGCGGTCCTTCATCGTCTTCTTATGGCACTTCTGGGCCACCATGAACGCCTTGTCAGAGGACTTCATTTGGATGAAAGCATCCCCAGAGGGCCGACCCTGCAGGGAGAAGGTCAGGAGGAGCTCAGAGCGGCTCCCTGGGGTCAATGCGTCTCAACTTAGTGTAAAATGGAGCCGGTCTGACCTGCTGGTTGAGGACCATGTGGACCCCGTGGGGTTTGATGTCGACGGTGTGCTCGCCCATGAACTCCAAGATGTCCTCGATGCCCGCAGCGTAAGGCAAACCACGGAGACGGACACAGTCGCGTGCGCTGCTGGCCGCTGGAAGGAAGGGAGGCGTGGCGAGGACCGGGACGGGCATGATGGGTGAGGGCGGCAGGGTGGAGATCAGAGGCGTGGACATGTAGCGGTTCAGCACCTGGAAAACACAAGACGGGACGACGAGTGGTGAGTCAAATCTCAGAGAGCACAGAGGAACTCAACGGGACGGCTGACCTCAGTGACTGAACACACACACACACACACACACACACACGCATGAGCTGAAGGGAAAAGTTTCACAGCAAAAAAAAAAAAAGCTCTGGTTGTGCAAACTCAACAGATTTACTGGATCCAGTTCTCTGAGCATGTTTCTCTGTGTTGCCATGACAACATTTCTGACAGGGGAAGTGGCTGCTGCGATCATCAGACCGTGTTGATTGGTGTCAGAAGGGGAACTTTTCATATTATTCATGGATTATTACAAAAGCCTTTTCTGGAGAAGCTTAATGTGAAGACAATAAGAAACAACAGCGTTTTCTTCCTCGGGGGACGTTTACCTGCTGCACCTCCGCTGCGGTGCTGCGGAACAGCTCGATGTAGCGCTTCCCCAGGATCTGCTTGTGCTTCTTCAGGGCGTTCTGGGCGTATTCTTCGCAGGAGAAGAGCACAAAGGCGTCGCCTGTGGGCCGCCCGTCGGGGTACTTGACGAAGAGCAGGCCCTCTGAACCATCTGTGACCGGGCTCTCCGGGCCGAGGAAGGACAGCACTTCCTGGTGTGTGGCGGTAAACGGCAGCCCTCGCATACGGATGATCACCTGGTTCTCCTTGGACAGGAACTGGGTGACCTCATTGGACGTGCCTAGAGTCACAGCAAAGCTATGATTAAACACCCGGCTCTTCTCGTGGTGAAACCCCCCGCCCCGCCCCGCCCCGCCCCCTACACAACCTTCAGGACAGTAGCACAAGACGTGTGTGTGTTTCAGGCTCAGCAGGAACCCAAACACCGGCTGACCTGTGTTTGGGTTCCTGTTTACTTGAAGAAGATTCACTAATTTATGGACAAAGCGAACGAGGAGAATAAAAATAAAGAACATGCTGCTCTCACACATTTGCTCACAGCACAGGTAAAGAGCAGATGAGAAGCACGTGACCGTGTTTTGATGACCTCTCCAGATACTCACTCAGTGATTAAGCCAATCACCAGCTGCTGCTCGTCTGCTACGATGTTTGAGTGAGTTTCTCTGCTCGGGGGAAAACGTTTTACATTATTGTCCCTTTTCCTGAGCTGTGACCCACGAGAGCGTCATCGTTTTATTTTAAAATTACGTTAAACTACTGATGCTTGAGACATTCACTCACACGTCTACTGCTCTTATTCCTACTGATAATAGAAAGTTATTTCTGCCTGGAGCGTTGGGGTAAAGTCCAGCGTGCCGTCAGACTGTATTGATCTTTACTCAGAGTAAAGTCCGCCGTGGGTTATCTGTGACGACTGACTGTGCTGCTTTGTCTACTATCTCTTTTCTGTGTCACTGCTGGCTGCTGCGCCACGGTCCAGAGGCCCCGGGCCCTACTTTTGTCTCTTCACACCCTCTTTGTATCAGCACTGAGTCGGTCCTTTCAGAGCCTCCTGCCCGCTCTCCCTCGGGGGAGTTGAGCTTGAGGCTAAACTGAACAGGTGAGACGCTGTTAGCCGAGGGTGAAATTTCTCTCTAACTGGCCTTTGGGGGGGGCGAGGCAGTGGAGGAACGGGGGGTGCTCCTCACAAAGCGCCTTTCATTAGACCAAGATAAGTTGCTCGAGAATCACTGGAATGAAGAAGACACAGTAACAGGAGAGAGAGAGAGCCAGAGCACAAATGAGCTTGTTTACAGCCAATGAGCTGCTCTTCCTCAGACGTGGAATTCTTGGTCCTGTTTTGCATACGAGATGCAGAAGAAGCCATGAAACAGAAGGACACCGTCACACCGCAACAGAAAAATCTGAACCCTAACCTCCAGCGATCTTGAGGAACTCCTCTCCCGTAGCCTTGTAGACCTTAAAACAAAAAAAGAAAAGTCGTCAGACTAAATAAATCATATCAGCTTCACAAAATAAGAGCAGAACCCCGACTCTGACCTCGATGTAGCGGCTGCCCATGTGGTGCTTGTGGCGCTCCAGCGCCAGGTCCCTGTGCTCCGAGTTGATGAAGCGAACGAGGGCCTCTCCGTTCCTCCTGCCCTGAGCGTTGAGACACAGAGCCACGCCACCCCTGAAACACAGGCGCACAGGTTCAGGAGTCCGTCGCTGACAGAATGCTGGGAGCTGCCGCTCTGCACGCGTAGACACATACTTGGCAATGTTGAGGCCTTTAAAGAAGCGAGCGATGTCTTGGTCCGACGACTGCCACGGAAGTCCTCGAGCTCTGATCACCGTCTCGCTGTCCACTGGCTCCGTCTTACTGCTGCCATGTCGAGGGAGAAAAAGATGCAGGAAGGCTCTCGTTAGCGGTGGAAGGGAGCCGTTCGCAGGTTGCAGGCACAGAGCGCTTAACGCGGTAACACACTCCCATGATGAAATGTCAGGGGGTCGCGGAGGTGACAGGCTTCTGGCCCCCTGAGAGCAGCTCTGCTACCGGATAGCCAGGTAAGCACTTGATGGAAAAGTTGGACCGTTTTAATGACACACTTGTGGTTTCCCTGTTGCTGTAATCAATGCTGAGAGCGAGAGGTCTGAGGTCTGAAGGGGGGGGCTGTAAGCGCCGCTGCTGGCGAACAGGTGGCAGAAACACTCGCACAGATAAGGTGAGATAAACGTACCTGTACTGAAAGTTCATACATACCATGCGCCGGAGTCGAACTTGTACTTGACCGTTTCAACACAGGAAAACTTGTGATCTGACAGAAAAAGAAGAAGAAGATGAAGATGATGATGATGAGAGCTGCTGCATCATGTTTCTTCTTGCAGAAGAACAGGTTCCCCCTGCAGTGTGAGTTCGGAGCATTCCCGTCACAGACAGACATACCTGGCTGGCATCAGGCCGGAGGCGATTGCCACATATCAGATTAAGGTTTGATTTATTTGCACTGCAGCATATCTGGAGTCACCTTCCACCCACGCCCGATATCGGCAGTAAATAAGACGAGGTGCTGTCAAAAAAGCACGGCCTGCTGCTGGACGCTGCAGACCAGCTGATTACTCACTGTACGGCTCAGCCAGGACGCAGAGTATCAGCTGCACCATGCTCGTCACCTCGCCCACTCCCACCAACGGCTCCGACGCCGCAGGAAGACCCGCGTCTGCGCACGCAGTTGAGGATGTTGTCGTTGTTGCGATTTAACTGGGGCAGGACGCATCGTCAGCGACGTGGCGACAAAGGATACACTCCAACATGGAGGCAGGTGTGAGCTTCTGCACTGGGCCGGCGCCGGGGCAGCATTTGTGAAAGTCTTTCCTCAGATCCACAAATGAAGAGAAACATTCGGGAAGCACGAGATTCTGAGAAGGAACGAGTCAGAGGAGAAACTGGCTCAGTGAAAGTATGGCTGACACGAAGGAGGCAGGTGTGCAGGAGCCGCCCTCGTGTTGCTGCATCAGAGCCCAAAGGCTTAAAAGTCATTGCTCTCTCGAGTTTGTAGCGTTACTCTGCAGCACAGGACTATTTATCACAAAACATCAAATCACCAGCAGAGCAAAGCAGGACCAGTCCGTTTAGTCCCATTACTGGTTTTCCAAAACAACAGCGAGCATGACGTGTTGAGCAGTCAGCAAAAAGCCCGTCTGGGAACCTTTCACCTGAACAAAATCCTCACTTTCAGGAGCACAAACCTTCTTGGACGCTTCGGGGTGGAGGGCCTGGCGCACGATGAGGGGGCTGCTGACACAGAGCGTGTAGGAGCTTCGGCCGAGGCACTTGACTTCCGAGGACACCGACTGGTGAAACTGTGTGGACGAGAGGGGAGATTTTATTTTTATAGAAACGATGCACCTGCTGCAAAGCTCCACGGTGAGAGCAGCCGTGTTGTGTCTGACATCCGACCGTGTGCGTGTTTGTTTCTCGCTAGGAACGAGGCTCGCCGAACAGGTTTTGGTGTTGTGCCGTGGAGAGACGGAGCCGACAAAAAGGCAGAGCAGCGATGAGTTAGCTCCGAGCACGAGGAAGAAAAACAAACCAGTCAGGTTCCACCTGCCCGTCCCCACTTTACATGAACGGATGGGTGCAACACCTGATCCTAGATTCCAGGAAGTCCAACACACGTTTACTCAGAACTACAGCATGAGCAGTCTACACCTCCTCCATCCACACCGCTGACGGGGGCGAGGGGAGCTCTGTCTGTCTCCCTCTCTCTCTGTCTGTCTGTCTCTCTATGTCCGTCTCTCTCTCTCTCTGTCTCCATATCTAAGTTTGCATAATACCCGACTTGTTCTTCAGCGAGACAATGTCAGACAGAGACTACCTTGTGGGTGAGTGGTGGGTTTTTTTTCCTGGCTCCTCCCAGAAAAATCTGACCGTCTGGAAACGAGACCCCCTTAAACTGACTGGTTTCACATGGCCACTGGCTACGTATGACGGATCGTTAAACGGCGAGGTGCATGTTGGGACATGCCCCTTAACAGTCAGAGAGAAATCCAGAGTCTTTGGCAACAGCAAGCAGCTGCAGGTTGGTAGGGGGTTTTACATGGTTAAAAACAACAGAGTCGTTGTTGGGTTAATAACAGTGGGATCTGAATGACCTGACGCAGGACGTCGTGTTACTTCTCGTCCTGACGTCAGATCCAGAAGTTACTCCATTACAGGCTGCTGTAACTGTGTTTAAAGAGTTATTGTTATTTAGCATATTCACAATATGAGCTGTGAAGTTTTACTCCTGGGACGTCCTGGCAGCGTGAACGTTATCTTCCTTATGAGCCAATCCACTGCTAAACAAACTGTAGCAGCAGCAGCAGGACACAAGCCGTGCAGAAGCATTTACAGTGACGGGCGCCACTGTCCCGCGACTCACACGTTCTCTGCTGTGTTTTGGTTTTTTCTCTCTGCAGGTTAAAGCTGATAATTAACAATTAATAAAAGCAGCTTTTAAAATACTTGGACCATTTATTGCTCCTTTGCAGTAAACACAAATGACGACACCGAGCAGATACACTTTTCTGTTTGCAGTGGTAACAGCACTAATGTTTGCACACAGCTGTGCATGCAGCTCCACTTTGGCCAACAACTTAAGCCGGGCTTCTGAAAGAAAAGCGTCATGTCATAAAGGAGCTCGCCGACACGCCCCCCACCTTTCTCCTCTGTGTGTCTTTTGATTGAGCAAACATGTTGAGCTGAAGTCAAATGGGTGTAGGTGTAGGTGTAGGTGTAGGCCACTGAGTCAGCTACGTGCCGCTTCTTTGCATTATTCCGCGCGGCATGGCCCAAGCCTGCGCTCTGAAAGATGAGGGGGAGGAAGTTGTCCTATCACAGTCTGCTCTTCGCTGTAGCTGGAGGCAGGACGGTGCCGACCGACACCAACTCCAGTACAAGCAGCAGTGAGAGGCGGGTCACGTGTCGCTTCTGACGGCGCCCCAATCAATTTGGATTTCAAAAATGTGTATGATGGATGAACAGATTCAAACAACTCACGAAGCTTAGTGATAGTTTTAGGCATCGCATGATTGCTACATGCAAGATTAGTTTCCAATGCTCGAACCGCACTGCTGTAAACACAACAGACTCCAATTAAAAACGCATTTGCCTTCAAACCGCAGTGAGTTACTCATCACAGCGCTGCCATCACCCGACTGACTGCAGACACAGTCGCTGCAGCAACAGGCACAAAAGTCAACATCAGAATTCTTTGAAGATCCTCCACACCCCCACAACGAATGGCATTAACTTGTTATTTCAGTCTTAGGAATCCTCAGACACACCCTGTAGAGATGACAGAGGTGATGATGGGCTGCAGTAACCTCATCATCACCATCCTCATTCTCATCACGGCGGTTTGTCATTTCTCTGCAGCCGTTCGGCACAGTGTGTGGACGAGACGCTTCTCGCCGGTTCTTAGTCTCTTGTCTTTGGCTGAAGCAAACGTGCTGCAGCCTGGCGGAGAGACGTTTCAACCAGTGAGGCAGAAATATGCAGCGCGACACACTCAGCGTTATCTCTCTGCACGGCGAAAAGCAAAATGCAAACCCTGTCTGTGAGCAGCAGAGCGACTGACTGCTTCATTTTCCCGTTGTGCAACAGAGGCTGGTGAAATCAAATACTGTGCGTTCAGTATCACGGGTCTACGGACTCCAGCAGGACAAGTGTGCGTCAAACTGCTCTGATTTTCAGCCCCGGGCTTTTTTGGAACCTTCATAAATATTTCACTAAGGAAAAGCGACTGACGACCTTGGGAGCTCTGACCACAAAGGTCAATGTGACAAACGCACCGACCAGGAGCCGCCGTTTGAATCGGTTTAACCCGAACCCGGCTTTGCTGAGGGTCCATCTTAAAAACTAACTATCTGGTGTGATTTTCTGTCCTTTCCTGTGTCCACACGGACAAAACTAATCTTCGAGTGACCAACAGGGAGAGAAAGTAAGCAGCTAGACAAAGGCACCAACAGAACAAACTGATTAGTTGGGTTAATGTTTAGAGGCTCAGCACTCAGACCACATCTCCCGTCAGAGCACGTCGACCGCCAGACTGTGGCTCGAAACCACCAAAAGAGTCATTAGAAACAACCCCTCTCTCTCTCCACCGACCCCCCAAAGCACCCACAGGCCCCGCGGCCGCAGCACTGGCGGCCTGATAATGGGAGGTTTTACTTTATGAAAGGGTGAGGTGACGGTGCAACCGGCGCAGACAAACATATCTGGCAACATAAACACTTTGGTTCGTTCCCAGGGAGGAACCACACATCGAATCACGAAGAAGCGCTGGGAAACAAAGTGAACACCTAAAAGCAAGGTGCGGCCCCAGGTAAACACTCAGCCTTCCAGATGTCTGCAGCGCACATCAGGCCGAGACAAGACTAGACCTGCGACTCCTCCTTATCTCCAGACGCCTCTGGCTCTGCCCATCTGAGCCCCAGAACTCAGACAAACCGCCAGAACCAAACCGGTGGCGCGGTCCAGACAAGTTGGACACTGTTCACATCTGATCACAGCCTCGCGTGTCAAAGACAAGTAGCTTTCTGTTAAATCCCCTTCTGCATTTCTCATTTAAACCAATGACCACAGCATAAACCACGTTGAGGGTAGGGTTAGAGTTAGGGTTAGGGTTAGGGAAAGGCCTGGTTCTGAAGACCCACCTGCTGCAGGACTTTGTCCAGGGGTTCAGCGGCGATGAGGTCGTCCACAGTCAGGTCTGTCTCCTCCTTGCACTGGTCCGTCAGCTCCAAGGTATCCGGCCTGACGGGGCATCTGTGGAGCTTCCCCACCTGCAGACGGTGTTAGAGGGTCACGGCGTCAGAGAGAGACGCGGCACAGGTGAGACACAAGCTGCTGCGTGGTTCGTACCGAGGAGCTCACACCGACCACTGACGTGCGCGTTACCTGCAGCTTCTCACAGGTGAGCTAACGAGGCTAGCGCCACAAACACACAAGACAGAGCGAACGGGTCAGAAAGGTGCGTACCTGCTTCTCACGTAGGTCCACAATTTGCCACACCAAGAGAATTATTTCCCTCTCATCCGAACCCAGTTTACCCCCATTTGCACCAGCTGTTGCCCCAAAGAACACCACCAGAGTATCACTGTGCGAAGCCATCAGGGACCACAAGGGTAAAAACTACAAGTAAAGCAAAGATGAAGGTAAAAAAATAACACGAGGGTTTCACCTTTTTCCAAGTGACAGGAAGAGCGAACAAAAGGTCAAAACGGAAGGAGCGAGCAGGGAGATGTTGTTTCAGAGGCGCGCGGCAGAGACTCTACCTGTGGGAGCGCGCGCGCGGTTTCTATCCACAGATACTGGTTCGACTGGTACCGACGCTGGAAATCCGTGTTGCTTTCACGCCGACTCCACAACAAGCCCGCGGCTTTTCTCTCTCTCTCTCTCTCTCTCTCTCCTGAGTTACCTGTGTGGCTCGCCCCCCCGCGCGCGGACAGCCCCTGCCGCGCCCTCTGATTGGCTGGCTGGGAAAGGTGAGGGCGGGACGCCGCGGTGAGTGCTGTGAGCCCATTGGTCGGACGTGCTGAACGCGGAAGTGGTCTGGTGGACACAGGGCCGCGGGACCTCCATGAGGCGCTGCGTCCCCCCATGAGGCTCGGTCTGCCGACAGCTGGACACCTAAGGCTTCCCGCTGACCTCTGCGGCCTGTTTATCGGTCGTAAAACCCAGAGAATAGGGTCATAATCCAACCAAAAACATTACCACAAAGAATTTAGAAGTTCACTTCCTGCTAGCACAAAGTGATATAAACACACTTTGTCTGAGGTGCTGTTCTAGAAAATAGTGGCAACGTTTTGATGTCACACAGATGAAAAACCCTACAGGATAGCGTCAGATTATTCTAAACCAGAAATATGTTCTGTGGGTTCGTCTCTTTTAGGTAGAGGAGAATACAGCAGACGGAGGACGACTGATGAGCAGCACTGTGCACGCGTAAGAAAGTAGGTCTGATATCCAACTTTCTATCCTTTAATCCTGCTCAGATGCATCCTCTGAAAATTACAACGCGACACACACGCTGTCATTTTCTGGCACATTTGCCTGGTTCACACGGCTGTGTTTTCGTCCAGGGGCAGTTATTATAGTGGGAGAGCGCAGAGTTGCAGCAACAATGCACAGTATAATCTAAAACGCTGCACAAGTCCGTACTGGCCTGGTAGGTTTCACTAGTGTTGGCCTGGTTCCCGGAACAGCATGTTGTGTTGCTCCTGACACTCCCATCTCTGCTCCTGTGGCCCTGCTGATTGTCTGATTGCCTCATTTAAATCCCCCTGATCTCGAAAGCGAATCCTCGTGTGGAATCGTAGTTTTCTAGCTGAACCAGTTTGACTAGAAGAGGGGACGCACAGGGAAAACCCTACACTCAACGTTACCCCACCACAGCGGCGCGGAGGAGCGCGTCTCTGCCTGACATCACAGAGCAGACATGCTTTCACACGTCGTCTCTCTGTGACTTAAGTGACCAGCGCATGTCAAACAGGAGCCTTTCTAACTTCCACATCCATCCATCTTCGTACCGCTTGTCCAAAACACAGTGTCCTATGGCAACGGACACTTCTGAGTCAGGATTACCCAACTTGCAGCTGTCCCTGTTGGCATATTGTGGCCCCAAGCATGTTCATACCGCAGCATCTTTACTCAAACTGTACTTTGTACTTGAACTTAAGACCTAAAGTCCTGATGAAGAGCACAGGGTGTGTGAGGAACATGCCTCCAGAGTTTTTCCATTCCTAGTAGTAAGTAAAGATGTGATGCTTTTACTTAAAGTGGAGATTTTACACACTTGCTTCCTCATTCTGTGAGATGAGATGTGTGTGTGTGTGTGTGTGTGTGTGTGTGCGTGCGTTGGACACGTAATCTTCTGTCACACCCTTTGCAATCTGTAATTTTCCACTGTCACATTCGAAATGATCCTGACTCACTAATAGTCGAGAGGCGCCACAAACGTGAAGAGTCCTGTCGCGGAGGGTTAATTCCATCATCAGTCAGGAGCTGTCTCCCGTGGGAAAATCATTAGGACGGGCCGTCACATCGCAGTCTGTGTAACACAAAGTCACCTGTACCTGGCTGGGTTTCCTCTGCACATTGGCTGGGATCTCAGATACAGGGTTAACTAAATTACTTTGTGTTTACACTTTTCAGGAACAAGCTGATGGGGAATAGTTGAAGTATCAGTCCTTTTAGAGAAACCTACGACTCAACAGGCTGCACACGTAAACGTCTGTTGTGTTCGAAAGAAATCTTAATGCCTAAAAGAAATGACATTCAGAAGAAGTTCAGTAATAAAAAAAACAAAACCCAGGGCTCTCACTGCCATCTGCTGGTTGGTGTCAACTCAACATGCCGTATGGAGACGTTAGAAATATTGAACTGATCTGTTCATTTAAAAAGATCAGTAAACAGGCCGAGTGAGCTCTGTCACGCCAGAGTTTTATAAGACTGCGCAAAACATTAAGGCACGATTCCGCTTTTTGCTGCTCGCCACAGGGAACATGCAATTGTCATGTTGCAATCTTCTCCTAGAGGGGAAGTTGACACCATGATTGTTGTCTGTTGTAGTCGGACACCGGGGCAATTGTTCACACATCCGGGTGTGAAAAACATTTTGGGGTTTTGTAAGAGGTAAAGAAAAATGGCATAACAGGGGGAGGAAGCAAGATACTTTAAGAAAAAAGACGTCACACTGAGACACGACTCGTCTTCGCATCATTGTTTATTGAATCCCGAACGGCAGAAATTTACATAAAGTATAAATATGTGATCACAACTAAAAATGATGTGTGACAGTATTGCACAGTTAGAGTATGATTGTGTTATAATTTTTATTTGACACAAAATGAGCTTCATCAGATGCAGAATGTCCGTCATTATAAAAAACATCTCTCTCTCTCACACACACACACACACACACACACACACACACACACACACACACACACACACACACACACACACACACACACACTTCCAACATCAGGATGGATTGTTTTCACACATCTTTATTAAAATGCCCATTTGGTCTTTTGACTCCAACACATACTGAGAGGTAGTGGTCAGGGGACTGTGTCTCTTGGTCACGAACGACAGCTCCCTGTTCCCCTCACCTGGAGACGTGCTGGAGATGTGGCGGAAGAGCTTCTGGATGCCGGTCTCACGCAGGGAGCTCCTGAACGTACGAGCAGCAAGCATGTACAGGATGGGGTTAACGGTGCTGCTGATGAACACCATGGCTCCTGCGATGAAGGCCATGGTGCTCCTGACGTCCTCCAGGCTGTTTGCTGTGTCGGGGTAGGATTGTCCAATGGCCAGACAGACGAGCGTGAGGACGTTTCCAATGTGATGAGGCGTCCAACAAATGGCAAACACAACCACTACACTGGCGATGAGAACAGTTGACTTGCGTTTGGACTTGAAGGTCATCTGAGTAATCCGGCTGCACAGGCAGCCGTAGCAGACCACCAAGATGGAGAAGGGCAATATGTAGCCCACCAGCATCTCCAACAGCACGCACACCAGCTCGAGGGCCCCAGAACTGTACACCCGGTACAAACACTCTTCCTTACCATCATCGTTCCCAACCACCTGTGTGGGTATGACAGGGATGCTGAACAAGAACGACAGAGTCCACAGAACCAGCAGAACCTTATTCAGCGCCTTTTTCCTCCTCCAGTCAGCTGAGGAAAACGGGTAACGCATCGCCACAAACCGCTCCACGCTCATGAGCGTGATGAGGAACACGCTGCTGTACATACAGGCGTTGATGATGTACACCAGGGCTTTGCAGGAGATCTCTCCGAACACCCAGGAGCGCGCCAGGGAGTAGATCCACAGAGGCAGAGTGATGAGGACCAGCAGGTCTGCAGCAGCCAGGTGCAGGATGAGCACCACGGTGTGGGAACACTGCTTCACGTGTCTCAGGATAGTCCAGATCACCAGCAGGTTCCCCGGCACTCCTATAAGAAAGGACAGGCCCAGGATCATACAGACCACCACTGTCCCACTGTCAAAGTCCACAGCGGCCATTTCCTTTAAAGAAGACTGCTCAGATGAGTCGTTCATGCTGCGAATGTATGTGCTGACAGTGGTGTCTGCATGAAAAAGAAAAACAAAGTGCTGTACAAGCAAGTCTTGACTTCCCTCTATGAAAAGGCTGCGCAGGGGCATGGTTTCCTCCCAGGCCTGTCGGAGAGGCAGAGTGGATTCATGCAGGGCGCTTACGTATCTGGAAGTTGAGTAATGGAAACTGGACTTCCTGTAAAGGTTTCACTACTCATCCAAACAGGCAGTGGAGCTACAGCACATTAAGAAATGACTCCAGCAAACCCATAAGTGATGATCAGTGAATGAATAAAAACAAAAGACACGTTTCCAGTTCACATGTTTTCTGTCATTGGGTTGGTGATTAGGGCCTGAATAATGGGAGGGGAGTTGCTGATTCACTGGACTTACCGGAGTCACTGGTGATTACAGATTTATTCAGAATTCAAGTGAAGTTTGGCTTCAACCCTTCGCCTGTATTTGAGCGCAGGTTATGGGAAGAATGGTGCACAGACAACATCACATTATCATTTTATTGAATCATAAGTCTCCTGTGTAGAGTTACATTTTTCTTTTGGCGTGTTTAGAAAAGAAAACGTGCTGCCGCGGCTGCCATCCTCAAAAGAAACACGAAGTCTAAGCTTCTCTTTGAGAAAAATTCAAAACAAATCTATTTTATCGTGTTATATTAATTTTATTTCATAATATCAACAAACGATTACAACATGCAAAGAAAAAACTTTAATGTGTGGTCATCAGCATACAGTGAAGCTTCAGTCATCGCGCGTCAACCACCTTCACATTCAAGGAATAGTTAGCTCTTTGCTAACGGAGTGGACGTCAGCAGGTGACTGCTCTACAGCATCCAGCTTTATAAATCACTATTAGACCAGATCATGAAGATAGAAGTTCAGTTCCCCTCATAGGAGTTTGATTGCAGTTGGTTGGTATCCATGCTCGAGCGCGCCGGCTCTTCCTGTGGATCTGCTGCCCTCTGCCCACTCTGCTGCTGAACTACCAGCTCCCTCCGTTTGCTGGTCTGAGCAGCCACATCCTGGAACAGCCTGACCAGTCGGGACTCCTCCAGATGACCTTTAAAGTTCCTCGCAAAGAAAACGTACAACAAGGGATTCACTGAGCTGTTGATGAAAACCAGGGCGCCCGAGCTGAAGACGACACTCGGAGGCACACAGTCGTGTTCCGCGCCCGATCCAAGGATGCAAACGAGGTCGATAATATTGATGATGTGATACGGCAGCCAGCACAGGGTGAAGGCTATCACCACCGCGTGGACCAGGACCATGGATCTCTGTTTGGAGTTGAAGCTCATTTTGTTGAGCTGGGCGGCTACCAGACAGTAACACACAGTAAGGATGACAAAGGGAATTAGAAAGGCCCCCAGAATCTCCAGACATAAGAGGACAATCTCGAGCGTCACAGAGCTTATTTCTGTGGAGAAACAATTCACCACTCCACCAGCTTCATCCAGAGTGTGGGTCACTGCAGAGGGAATGGCTAGAAGCAGAGCCAGGAGCCACAACGCTACAGGAGTTATAGTCCTAGCCCTCTTGGTTTTCCAGTGCATCATTTTAAACGGGAGGCAGATGGCTAGGCAGCGGTCCAAACTCATGAAGGTGACAAAAAAGATGCTGCTGAACATGCAAACACTGACGATGTACAACAGGGCTTTACAGGCGGCCTCACCAAATATCCAGGAGCGGGCCAGCGAGTAGATCCACAGAGGCAGAGTGATGAGGACCAGCAGGTCTGCAGCAGCCAGGTGCAGGATGAGCACCACGGTGTGGGAACACTGCTTCACGTGTCTCAGGATAGTCCATATCACCAGCAGGTTCCCCGGCGCCCCTATAAGAAAGGACAGGCCCAGGATCACACAGGCCACCGCTGACCCACCACCGAACTCCTCAGAGGAGGTCTGCTCAGACGAGTGGTTCATGCTGCAAGTGGAGCTGCTGACAGCGGCGTCTGCGTTGAAGGACAAGACAAGAAAAAAAAGAGATTCTCACTTCCCTTTATGAGTAAACTGAACCTGAACCCGTGTAGAAGCGTCGACTGGTTTGTGTGCATGTGATCTAATATGTTCATCATCAGTACTGTACCTCCCACAACATGAGGACTAATCATATGATAGACATTATCAAACTGATAGAAATTGATAGATCTTATCTTCAGTCCTGCACATGTTGATTGAATCGTTGACAGTGCTGCAGCTTCTCTGCTTCCCTACACTATACCTGCTGCTGCTGCTGCTGTTACTCTGTTAATCAGAGGTCAGCTCCGTGGTACGAGTCCGTAGCTTAAAGCAGACAACGTGAAAGCTGGAAAGGAGGTGGCGCTCCGCAGATTCCCATAAATCCCCTTTTACGTCTCCTCAACCTGATGTTTTACCTCTGATGCTAGATGGAACCAATCCGTTTCCAATCACAGGATTCGCTCCACAGACTGTTAAGGTTTGACCACAGCTACCCTCATATAACAGTTATACGTCGCCCTTCGTCCCCCCAAAGGTCAGACTGGACCAAACACAGTGTCAGTCTCTGGTAGATCCTAATGATTTGTGATCTCAGAACATACAGATCTGAATACATGCAGAGTTTGACCTCATCCTCGTACCTTCTCTTCTCTTAAATGTGACACCTGTGTCCCACCGGGTCAGAAAGCCATGCTCAGATCCAGGTGGAGGGCTTCTTCGTGCAGGTCACCCTGGATCCTGCCACAAAATCAGATCGCAGGCAGACGTCTGCCATATGTCTGCGGCTGCTGATGGGAAACAGCAGACGAGACATTTGAATCATGCAGAAGGAAGTTACAAAAAGAAAAAGAAAGAAAATCATATGCTCTGGTCACAAGCTCACTTACATGTCCGATGTTGTAACCTATTTGAACATGGTTTATGGGAATAATTGTAATAACCGAGTATGATCCTCGAGTTACTTCAACCCACTCGAGCTGGTCACCATGGTGACAGTGAGTGATGCTTTTCTTCTGAACACATTAAATGAAATAAAGAAATCATAAGACAAAATCAAAAGGAACCAGGAACGGTGAATTATGGGCGTTAATGATGAATTTTAAATCAGAAAATAAAAACCTAGACTTTTTATAATAGTAAAAAACACATGACACTACGGTAGAAGACGTCTGCTCTCCCTGTGGATCTGCTGCCCACTGAACTACCAGCTCCCTCCCTTTGCTGGTTTGAGCGCTGGTCCACATCCTGGACCGGCCTGAACGCTCTGGACTCCTCTTGACGCCCCGTTCTTATTCACCTAGCAGAAAATGTACAGCACGGGATTCACTGAACTGTTGATGGGATCAAGGACAGCAGAGCTGAAGAAACCAACATTAATATGTCAGTGTTTCCCGTCTGCTGCCATATGACTCAAAAGTTCATTATTTACCCCTGAAAAACCAGAACACGTTTTCTTCAAACTCCTGGAGTTACTAGTGTGGAGTACTCCGTAGCTCACAGGAAGGTGTGGTGGAGGTTTCACTCAACCGCCTGTGTTCACCATCGTCCGTCAGTGGTTAAAACGACTGAAGGAAGGCACACGGATGTTAAAAAACAAGGCCGAGGCACTGCACTGTTTCAGGAGGAGGCACAGGCCACTAATGAATATCACAAGTATTCTCTCCACTGGCTTCCTGTTAAATCTAGAATAGAGTTTAAAATCCTTCTCCTTACATATAAGGCGCTAAATGATCAGGCCCCAAC
>JAUMTR010000017.1:1767839-1791978 GCA_032270685.1 Microctenopoma stevenorrisi
ACTGTAAAGTGCCTTGAGATAACTTTTGTTGTAAAATGGCGCTATATAAATAAAATTGAATTGAATTGAATTGAACAAGTCAACACACCAGCTGCACACACCAGGGTATTTATCAGCTACGCTGCCGGCGCCTCCTCCTGACGGTGTTTAAAATATCAGTGAAACCAGAGAAGGTTAGGATGATGGATGGAGGAGTTTTCTGCGCCCAGCTGTTAGCCGACAGGAAATTCACAACAGTTTGCTTTAATTTAATCAAGTTTATTATGTAAAAGAATGACATTAAAGACATTAGAGGATTGTGACACATTAATTTAAAAAACCTGAATACAACATTCCATTTATATACTGTTAATAGGAACCTTTATACTTTGCTTATAAAGTTGCAGGACATTTGTTCTTGAAGAGACCGTCTCTCAGGAGAGCAGTAGACACATGTCTCAACTGTTCACGGTCAATCTGTGAATAAACATCCGTTACTGCAAACAATAAAATGCTCTTTACGCTCGACTGAGAAAAACCTTTATAGTGTTGCATGTCTCTGCGCATCACACGCTTCTCTCCCCGTGGTCGGACAGCAGCGAGCTTCAACACAAAACTCTTCACATCACACAGGCTGCGAAGCTGCGCACCGTCCCAGTTTACCAAAGTATGACAACAGCATTCGATTTGAGCGAGTATAGTCATGATTCCAGCCCACATGATTTACATTTCAGCACAAGAACACGTGTAGTTAGTTCTGATGGTCTCCTACCGCCTACATGCAGCTAAGAGGTCTGCAGGTTACTACTCCCGTCACTGCCACCTCCGCTCCTGCTTCAAATATCATCTACTCTAGTGGTATTCTGTGTTTTTTTCTGGATGCAATGTCACTAATAATAACTGCAACTATTTCTTAACGCGTCATTAAGCAAGATATTTGTGCATCTGCAAAACTACGAGGCATGAATGCCCCCAAAAAAAGGTTTCACACAGTCCTGTGATTTGTACGGTCATGCCGTGTGTTTGCTTCCACGTGCCTGCTTTAATTTAGCTTCTCGTTGATTTAAAATCACGCGGGCACGTCGGGATATCGGACTCGCTGAACTAAACATGCCGAGTACAGAGAGATTGACACTGTTTGTATAAGAAAGTGACATTTTAGCCAGAAAACAGCAGATTAAAATAAGAAACGAGAGGTCAGCAGTTAATAAAAAGGCCTGATATCAGCCAGCTTTCAGTGCTTTGTCCTTTACATTCTAACAACAGCATGTTCCTTAAAACACCACACAGCTTTAGATGCCGTTATTTAGTGTAAACAGTAGAGATAAGTCCCTTCTCCTGACGGTCACAGGTCAGAACAAACAGTAGTACTAGATTTAACACTTTGACAACACCGGTCCATCAGCGAGGACTTTAAATCTGAAACTCCTCATTTAAAAAGCCACACTCCCTCTGCATTAAATGTGCAGCAAAACAAAGCAGGACACTTTCATAAAAATGGCAAGGACACAAATCTACCGAGCTATCAAGATAAATTCACTCCACTGGCTGATTTCAAACGCGGGGATATGTCTTCCAGCGCTGGCGCGCTGCTGCAGGCCCGACATTGGTGGAGTGAAGTAGGAAGAGAGACCGTGCTCGGTTTTAAAGCTTGTAGAAGGAACCTGGTCCCCCGGCCTCTTACAGCAAAGCAGTTCCTTTAGAATTGAACACAATGAAGCTTGGCACAGTTGGTCAGGATGACCTCACAACGAGCCGCCTTCAGCCTCGTCTCTGGAGTTTCTCAGGGTTTAAATGCGATGAAGCCTCATTTGGATGTTATTCCTACTTAACGCAGATGCAGCCAAGAGAGACAAGCACAGGATTCAGTCAATTCCACCTTAATAACACGGGGTCTCTTCAGCATTCGGTAACACGTCAGAGAGAATGAGACGAAGACCTGGAGCAGCACGGAGGAGAGGAATGGACACATATGTACAACCGATACAAAACCAATTTCATTAGAACAGTAGCAATTTCCAGTGAGCCACTGTGAGTGGGAAAACTAATTTCTACTGGCCCAGGTAACCCTGAAGAATCCACAAGAAAAACACGAGGAAAGGAGAGTGACGGCTGAGAGGAGCCACTCAGTCCCGTGCTCACAGCAGCCTGTTCATTCGTTTCCTGGCTGAGATGCAGACATGCAAATCGAGGCGGAACTGCCGACGTCCACTCTGCTCCATATGCAGGCTTCTTCTCAAGTAGTGCGTGTCTCATTCCTTCGTCCAGGCTTAAGAGGAAAGATTCCTCCAATTAGATTCACGTGATGCTGTAAAAGATGTTTTTCATGCCCCCCCAAAATAAAAAAAGACTAAAACATGAATCTTTCATCTCGTGCTTCTGTTGTGCGCTGAAGGTGCACGAGTACAGTTCAAACAGCACCGTGGGTGGTCTCACAAAGAAGCCAAGACTCACCTGAGCATTGTACTCGCATGCTTTACCTAAAAACACACAAACCAAGAAGCTGCTCACGTTAAAATATTCCAGTTGCTCGCCACACCCGTGCAGATCGAGAGAGAGAGAGAGAGAGTCGGGGCGAGGTTCCCCTGCGGCTCCCGCACGTGAAGGACAGGCTCAGGGAGCAGAGGTCCGTCTTATTCCCGGGCAAGGAGGGTTTGTAGAAGAAATTTTATTTGTGTTTGTGTGAGCGGTCCCAGTCAGCGCTGACTCTCAGACAGAGAACTCGGACCCGCCGCGGCGAACGTGGGTCAACAGCAGCAAGCGGCGCAGACGCAGGCCCGTGAACGGATTGCACCACAGCAGAGAGGGTGGACTTCCGAAAACGGCTTTCATTCCATCCCATCTCATGCGGCGCTCCCACGTCGGCTTCTCGTTTTTAAGACGTTCAATCTCCTGCAAGACATATCAAATCAAATCCAAGCTTCCTCATCGAGTTATCCCACTAACAGTCAGTTTAAATCCCACTAACAGTCAGTTTAAATCCCACTAACAGTTGTTTTAAATCACCACTAACACATCTATGTGAAATTCAATCTACAACACAGTAAAGTTTAGGGAAGATCACGTCTACGCAGGGCGCTAGGGCGGTTTTTCTGTCATCTTTCTGAGAGGAACAAAGAAAGACATGTGGTGTGTACTGACCGTCTCGTCATTGCAGATGGAGTGGATCTGCGTACCAAACATCACGGCTGTGAAAGTGAGGAAAAGGATGGCTTCGAGGCAGAGGAAGATCAGGAGCAGCACGGACACCCCAGGAGAAAAGTCACTGCACTCTGATGACACAGGAGAAGACACAGACGGCTTATATCTGATCCTGTCCCATCCTATCTGCGGCAGCACGAGCTGAGGGTGCTTTGTTTTCTGCTTCATGCTTACAGAGCGCAGGAGCAGGAAAAGATCAGTGGCTGCTCTGGGGTGACTACACAGCCTGTGCATTATATCTGCTCTCTCTAGCATAAACACTCTCAAACAGGTCTTACCGTTCCACTGGACCTTAACACAGGTGAAGAAGTGCATCCCACTGAGGCCCAGGGCATGGGCAGAAATCAAGGCTATGTACATCTGTGGCAAGAAGAACCGAAAAGGGGGGAGACAGGGTGGTTTGGTTACACGGTCACGATTCAATAGTAATCTGAGCAAAGCAAACTACAGGTAGGTACAAATAGAATAACAACACATTTCTCACATTTAACTGGGGCTAATTCAGTGAACTCACAGTGAAAAGAACAAAGAATCTCTGATTCTTCTCTCCCACGCAGTTATTGACCCAAGGACAGTGGTGATCCATCTTCCGAATGCATCTTTTACAAATACTGCAGGCAGCACAAAGAAGAAGTTAACCCACGACACACTGATTAATGCGGAACATTAAACCCGCATGGACACTCGGCTACACAGCGCCACACCTGCCGATCGCTGCCCCCGTTTACACTAAATATGCATCGTGTGTAATGTAAAAACACACTTTGGCTCCTACAGGACGGGGTAAAGGAGCATTCGTTGTGTACCTGCAGTGGTGCGCCCTCTCAGGCTTGATGCTGCAGCACTTCGGGCACTTGTAGATGACTTCACCAGGCTTCAGCTGCAGGCTCTCCATGTACTCCTTAGTAGCGTTGCCTTTAGGAACCGCTCCCTGAGAAAGACAGAAGAAAACAGATTCTAATCTCTGTCTTACACACACACACACACACACACACACATACTACTGCACAACGCTCTGTGGACTGCTAGCCTCTGTGGGCCCCCCGCCGCCCACCGCCTCCCCTTTAGCACTGATACTAGTCAGACAGTATCGGTAACAAAGTGCTGAATAATCCCTGTGGTTCTGAACTCTTGCAGCAGGTAAAATGAGCCGTTAATTAAACTGTGGCGGCAGCAACATTCAGAGTCAGTTTAGTAGTCTGCTCCGTCACACGCAGTTTCCCAGGCTACGCCAGGGATCGACCACGTGGGGGTGCTTCCTGCCTCTTTTTACTTGGTCCCTAACTCTACCCTTCTCTACCTCTGCTTCCATGTATATATACCCCCCTTCCTTCTGCATCCGTGTCCCCTCCCACTCCACATCCTCACCGGGTCAGTCAACATGGTGCGCAGATGTGAGGCCAATGCAAGCACAGCCAGGGAGTTGAAGGTGGCCCCGTTCAGTAGCGAGTACCAGAAGTTCTTGGCAGGCAGCAACATGATGAAGTTTACCACAAACTCAGCGTACAGCACCAGGAACCAGGTCATGGTGGCGCACACCATACCACAGCTGTCCTGGATGAACCACAGCGTGCGGTTCCCCCCTGTGTGGCCAGCGTGTGGACCCCCGACCATCACGCCGGCTGCCAAGCTGCCCGTCTCCACATCTGCACCTGCAGAGAGCAGCGGATGGTGCTGCTCCATATCGCGCAGTCGGTGATTTGAGGACTGCATGCTGACCTAGAGGACGAGAAATATTCAAAGGAAGAATTTAGTGCAACTGTTAGAGTGTTAGAGAAGAATGTAGAATAGAAAAATGACTGCAGAGAGGGATTAAGAGACGTTGAAGTGAGCCGTGTTAAACCAGAAGACGTGCACATACTGTATTTAGCACAAACACACTGACATCACCGGAGCGAAGACGGTGGATCAACCTTTAGGTTCAGCTGCCTTTGACTCAGACAGCTGTTATTAAAGAGACACGAGTCACTGGAGCTTTCGTCTCCTCTATTCATGTCAAGGTCACAGGAGAACATCCAGGACCAGCTCGGGAGACTGTGTCCGTCACTTCAAGATAAATCAATGGCTGCCCTGGTGTCTTTAGGAAACTGATCCTGCAGCAAAGCTACCAGAGTAATACAGGCTAATAATAATCTGTAGCCCCACTTACCTGCTGCAGGACGCTTCACTGTGACTCGCTGAGACTGAATAAGCAACACAACAAGGCGGGTTGTGATTTAGGGTTTCTTTGCTGTTAAAGGACGGAGTTAGGGAACTTTCTTTGAAAACTGCCACTACTCAGATGAACAGCTAGCTAGCTACATAAGCTAGCACATAATCAAGAGAAATTTAAGTCGGATCCGTCTCATACGATGTTCAAATTACAACTGGTGTGGAAGCTTTGTATTACTCACTCTAAAATAGTATGTTTTGAACCGTGCCGGGGAAACTGCTCATTCAACCCTGCAGTGCTGAAACTCCCTCAAAGACCAAAGACTTGCAACTACTAGCAACACCAGGATTTGTGTTTTTGCAGCATATGCACCGCTGGCACTATCGGACGACCGTCTGCAAGTGCTTCCTGCTGTGCATTAGACCTGCACAACATTCAGAAGAAATCCCAGAGAACTGCTTCAGTTCGGCCAGGTTCTTGGGATGTCTGGGAAACATTTAGAGTCACTGTACTGAGCTTCCAGTAAAGAGTCCCGTTATCGTGCTTCTGTGCCTCACCAGCCGTGTGATGTTTACTATATATTACACTGCAGCGCTTCTTTAAGTTGTAAGTAAAGATGTTAAATTTGTTTCTGCAGCATCTGAAGCCAACGAGACGGACGTTGTAGAGCTCAGCTGTCAGTCTCTAGCTGACTGCCGACAAGGCGGCTTTCCACACACCCCGCTGGTGTTTGTTTCTGCTTGCATCCAAAATCTTTCTCATGTCAGCGAGCCACTGAAAAATGCTTGTAAAACAAAAACACCAGTAGGGATGAGAGGGTTTGCGCTTGTAGAGCTGAACCCCTTCAAACAAAGGCTGTGATGTGGGAATGCAAACTTCCACAGAAACACACATCTCACACAGAGGAACTAAAGGAAGCGGGGTAAAAACGATATTGAGTCTAGACTCAGTGCATCTGTGTATTTGAAAAGATAAAATACAGTTTACAATTTGTTGTTGACAAGTTTCCTGTGGAACTGTTTGGGCTGATAAGGAATCTGTAGCTCGAGTATTTCTTAAACATGACAGCCATCACATGAAAGTGACAACAAGAGGGTTAGGTAACTAGGAATTAGGTAATTAGGAAACCAAAGAAGAAGCTGTTGTTAAATATGGCTGAGTTGAAGCAGATCTGTCAGGAGGGTGAACACCGTGTTGATACCCGTAAAAAAACTTTTATTGCCACAGAACCGTGGAAATGTCACCGTTAGGCCAAAAGATGGTTTTGCTTGAAGTCATTGAATACGTTTAGTTTAATCCAAATCGCTTCTAACTCGATCCTTGTGACTGAGCAGATGAAGGACCTCAGGCAAGTCCAGTTTCCCCCAAGTAGAACCTTTGTGATTAAATATAACTTCTATGTTGTGTCAAATTAAGAGATGTAGGATAATAGTTGTGTTTTTGTGTCGTGCACATATTGTCTAGTTGTATTTGAATATTAAATACTTGTCAACAGATCCAATGGTCCTAAAACCTGTGTATTGTATGTTGTCTCTGTGTATTTTCACACGTGTTGCTGGTAAAATAGGAGCACCAAACTGTGAACTAAGCATAGTTTCTAGAGCTCCCTCTTGCCTGGAATATTCTTCTTTCCAATTATACATAGTCCCCATAGTCCCAGACAGGTGCAAGCAAGGATGACCACATCTTCTTAATGCTCCCCTGTCTTCATTACAGAATAGATGTTTAAAACAGCTGTGTAACCAAGTCAGGCCTTTAATCCCAGCATGACAGGATTTTAACCACATTATTCTCCATTATTAATATGAAACAAACATTTTGTGCAGAAGTCTCCTTATGAATAAAAGCAGCTGATCTATTCTCCACTGTCAAACAGTCAGTCACTGTCTATTCTACACTGACAAAACGATCAGGATCCAGACAGGTTTTACTGAATCAGCATCGCCCCTTTTTAGGCTGTCACCTCAGAAAAAGAGACGGACTGACTGAACTGACTCACACCTTTACTGTGCTCAGAGCAGCATGTACGATAAGTGATGAAAAAAATGTGACGATAGAAACGTCAAGAATTCTTGTAGTTATGTGCAGAAAATGTGACTTGAAAAGTGCAAGTGTGTTGTGTTACAAAACTGCTCTGGACTACACATCAACAATTAAGAGGACACAAAAATGCTCTTGGACCATTTGAGTCATTGATTTTTCACTGATCAATGAAAGAGAGGTCCATTACAGTCACAGCAACCACATGCCCAGCTGTCTGCTCTTCTCAGTCAGGGCCGCAACACAAGAGCCCTGGGCCCCCGCACCCTCTCCTCGTACACAACCAGCAGTGTCATCGTGCTCCGATTACTGTGCACCACAGACATACTCCGAGCACTAGTCCACCGTCAGAGGAAATGGGGTGACTCAAAAGCAAAGGCTTAAAATATTCCACCAGGAAATGGCTTTCGATGTTCTGCTTCACATTTTAAATTCGACAAACCACATTATGGCTGAAACCATATCATTCCTTCCAAAAACAGCAAGCAGCAAAACTAAAACCGTCCCTCTGTGGGAATATTGAAAGTATATTAAAAATACAAAGGAATCTAACAACATTAGAAAGCAATAGGTGACCCATTGTTTTTACATTCTCCTACGTAAAAACATTGAAGAGCCACACATTTATCTTTGAAGGCTATTAGGAAGGAATCAATGGCAACTTTTGACACTTTATTTGTTGTTTTTTTAATTTGATTTAAATTCTGCAGGATTGTCTTTATATTAGAGCAGGAAATAGGTGTTACGTGTTTTTTAAATAAAAACTATACAAGCTTTAGCACAGAGGTGCACACAACACGAGCTTAGCTGTTTTACATCTTAACACATTTACACACGTCAGACAAATCACATTCAAGTTGAGAGGCAACCTACCTAATGTGTTCACTCCTCACAATAGCATGCTGTAGTGTGCACCTCCTGGACCAGCATTCAGGATGAAGAACATACACCGACCGACACCTGAAAAATACACAGATGCTCACAGATATGCATCTACATCTAATGTCTAGAGGATATTGCAATGGGTTCTTTCTTTTTACTCCCAGGAAACACACCCATCTTTCTGGTTATTCGTAGCAGTGTGGTGACACTGCAACTATTCTCAGCTACCAGCGTAACCATGAAATTTGGTCCGAGATAATGCCATTAATCTGAATCTACCGTTATGATAACACCTTCAGAAATCTGCAGGTTACTGTGCATTGAGTTAACATGCTGTCATCGTGATTTAAATAGCAACAAACAACCTAATACCCAGACAAATGAGAATCCTAATTAAACAAACAATTGGACAAACTGAGCACAACAGATCAGCGAGTGGTGACTGAGATTAGGTGCCTTCCACACATCGACCAGCCAATAAATCAACACATTCTCGTTAATATTCCGCCATCTGTGTTCGTTTTCGGAAAGCTATCACTGTCCGTTAACGTTAGCAAGCCTGCTGACCTGGATTATCCACCACGCTGCAATAATATCAGCAAAGGTCGTGACTGAAACTGAAACCCTCACAACAACAACACACACCGGGTACAGCAGCTGCTAGCTTGACACATGCAACCGGACTGGCTGGTAAATCTCGCTCGCTAACTAGCTTGCTAGCACAAGCTAACGCGGCTAGCATCCTAACACTATTACCTAGCGACAACTGCACTAGCAGAGCTCAATAACATACCGTAATATTCCCAATTTCTTCTGTTGGGAACGTCTCCTTAACACATGTTCATATCCCGTTTGGGGTCAACACCAGCTCCAACACAGCCGTACCCGCAGCAGCCGCAGCAGCTACACATAGCGGGGCTGACAGCAGTAATGACAGAGCTTCCGGGGTTCGCCTCGGACCTATCCGTCAACATTCGTGACGGTCCGTGATAACGGTAGTTGATCAAACGTCGACCCCTGGCGGCCTGCGGCAGAATTACAAGTATTAACTGCGATAATCTCAGTTCTCCACTCCCGGATGCTGTTGAATAAGGCCAAATAAATGTTACACAGCGTCAGATGGCAGCTGAAACAGTAGTAAATTAATAAAGGTGCTATAAAAGTACAGAAACTTCACTAAAAGTCAGCCTGGTAACTCGGTGGTTAAGGCAGAAAGCTGGAATGCAGAAGACAGCAGTCTCCCAGGTTTGTCTTCTGTGTGCAGAAGACCCATTTTGTTGTAAAATGTATTTAATGACAATAAAGCGGATTCTTCTTCTATTGATACGGTCTGAACCAGGGGGCGAGTATGTGCAAGCATAGCTTCTGAGGTTTAATTAATGTTCAGAAGTGGAGGGATTAACCATAATTCTGATAATTGTATTCGAAAATCAATCCAACCTTCATTTAATTTTTTAAACATTATGAGCAACAATGTTGAAACTCTCCAAGCTTCTGTTCACCTTCACAGTGACCACATCAGTCTGCACTTATGTCTCTCACATTAAATGATGGTTGCACAGCCTCTTTCTTAAACCACTCTGCATTTCAGCCTTTTCAGTGTCACAGCCTTGAAAATTTATGAATATTTTACATTGTCCGGGTCTGCCTGATTTGAAGCCTGTCCCTCTCTTAAAAACCCAAAGTCAGCGAGTCCTCCTAACATTGCAAAATCAGAAAGCAGAAAACAGTGATGCTCTGTCTCAGAAGCTTAAACATTCACTTGTTTCATGTCCTTTTCAGTCGGTTAAAGACAAAAAGCATGTCCTGAATCAGTGAAACAGGCTTTTTTTGTGGCCACACTAAGAGTGGATTACAAAGTCAAGACAAAGCTGCTTGCCCGTTTCCCTGCACCAGGTCTGCAGCTGCGCAGTGAACCTCAGGGCTTCTGCCCTCTCCTATTCTGGTTCAGAGCCAATATCAGCTGTCTGTTTTAGAAGGAGGGAGAGGAAAAAATACCCAGCAATCCTCTAAAGCAGCTTAAAGGCTGAATCAGGGGACTGAAGCCCTTTTTCCATTCCAGAACCGCTTCCCTCTTTCTCTCTCCATTATGGCTAGATGAGCATCTGACTGGCTGCAAAGGTGGCTCCATGTAACCTGTCTGTAGCATCCTCCTAAAGGCCATCCACCACCCGATACACAGAATAGTCCCTCCACGTCTCCTAAGTGGACGGACTGAGCTTTAGAGACTGTGAATGGCAGCAGAGACAGGCCGTGTTATTTGATTGTAACGCTTGATGTAATCAGCGGTCTAGTATCCGATTAAATAATGAATGCTAAGTGCTCATGTAACAAATAAAATCTCCCGCCAGGAGCCTTGGGTCCCCATGTGCATTATTACTTTGGTGCAACCAGCGCCCCCCCCACCCCCCCATCAGCAGCTGCCTTTGTCGACATGCAGGCTTTGGAGTGAAATGAAGTGAGGTAAAGTGGAGCGAAGAGCAGTGTGGTTTGGAGCAGTGTAGCTGGGTTTCCTTGCCAGTGGAATAAAATAAAATTGGGGTGAGAAAAAAAGATGTGGATCATTGCTTATATCATGAGAGACGAGAGGAAGGAAAAAAGCATGGGGGGTAGCACCACCACATTACAACGTTAACGTCATGGCTCAGAGGACTGTCTGTTGGTGGGGTCTCCCAGATAAGGCACGATGAACATGTTAAAACACCCTGTTAACATGACAACACGTCAGCAAACTGTTTCACCTTACTACAGGGATTATTCAGCACATGTAACAACCTGTGTTTTCTCAGTGTTTCCTTCCTCAGAGAAGATAAAATGGGTTTGATACCATGTCTGGGAATCATTTCAGATCAGTGGCGGATATGGAAAAGTTTACATGGGGGGCAGAGTGTCACAGTTGCAATGCTGGACCTCCAGCATATAGATAAGATCTATACGTCTATTTACAATTAATTTAATTAATTTTAATTTAAAATTAACAAGTAACATAATTCTATGATTTTGGGGGGGCAGCAGGAGGGGCAAGACACAAAGCGCACCCCTGCCCCCCTGTAGATCCGCCCCTGTTTCAGAATTCCTGGCGTTGTGATAATATATTAATTAGTGACCTTCAGAAATGCAGCTAGGCTTTTTATTGTTTCCTTTTATCCTTTTATTGCACGCTAAGCTCGCAGGCTGCAGACTGCACAAATCTGTTGACTAAAATTGCTGTTGCTATCTATTTCACTCTCTTCTGTCCATTCACCCCAACCGGCGAAGGCAGATGACCGCCCACCCTGAGTCTGGTCCTGCTGGAGGTTCCTCTTCACTGTTGCATAGTGCTTGCTTAATATATTCTCTGGCACGCAAAAAAAAGCACAACTGCATGTTTAAAGTAAAAACTGATCGCTGGTGATTTGAGGGACGGTTGTACTTATAATAATAATTTTGTAATTTACACTAATAAAACAATATATATATATATATATATATACAAAAATATGCATGACTGAATTTACTCCCAGATTTTATTATATACAAAACTCCAGCTGCTTTCTCTGCAAAGAAACACCATCAGGCCTGAGCCTCTTAGAGAGAGATAGAGAGAGCATGTGCAGAGAGCGTGTTGGCCTGAGGAAAATCAGGTAGTTAAAGGAGAATAACAGAGAGAAAAAATAAAAATTTTCTTTAATTCTTAAAGAGAGAAGCACGACAAGAGAAACTGTCTTTGTGGTCTGATTTAAATGATGCAACCTGGCATCAATTCATCAGTGGTAAAGAGAGAGAGACACACAGGGCGAGACAGGAAGGAGAAGGCAGAAACAGGATTATTGTAGCTAGGTGAATGTATGATGGGTGTATGCACTCACTTTATTTACAGCGTCATCTGAAGTACGATCATGTCATTTGTCTAATTGTCTAAACGATGCTCTAAACTAAGAGATGCAACTGGTTGAATAAACATCACAGCTAAATTGCATTTGGTGACCCCTGAGGTCACGATCGTTCTGATCATCACTCACTCATTGTGGTATTAAAAAAATCTGCACACAAGACGTCGAGTTCAACCATCACACGACCCAGTTCATGCCAAAGTCTCATTCTGCTAATGCATATTCAATACTACTGACACAGCCGTCTGCAGACACCGAGGCTGACGGACAGACGAGCCTTGACCACTTGGAGTGTTATCCCCAGGGGAGTAAAGAATTACACGTACAGTAACCCAGCCGTGACTGAATGACCTCTGACCTGCCACAGGTTTAGCTCCGCTGCATCCACCTTCGCTTTCGCCTACACAAATCCATCCCAGAAGCCTTTTAGAGGGGATTTTCTGGGAAGGGCAATCTGTTGGATTTTCCAAAACTGCAAGAGTAAAACAGACGAGGGCCAAGACCTTTTGCCCCCCCCTTTCTGACCATCAGCTCTTCTTGCATGAGCTGGATGAGCGTTACAAAAATACGACAGCCCAAGATCGTTAGGGTCACTAATGTATCTGTCTTAACTGTGCGACGCTCCTGCAGGACAATGCTGGAGTGATGTGGAGCGTCTTTAAAGAGCCTGGTAAAAGACGTCTTTTTAACCCACTGCTTTCACCACTCACTCTTCTATTTTCTGCAGAAACAGAAAGGCACCATAGATTACATTAGGCCTCCAGCTAGAAGAGCCAATAGACAAATGAGTGGCTCCTTCACATACATGCACACAATGAAACGCTGGGCAGACTGTTCGAGTGACAGGCGACACGAAACGACGGATGCTAAACAGGCCCAGAAACGCTAAAGAAAATTGCGTTAGCCTGTTGTGCGTATCATGCTGAACCACCTCAGGTTCTCCGGAGGTCATCTTGATGTGATAAGATTAGAGCTAAGCTTTGAGCCAGCAGATGCCACAAATCCTTTAGGCTCAGTTTAGCATGGAAAGTGCACTGTATTCTGTAGCACCCCAGAGAGGCTTACCCACTCTATTTTTAAAAAGCAGTGTCCATGCGTGCCAGTCAACTAAATTATGATTCCTGCTCGCTGAAATGTAGGCTTGATTGTTTCCTCTGCTTGCAGTGTTCATGCTAAACTAAGCTAACAGGCAGCTGGCTGCAGGTTTGCATTTAAAGCACAGGTGTGGTGGGAGTGGTTTCAATCTTCCAATCTAACTTGAGGGGCCTGAATAATAAATGCATCATTAGGATGGCAAAAAAGGTGGTGCACACACACACACACACACACACACATGCACAAACACCACTCTTCCTGAGTGCTGAATAACATTTTCCACAATCAATACAAAGTTTATATGAAGGCTTTCAAGATAAGCTTAGCTTTCTTTATCACGAGTAGCCGAGAAAGAAGCACTGGTGTGTGTGTGTGTGTGTGTGTGTGTGCTGACTGCTGAGATCATTCTCAGTCTGGACCTTTGTGGAGTTGAGGCATGACTCATGGCTCACCCTGCTGTTGCACGCTGCGCCATGTAAGAGACCACATAGTGGATGAGGTCCATCAATAATTCAACAAAGACAGACTTCCTAACCCTCTGGTTCTCACCTGCCCTCTCTCTCTCTCTCTCTCTCTCTCTCTCTCTCTCTCTCCCCTCGCTGTCCTGCCTCTGTTTTCTAACTGACTGCATCTTCCTCCTGTCTCCATCTCTGGGCTCCCTCGTCTGCCTGCCTCCTCTTCTACTCGTCCCGGGCCACTTAAAACAAGCTGTAACATGCTTCTAAATCTAAATCGGTGGCCTACCCAAGTAATCTTTGGCTTTTAAGGGATTTTTCCTGCTCTACTAACAAGACATCAAGTGAGCTTTCCGTGATCACGTACGATTAGGGAAACACTGGGTGCTAATCCTGCTCTGGATGTGTGAGATGTACAACTCCCCACAGGAAGAGAGTTGTGGGCCTCATTTAGTCTGAATGATGCCTTTCCAACATGAAAATGCACGTTCTTCCCCACTATGTGAGGGTTCTGTTTTTTTCACAGCGGTTATCAAGACATAGTTATTCAGGAGTTTTCTGATGTTGTCTTAGTTGAGGGATGGCAGTCTCCATTAAAAGACACATTAGTGGGCTTTATATTACAAATCCTAAAACCTGCTAGTCTGATTATACAGTTCATACATCATTTTATAGTAGTTGTTTGCACCCTTAAACTTTGTCTTTTTGTATAGTGTCAAATCACAACAAAGTCATCTTGAGGCACTTAACGTTGTAAGGTTTACTGACTTTTATACAGCTATGAGCTGAGGATTCCTGCAGAGAGGTTCAGAGAGAGGGGAACCTGGAGGAAGACCTGTGGAAGAGAGAAGACACACAGTTGTTATCAACATCTACATGAATGTTAAAGTCACCCACTATAATCACTTTATTTGTACTAGGAACTAAAGAGAACAAGTCTCATTTTTTATTTTATAATAACTGTAAGTATCTTTAGGGCTGGAACTGACTAATAAGCTGGAGTTAGTTTACGACTCCTCCACCCCGACCTGTGCTTCTTGGGATGTGACTTGGGGAGTGACACATTCAGAATGACATATTCATCCTGCTGCAGCCAGGTTTCAGTGAGACTATATATGTGTATATATACATATATATATATATATATATATATAATGTGAAAAACTTAAAAACACACACACAGAGAAACAATCGAGAGCAGATCTCATACTGCAGTAAAAGCTAAACTTGAAATTTCTCTATAGGCATTAAAAAATACATTATATTCCTGTGTGTGATGTCATATTTTGTAATCTAGGTTATGCATTATGTAGTATTTTAATACGTTAGTAAGTATTTTAACCCCTATTTTGTCTACAGAGCTGAAGGTGTGTTCTTCACATAGTGAAGTCTAATCAGTGTGAACAAACACACACAATTAATAAATCCTCATTTCAGTGCATGATTATAAGTTTACAGTAGAAATAATATTACCTGGAGCATATAGTAGCAAACCACAGATAGGAAATCATGTTGAGTTTCCTGTGTTGTGTTCATTCTGAGAGCAATCAGACCTCAGTGAGTCTGACTCATCCTAGCACTTGAATCTAACAAACCAGTCTTATTATAGAATCACACACAGACGGACAACAAGCACACTACTGTTAGCGGCTCTGTGCGAAAGCGGTAAACTTGAGCTTGAAGAGATTCTCCAGCTCGGAGCTGTGAACAGGCCATAAAACCAAATGTAATCATGAACCTGTAAAACTAAATACAGCACGACAGGAAAGGAGAGTGACTGCTCTGTCAGTAACTGGATACCTCGTGGGGAAAATAACTGAAGAGCGAATGCCAAGAGGTGAAAGGTTGCCATGGAAACACGTTCGGGAGAAACAAAATTTATTTGCCAAGATCTTAAAACATCTGACTAAGCCAAGACATGTGTTACTGGTCATGGCTACCAGCAGTTCAGGTGCAGCAGAGCAGAGGCTGGTGAGAAGAATGCTTTGCTGACACTGAGAGTCAGATATTTTGCTTAGGTCTGATGAATAACATTTTCTAAACGCATTAGATGAAATGAGCCAGAGAGCCAGAGCATCTTGTGTAAAGCAAACGGCGAGCACCTCCAGCAGCCCCTTCAGGTTCAGTCCATTAGCATTAGGCTGCAGTCACTGGATTATTAGACTTCATCATCTTCAATAATGCAAAGAGAGCAAAGCAGGTAAACACTGCACAGCATTATCTGCCTCTGGCCTCTCAGCGCTGCAGGAGAGAACCAGGAAACAACACCCCATGCAGCCGGTGTGTGTGCAGCAGCCGGCCTCCACCTCAGCTGTTCACTGTGTGCAGCACGGTGTGAGTTGAACAGCATTCAAACAAGCAGGGAAGAGATAAATAGATGGGCGTGTAAAGGTGTTTGCATGTTTGTCACTTAAATGAGTCCGATCACCCGACTCACTTCAGCCGGATCCAAAGCTTCCACAGCTTCCAAAAAGTTGTTTTGGCTTTGGCCTTTGATCTTTGCTGGTGAAACTGAGTTGAACTGTGTGAATGTGTGTTTTTCTGTGATAAATCATCATTTACAAACTGTTATCTTTGTGTAATAGTAACATCAGTGTGATGATCTGAGGGCACACATGTTGTCCCATCAACCCATCAACGCGCTGTCAGTCATCTGCCGCCGCTCCACAGCCTCCGGGAGCGCAGCTGACAACATGCGCAGGGATGCTGATGACAAATGGCAGATGGAGGCAGATAAGGTAAGACCTTTGTGATTTGACGGCATCTCAGTCCTGCCCACATTTAGGGAAAGATCGGCCAATGACACGATGCATTGGCTGTGACAGCAAACCAAAGGGGGCGGAGCTGCTTTGTTTCCCCTGCCTGCCTCTCCGCCTGTGCCTTTGTGCGCACATGTGACCACCGAAGGCGCTTACTGGTATTTAAACATCGACTGGGTGCCGGAGTGGACAGCTCCCCGCGCTGATAAACAAGCCAAAAAGGCTCGTTCGGCGTCCTGTGGTGGACGCTTTGGAACCCGGTTCTCTTGTTAATCTGAATCAGGATCTCCATTTTCTCTGCCGCGCACTTGCGGACTTATTCTGAGCTGCTGACCAGAGAGGAACCCCGTTCTCTCCGCAGGCTGCAGTTTGACACCTGTAGCTGAATCTGGGGCGCAGTCGCGTAATCAAGAGACAGAGAGGTTGGGTCACATCCGTCCTGTGCCGTTTGGTGTTGGCTGTGGAGGCGCAAAGCTTTTACGGCCGCTCCCACGTCTCCACCTGCCTGCTGATAGGAAGAGGTGGAGAGGAATTCGCTCTGAGCGCGTTGGTGGCATTTGTAGACATGGGGATGTACTCCCGTGGAAACTAAACTGAGGACAGTGTCCAACGAGCCGTGTCCAACGTCTCTTTTGTTGAGATTTTTTCTTAGTTATGGGGAAGGAAGAGTGCAAAACAATGCTGGACGCTTTGAACAAAGTGACTGCCTGCTACAGGCATCTGGTCATCGCGCTGGGAAGCACGTCAGACTCGCAGAACCTGCGGGAGGAGCTGAAGAGGACTCGCAAAAAGGCCCAGGAGCTGGCGGTGGCCAACAGGACTAAGCTGACATCTCTGCTCAAAGATAAGAGCATCAGCAAAGAGGACCGCTCCGAGTACGAGCGTCTCTGGGTGCTGTTCTCCAGCACCATGGAGCTCCTGGAGGTGGACATGAAAAGGTCTCTGGAGATAGGGCAGGCTTTCCCGCTCAAGGTGCCGACGCGGCACCTCATCCAGACGGGGATGACGGGCAGCACCACCAGCGTGGCGGCCCGGGCCATGAGCGTGCAGAACATGAAGTACGAGGCGGACAGCAACATCGACACGGCCGACCTCAGGGACCTGCAGACGGAGATCACTCAGGTGAGCCAGATGATGGAGGACATGGAGACGAAGGTGCAGGTGGCGCCGTGGGCCGTCGAGGCGAAGCAGGAGGCGGGCGCGGAGCTCAAGTCCAACATGAGCGTAGGGAATTCCTCCGTGGGCGTCATCTCCATCTGCGAAGAGGAGCCCAAAGAGGAGGAGAGTGGGGGCGGCAGGGAGGCTGGGTTCGGCTCGATCTGCGCCGTGGTTATCTTCTTCGTCATCGTCACCGTGGCCGTGGTTCTGGGATACCTGGTGGTCAACATGTCCTGAACTGTGCGACCTAAGAGCCCGCCCTGACGGACATCCTGCGAGGCTGCCGCACGGCGCGTCACCGCTGGCGCAGGAGCGCGCGGCTCCGCGGGAGACGCGCGAGGAGACGCTTTCTGCGCGAACTGACCTCTCGCACGTTTGTGAATGTATTCGGTTGAGTTGAGGAGTTGCACTAGATAAGATGTAGAACAATATTAGCCACAGACGTCGGGCACACAAAAAGTATTCAGAGGGAGTAAAGGGTGGTGTTGTGTTTTTGGATGAGGGGGAAAAAAGTCCTGAAGTTACGTGACAGCGTCTGGCCATCAGGACATAAACAACGCGTAATCCAAGTGGATTAGTGGCAAAGCTCAACCCTACATGTAGCCCACTGCTAATTTCTGCTGGTTGATGCTTTAAATGTACAGTTTCCATCCAGAGCAGCGTGTACGAGGCTTCTTCTGGTCCAGAGACGTAGAGGACACGCAGAAACTGTCCCCACTCCGTTATCAGTATCTGTGTAGCTATGTTATAGTGGGCTTACTTACTCCAGCGCATCCCATCACAGCGTGCTGCGTGAGAGCCTGGGGGCCCCTCAGACACACCTGCTCACTGTGCACGGTCCCTTAGGGGCCAAACTGTGTTGAATGTACGCGTTGCAACATGCAAATAGAGACTTGTACATGCTGCGCTGTGTCAGATAATGTACATGCAATGAAGTATTTCAGTTTTTAAACACACTTGAAAACATGCTTGTAGTTTGAAGCAAAGCAGAGACAAGGCCAAAGCAGCTGTGAATGTCTGTTTCTGTGAGGATTTACAATATATGTTTTTAATGGGATCTAATGGTTTTAGCTCAGCGTGGGATCAGTGCAAAGCTCAACACACACACACACACACACACCTCCACACACTTCCACAGATGCTTTAATTAAATGATGGTGTTAGGGGTAAGAGTCTTTGAGGGTATTTCTGGAATGGTGCACTGCAGGTGAGCTGAAGAATGACTGTCCTGGATCCTGGTTCATGCACAAACAACCGGTCCAAAGGAACGAACGCTGAACACTCTAAAGGTGAAAGGTCAGAGGCTTTGAAAGAACCAAAGACTGAGTGAGTGTGTTTTAGGTTTCGTATTTGTTACCGAGTTTCCAGAAATGACTAAAACTAAGATGCATGGGTGTGTTGTGGTTTCACTTTGTCATTCACTGATGATTTTCTGAACCTCCTTTCACCGTTACAACAGGCAGCAACATGTGTAAATCCGGTTGTCAAGGCTACTCACACCTACAAAGACCTAGAGGAGGGAGGGTGATAGGGATATGACTCACAGCATCTGTAAGGATTCAGTTTCTGATATTGACATTTCTCACTGACTTATGGTGCATTCAGGTACCTGGTGCGTTCAGGTTCACACACAAGGTCAGATCAGGATATGCATCAATTTACAATTTGTTAATTTAAAAAGATTATTCAGCTTTAGTTGTAGAGTACAGAATCAAACTTTGGCTTCTCGTAGGAGATGTGGATTTTATGTTCAAGACATTTGGAAAAGTGCAAAATCTGTGGATGGAAAATGTCATTCTGGTAAAAAGAAAGTCTCTACTTCTGAAAGTGCTGAGGTCACAGAGCACAGAGCGTTTCTGGCAGAACATCTATGCATGAGAACCCGCAGCATGCGGCGCTGGCGCCTGACTCACAGCAGACTTCCGGACATCTTGTTAATCCCAGTTGTCATTTTGTTGAGCTCTGCTAACTGTGAGTCATGAACCTTCTGCAGCAGACCTGCATTGTCATAGAGGGATCCAAAAATATAAAGGTGATTAATTAAAAATGAGGAGGAGAGGGAGGGGATTTAAATAGTGGGGAGGATGAAGGCGACTGAAACACTTTAAAGTTCGAGACTGTTCTGAAATGCCGAAATGATTTTCTTGCAAATCCTTAGACAAGCGGCGTCTCAAAATAGCCACGGCACGAAAGTTTTAGACAATGTGCTTCATTAGGTTTAAAAATAGACCTTTTAAAAGAGAGTAGATCGACTTTCTCCACAGTTGTTTGGAGGCGTTTTATCTGGACTTGTGCGGAACTTGCTTCACTCTGTCGCTTAGAAACAAGTAAACGAGGCAGACTTGTTCGAGCTGCACGCTTGGCAGAGGCTAGACCACTGCATCATCACCTCATCTGGACAAAGATGCTGGGTTTCCAAGGCTTTTGGTTGCCATAGAAACCCTCAACGGAGTACTGCTATCCTACAACATACACACACTCAGCAGACGGGGGGAAAAACCATCTTTTCTCACGCTGACAGATAAAATGTGATGAAAATAAAGAGCATCTGATTGAAGGGTGCCGACCTGTTACAGTGTGCCTCATCATTTTGGAGGAAAATGTGTTTTTTGTAGATTTTCTGTAGGTCTTTTCCTGCTTCAGCCTCTCAGCCGCGCCAAACTTCTACCACCTCGGCTCTGTCACGTCTGAAGGGCATCTGCCACAAACCACGAAGAATTCCTGCCAGAAATGTCTTTAAACACTTTTTGCTTTGTGTTACTACACGTAAAACGCTGGTTTAAAACCACCTAAAATATACCGTGACAAACATCTTAACATGCACGAACGTCTTTGTGCGTTACAACACCTGCAGCACGTGGGTTTAATCACACAGGAAGTGGTTTGTCCATGTATTGGGATTGCATGTGCAGATCAACGCTGCCTTCAAGCACACACTGCTACAGCAGACATGAGATTCTTACTCCTGCTCATTATTCTGCCTGTTTTAATCAGGTTGTGCAGAATGTGGTTTATTTCAATTTTATTCTAAAAGGATTTTCACCCAGCAAATCAATAGCAAAACAAGCGGCGTGGGTAATAATAGAATTAGGTATAAATGGCAGACACAGGGAGCAACCCATTTGACACAGATGATTTTTTAATTTGACATGATCACTGCTGATTTGAGATGATCACTGCTGTGGGCAAGGAGACAGGTTGGAAGCCCTGCAGAGGTTCCACGTGTGCGCTCCTACCGAGACGGACGACTATGACAAACACACACACACAGACACACACACACGAAGGAACACACTTTCCCCAGTGTTAGACTAACCTTAACCATTGCAGCTAAATGCCAAACCCCAACCTGTACTCTACCCTAAATCTAATTCTGTAGAAAGATCTACATGTGTTAATACAGATCACATTAAAACGCAAAATAAACACGGTCAGAAAGTTCCTAGATGAACCTATAAGAATTTATTTTACTTAATCAAACAAACTGTGGTCGTACAATAAGGATTTAAGGCGGTACGTGAGATCTGTCTCCTTCAAATCTGTTACACATGATAAATAAGCGGTACGGTGGAGAGCTGATGGCAGTGACTGAGACACAACAGTCCAGTGGAATAAGAAAGCTCAGTCCTGCAGGCGAATCTCCTCCCACCAACGGCAACGCTAGAGCAAACTCGCGGCGTAGGTCAAAGCTGACTTTTTGAGTTACGTGACAAAGCCGGCTCAACAACTGGCAGAAGATGGTTGTACTTGGGTGTGACGGTGATCTGCACAGTTGCATTGTATGGATCTGAGATCACTATACGATGCAGCGGATCCTCCTCCTGAGGATGGCTCAGCCGAGGGTCTGTGCTCAAATCCACCTTAGTTTCTCCGGACGTGTCAGACGGGTAAAGTTTGTCACCTGGAACAGAAAGGAAACAGCAGCTCAAGGTAACGAAACTGAGCAGCTCATCTGTATTACAAACTTTACTCTCAAGAGCAAGACAAGTTTGGCGGCCTGGTAGCTCAATGACTCGCAGGTTCGAAACCCCGTCTGACTGTGTCTCTGAGCCAGACACCCAGCGCTAGCTCCCTGTAAGTCGCTTTGGATTAAAGCGTCTGCCAGGCAAAGTAAAGACAATCTGTAAGGTTCAGGGAATCAACCGAGCGGGACTGGATGAAACAGGCAGCCAGCACCTGGCAGCAGAGATACGTAGTGCTCATCTTTCGAGAAGCCAACGGGCAGCCACTGCTCGCAGCCCTCTGCGGCGCGCCGGCTCGCAAAGTCGTTGAGGTCTTTCAGCAGAGGGAAACGCCGCAGGCGGCTGAGCTCGTAGAACTGCGGGGGGGCGACCCACAACTCCTGTGCCTGGTAGCTCTGCAGGACCTGTGACGGTGTGGACCACTGAGACAGAGACACAGAAAGGTACCAACATTACTGCTTGCTTTGGGCTGGACTCTCACACATGAGGTTATCTCCACCAAAGAACCAGTTACTCGAAGCCAAACGATCCGTTCGCTTCTGAAAACATATCAAGACCCACAAAGGAACCACAAACGCAACGATGCTTTACTTTACTTCCTCATATAAACTTGGCTGACTGAATATGACCAATCAGGAGAGAGCATCATGTGAGCTTGTGCCTCCAGCTCCTCCAGTCATATGTGGAAGTGTGTGTGTGAGTGTGTGGATGAGAAGCAGTGTGAAGCGCTTTAAATACCCGTCCAGGTAGAAAAGCGCAGTTTAAGTGCAGACCATTTGCCAGTAAAACGCTGTTGTTTTTGAACCTGCGGGCCACCGTAGCTTGCTCTCACCTGGACGTGCACTATCTCCTTATCGTCCTGCTGAGTGTGTGGGACGTCCTGCAGGCAGCAGAGGAAGAAGGCTGTGTCGAACCTCGTCACACCGTATCGACCCTTGGGGGTCAGCCAGTTGCTCCACTCGTGCAGAGCCCAGATGTTGGGCAGCACCTCCAACTCTTTGCACATCCTGGCGAAGTTGGAGGGGTGCTGGTTCACCAGAGCCCTCCACCTGCTCAGCTCGCTGCTGCACAGCACGTTTGCCTTGTGAGGATGGACACCTTTGTCCTCCACACCTTTCTCCTCCAGTCTGGGCACAAACAGCAGCACGCCGGACTCCTCAAACGTCTCCCTCAACGCGCAGATCCGGAAGGCGACCTCTCCCGGGATAGGAGAACCCAGCTTCTGCCGGTCCGTGGCGAACATCGGAGGTCTCGTCTCCGCGGGCTGTTTGACGCTTCTTACGCCGAAGTTTGGAAAACTGCTGAAGGACCTGAAAACATCCAGCCATTCACTGGAGAAATCCGAAGAGTCCACCATGCCTCCAGGAAACACATACGCGTTGGGCATGAATCCACTTTTACTGCTGCGTTTGAGCAGCAAAATATCGTAGTCGAAGCCCGTGCTGTGCGCCAGGTGCGCGCCGCCCGCAGGTGAAGCAGCAGCGGCGGCGGCTGACGGCGGTGTCCCGACCCTGTGTCCCGCGGCGATGATGAGAGTAGCCGCCTCTTTCCAGTGCCTCAGAGCGGTGTTCATCGTGAAGGCTGGCGCTACAAGCAGACACGGCGTTTCTTCTGCGGTGTCCGTGCACGCTAAACGTCGGCTCAGTACGCTGCGGCTCCCGTGGACATTTGTTTTGGTGGAAGTGATGTAACTCCGGGATGGACGCGAGCCTCTGTCGCCGCCTGGAGGCCGGAGGACCGCGAGGCTGCAGCGGTATAAATCTTTACATATGTAATACACAAACTCAGACTGTACCTGATATAAAAACATAGTTTTCACTGATTGGTGCTAAATAATACCCACTTTAATTTATTATTATTGCAAACAAATGTAATTTCAGAGTGTGGTAAAAGAAAAAAAACAGGAGCCTTTAGCCACTACTGCTCCAGTCGTTTCAGAAAAAGGCTTAAACAGGACTTTACTGTAACAACCAACAGAGAATAAAACAGGGAACAGCGCAGGTAAGTGGTCTTGTTAGGGAAATATTTATATTTATATTAATTGTAACGTATGGATAGCTTAAAGCTAACAAGCTAACCGAAGCTAACTGAAGCTAGTTAGCTTAACTGCTGACAGTGGTTTCATAGAGTTGCCAAACCTTTTCTTCTGCTTCACTGGCTTCAATAGCTCTTCAACAATTTCATTTTACTTTTTAAAAGAACAAAGCCGTTATTATTCATGTTTTCCTGAGTGTGCTAAGATTTTACAACATGTTATTCAGTGTGAGAAACCTTGTGCATTTACATTTCTATCATTTTACAGTAACTACAAAGTAAACTCATGCATTCTTCTATTAATTCAGTGTATGATTGTTTTATTAAATTATCAAAAGGAGAGCTGTGCCTTCCTTATAATAAAATAACCATCCAATAATAATAATAATAATAACACAGACTGCAGCGCACAGTCAGAGCTGCAGAAAAAATCATTGGTGCACCTCTGCCCTCACTTCAGGACCCTCACTGCAGTCAGAAAGCGGGCAGAGAAAATCACCACCGACCCTTCACACCCCGGACACGACCTCTTCCAGCTTCTCCCCTCTGG
>JAUMTR010000017.1:1792078-1863301 GCA_032270685.1 Microctenopoma stevenorrisi
TACAAAAGACCAAATCAAATTCCTTGTATGTGCAACATACTTGGCGAATAAAGCTGATTCTGATTCTGATTCTGATAATGATTCCCAGTGTTTGAAATTCAGGTGCCAGTGTTAAAAGGCCCTTTCTGAAAGCTAGTTTGTTTTATAGCAAGTTGTGAACGTACAAGACCTTTTGTGAGTTCAGAAGAGGGAATAACTTTACTTTACTTTACTTGTCAAATGCGTTTGTCCTAAGCAACTTACAAGGAGAAGACACTGTAAATTCTGAGTTACTACAAACTAAGAGCCCTGATAAGGCCTTACTCGTCAAGATAAAGATAAAATTAAGACGCTGTTGGGAGTCTACAGGAACACGGCGATGTGCAGAGACTTGCAGAGTTTGCCGTTGTGTCACCAACACAGTATGAAGAACTCCTTCAAAGCTTATCTCGAGGACAGACCCTGGACACATTTATCATAAATTGTTTAGATAACCGAAGAAGTGACCCTGCACTCTAATCTCACTAATACTCGAAGGCTTCTCTGCATGATGAAGAGAATTTGGTAAAAATATTTCCACACTTTTACACTCTTATTTATAATATAAATATTATTATAAATAAAGCGGTTCCCTCTTTTCCTCCATAGAAAACTGGTTTTCCTGTGGATTAAATGCAGACCATGATGGCTAAGACAGAAACAGAGCTTGTATGAAATCCTTTACAAAATAAACTTTAAACATTATAACATTTTATTAAAATATCTGTTCTGCCGTTAAATTTAAAACGTAAATACTTTCACATATATTATGCACAAAAAGTTATTAAATCACACACTCGCTATTTTTATAACACTATAAATCATTATTTAGAATTTATCCTTTTGTTTATTATCATGAATCAAATTTACCATTAACAGAGTCATTGTTTGTGTAAGAAATGTCCTGTCTTAGCTTATAGTTTAAAAATATGTATTTTCACACACGACTAGCATACCACAGAACGTTGTTGACTATTATCGTGCAATAAAGTGCATTTTTTTAAAATAACAAAGTTAAATGTCATGAAAATTAAAGAATTCCTTTTATACACAGAGTTGTGAGGGATGTGACTTTAAATCTCTACACAAACAATGCTTTACTCAAGGTGCAAGGCTTTTTGGAATTTATGGTGGTCATCTCACACCTTGTGTACAACTGCACCCTAAACCAGAATAAACAGATGATGTAAGTCAAACTCAAAATCAGCATTTGTGCAGTAGATCTGGACCAGTGCCTTGTTGTAGTAAAATCATTAATATCACACAATTGTGTTACTTTGTTTAGAAGAATGAGAGGAAAGTAAAGGTACCGCTGAAGTTTTCCTCGTAAACCTCTTTATACCTTCTAGTGCAGTGAACTTTGATAAGCACGACAAAGATTAGATTAGATAACCGTGCAGAGTAAAACACTTGTAAACGTAGATGTAACGTGTGTAGGATTTGTGCACGGACGACAAACCATTCAGTTTTGACCTAATTGCTGAGCCAACCAAACATCACCGTCACAGACATGGTGACGATTCAAAGTAAAAAACGTTGGTGATCGTTAATAAAGTTACGTTCACTGAAATGTACAGTTACAAAGCTGCGTTGTTTGGTTCGATTTTCAAGAAAGCTGACATACGAACATTGACATAACATATATACCCGTTTAGGTTGGTCCGGCGAGCGGCGTCTGACTGATCGTGGGCAGCCTAGTTGGCTCAGGCGTTTTCATTTCTCCTAAGTCTGTTCTGCTATGCCAAGCACTAAACATTTAACAGGTACAGAGCATATATCATCAACATATCTGCCGGGTTTTCCCTGCCTGTCAAAAGTCGAATTAAAGATACCTACTGCGCCTTTTTCATTATACGTAATGTGATTTCTAGATATCTTGAGCAACATTTTGACCAGTCAAAACTCTAATTCTCATCTGTGCTACCTGCTACTCTGGGTGAGAGAGGATTCTAATCACCTGATCTGTGTGTTTTTGTTGTTGTATGGAAATGCTGGCGAACACAATACAGATAAACACAACTCACACGTCTCCCTTTCTGTGAGAGGTCATAAACAACCTGTTTCACATTTAGTGTGAAGCTTTTGTTTAAATCTGGTCGTCGCTCACCTTGAATGTAGACGTGTGCTTATCAGTGGCTTTGGCTTGTTTCACATTTTTTCTCTTTTTCTTCCTGCAATTTTCATCTTTTTTCAGGCAGCACAAGCTGCACCATTGTTTCCGTTCACTGGCACAGACTTTGTGTCCTTTCTGGCCTCAGCAGCAGCCGGTTATCTCGCAGGTTTCATTCTCTGTGGCCTTTACTGGTAGAGCCAGGCGAAGCCATCACTTTATCTGTGTCTGTGAGTCACAGTCAGAATAATACCTTTCCTGCCCATGGACACATCAAACAGTAATTCAAGTTTAATACACACAGAAACAAAACAAGCTATGCGTTAACATCATGTCTCAGGATGTACATGTGGGAAAACTAACACAACAAAACGCAACCTTAAAGCAAAATCAGTGCTTGATTGCTGCTGTAAATGAACGTTAACCGTGATCACCAAATCTTCACAAACACGACCCTGTCTCTAAAAAAATACGTTTGTGTATGGCACACAGAGATTTGTTATATGATATGTTGTCACTGTAAGCGAATTACATTTTCTGTTGACATAACAATTATATGTTAACAGAAAACAGAAAGAATTCAAACTGCTACTTATGAAAAGTTTAGTTTATTACGTATTAGGTTCTGATTCAAATAGAGATAGGTTCAAAGTTTACGCTTTTAGCTAAAAACTCACTCTCTTTGACCCACTTGTCCTTCGGCATCCTGAGTTGTCTCCTTTGTCTAAAGCACTTCCGCCTGATTACTCGTCAAACTAACAGTTCTGTGTAGTAGAGGGTCGTTATCAATCACTTCAGAAAATCTGAACAGTCATTATTCCGGGTGGAGAGCAGGAACAGCAGGAACAATCAAAGAAGTGTTCATTTGCTTAGTTTTGGCACTGTATTCAGAACAGACGCAAGCTGCTATCACCACCTGCAGCCCGGAGGATTATAATCAATTAATAATTGATTATGTTACAGATTGACCACCTCTCACACGTAGTCTTTAATGCAGGGGGCTTAAGAGATGTTTGGACTTTTAAAAATGAGTGACTAGAAATGTTCAGGTGTAAGATTCTTGAATTACTTTTCTCCTCTAGATGTTTAACAGGATTTTAGCTGCAGGTTCTTTTAAACTGATTATTCCATTAAAGAGACGTCCATATAAACGATGTTAGCATCACAGTTCCTGTACTAAAATAGAATTTATTAATTACTCTGCATTTCAGTGGAAACTACGTGAAACTATTAGAAACATACAGTATGTTTGTACTAATATCAGTCACTGGTATTTATATCTTCTCTGTGCTGCTGCTGGTGTAATCATTGATCTACCTATAAGTTAAATATTTTCTCCTTCACGAGAAGCACTGAAAGTACAGAGTCTTAACCAAAACTGTATTTGTGTTGTTAAATGCACTTAGTCAGATGCTAAGCCCCAATGAATGTGTGTGAAACCTGAACTCTCTGTCGGTCATAAGTTCTTGTTCTCGGGGTGACTGAGTTCATAAGAAAATGTGGTCTTGTGTTAGCAGATTACCATGAGCAGGCGAGTCTTGTCTCTATTTCAGCTGGTGTCTCAAAGAGCTGCAGCCACCAGAGGAAGTCTGTGGTACAGTACAAATCCACAGGGGGCTACAAACTGAAAGTCATTAATGGCAATTACTTAATAAACTAAATGTAACCCAACATAACGTGTGGTGAACGTAATACTGTAAAATATGTGAGTCTAAGTAGACTAATAATTGTTTAGACTTACATATCTTACAGCATTTAAATACTGTAATATCACCGTGCTGTGTAAACGTCATACTTATTTAGGTTTTCTCAGGCTTAATAATGAAGTTAAGTATAATAAAGCTTTTAAATATTCTTCTCATATCCAGCAGCCTGTCTCTTAAGCTAAAGCTTAGACACACACATAAGCAGGGGTCAACAAAGCAGAAGCCAAAGTGGTAAAATACATTGTGATAGTACACTCAGAAGTGTAACAAGAAGGTCGAACGTTACCGAGTAAAATGCAACTTCTCTAACGGGGAGAGAAGAGAGGAAAAGAGGAGAGTAGTAGGAGAATAAAAAGACATAAACACACACACACACACACACATGCAGCGGTGTCATATATCCTTATCAAAGAGGCATTGTGAAGGAAGTCAGACTAGGGAAGCTAAGAGAGGACATTTCAGAGTTTCCCTTTGAAAGCTGAAACTGACATAATGTGCTATATTTGCTTGGATTAGTCACTTTTAATTCACACCTGGAGCATCTTCACCTGGAACATTGCTGGACTGTATCTCAGTGACACATTCATTAAAGAATTTGTGGAGGCACTAGCTAAGAAGTAAGAAAATATGATGTTGTACAAAATACAAACAGAAAGAATCTATGGAAAATCCTTTGACCTCTGATCAGTGGACTTCACATACTGTCCTTTCCTGTCTTCACCCACCTCTCCTGCGTTGGGAGCTATCCAGGATGTCCAATCGGCTTTGGGAACCTCCCACCGGGGGAGTGTGCTCATTCTCAGGGAGCCCCTGGTTTTCGTTTGCATGAGACATTCCTGCTTTCCTTCATTTATCTCGGATCGGTGTCTTTGGAGGTTTACATCACTCCACCTGGGTCCGAAAGTACGGCAACATCAGAAGTTCATGGAGCGTCAGTGAAGTGGTCTTACTCCAAGTCTATGTAAGTGGAAAATGTGTTTTGTCATTCATTTGTCATGTGTTTCCTAAAAAACAAGTCATTGCTGTGTGTGTTTTCCTAATGCTTGTTCTCATGTCTGTTGGACGTTGACACAACAATGTAAAGTTAAACATTGTACAAGGATTCAAGGAAAATCAGTCCTCATTAGCACAACAAGTGATAATTAACTCTTTCTGTTAAACCCCCCAGTTTCAGTAAATGGTTTGTAGAAGGGGGCGTGGATGTTTAATTGGATGCGTGCTGTATGAAAATCATTTGATTGGAGAGCTAAAAACAAAAGCATATAAAACAGCAGAGAACGCACGACACAAACAGTGCCAAACAAATTAAAGACCGGTAAAAATATACTTTTTTACAGGTATATTCGACTTTAAATCTCTACACAAACAATGGTTTGTACAAATGTGCATAAGTTCTTGGAATTTGTGGAGGTTCTCTCTCAGTAAAGTCAAAATCCACCCTGAACCAGAAAGAACCAGATGAAGTCGAACCTTTCTCAGACCTAAATTTGTGTCATTATGTGTGCAGCCGTGACTAAAATATGAAGCTCGTGGGATTACTGCTGTTAATTCAGCTGCGTTGTGTAAACCTCATTATAGGAAGGAGTTGTGCTGCTGGCGAGGGAGCAGCTGCAGGTTACCTTGAAAGCCTTTTCGTGGATCTCATAACTTCAGTACTGTGTGATGACCTTTGGAGATTAGATTAGATGACTATGCTGAGCCACCGCCGACCGTCTTGTAAAAGACGTGTAATATTTGCCCGCTTCTGTGTTTGCTGTTGCGCCAGCAGACAGAAATGGATGACGACAGCATCAAGAAGAGGAAGGATTCGCAGAATGGCTCCACCGGCCACAGCCTCGACGGTCAGACTGTCGACGAGAAGCCTGCGAAGGCCGCCGTGCTTCAGAAAAATGTGAGTGAGTGTGTGTGTTTTCCTGAGAACAACTCTCATGAGATGTTCTCACAGCAGGATCCCACCATCTGTACCTGAGGCTGGGACTCCAGGTGCCAGGCAGTACCACCACAACCATCTCTGCACATTAACTCCCCAACGATCCACTCCCGGCCCCATAAGCTCCCTGAGTTATGAAAGCATTCCAATGAATAAAATAGAATGACAAGGTCTTAAAATAATGAATGAGTAGCGCTGCCTAGAAAAGTAAAGTATTTAATGTGACAGATGATTGGTCAGGACCCACATAGTTTGAATGTGTGTGCGTGTGTGTGTGTGCATGTGGTGGAGGGTGGACTTGGGTTTTTCTAACATCCTCTCACATAATTGTGATAAATGAGACCCTAATTGGCTAAAGTGGCCACTTTATCAGGTACACCTGTAAAATCTAATGCAATCGAATTCAGCAGCTCTGCCTGTGAGGCGACATACGAGGTTATCATCAACTATGGAATCCATTTAGGATTTGTCCCGTGTGCTCAGGTCGGTCTGGTGAGCGGCATCTGTCTGATCGTGGGGACCATGATTGGCTCAGGCATCTTCATTTCTCCAACGTCTGTTCTGCTGTACTCTGGAGCTGTGGGACCCTGTCTCCTCATCTGGACGGCCTGTGGCGTGTTAGCCATTCTGGGTGAGAGCGGATTTAAGATCGGCATCAGAGCGGTGTAGTTTGTTCCTTTATGTTCTTTCCAACATTATCTTTATCTGAGACTATAAAAGTGTTTCACATTTGGTATTAAATGATCTAATTTGCATACCTAATTCCAGAGCTATTCGCTCTTCCACAACCTCACCTGGTGTGTGATGGCTCCTAATGCTCTGACTCCAGCCTCACTCCAGTCCTTGTTAAATATTACTTTTCCTATCCAGGTTACCACATGTACAAAACATGCAACGTGGGATTAATTTAAGATGTTTGATCTGTAAGTAGTAGGAGAAAGTGACAAGCAGATAATTAATTGTAAGTTGTAAAACATGATGTTCTGAGTCAACTGGTCAATACATCAGGTCCAGTATAAAATTTATTGGCACAAGGATCCATTCAACTACATGCTTTGACCATGCAGAGAGCATGTCAGCAAGTTTTTGAGTTATAAGTCATAACTGAGCCTGGAAAAGCATGAAGAACCGCTCTGCTGTGGTACCGCCTGCTAAGCGTATTAAACTGCTGTCAGGTAAAATGGATCGATTCATTGATGGCGTTGTCTGTCTAGTTTTAGACGGAGTGGTACCGTGCGGCCGTTTTTACATGAAAACGTCCTGATTTTAGCAGAACAAAGCTACATCGGACTTTGCTCTTTATTCCAAAAGTGGTAAATATTAATGTTTATTGGACACATAAAGGCTGGTTCACAGCTCTGGAAACAGTAAAGTAATCATCTTTATCACATAAATATGTTACTTGTGACTAAACATTTTATGGCGTAGCAGTTTGTCCCTGACTAACTACTAATATTGAAAGGAAGCTCTACATCACTGTGGAAACATTTAAACCAAAAACGTAGATGAACATTATGAATTTTCCTGAATCATAAACCAGGAAGGTGCATCTGCTTCCTCTTTCTCACATGTCTACACAGGAGCGCTCTGCTACGCTGAGCTTGGCACCATGATCACCAAATCTGGGGGAGAGTATTCGTACCTAATGGAGGCTTTTGGCCCCATCCCCGCCTACCTTTTCTCCTGGACCACCGTGATGGTGCTGAAGCCCTCCTCCTTCGCTATCATCACACTGAGCTTTGCAAAATATGCCTCCACGCCTTTTTACCCCGACTGCACCCCTCCTGTGGTTGTTACTAAGTGTCTAGCATCTGCAGCCATTTGTGAGTTTTACATTACACACAAGGTTTAAAGTTGTGATTGAATACACATCCTGGTAACAGATACTACTATATGGTGTACTGCATAGTAAAATACCTAAATATATTTAAACTCAATCATTTTGGACCAGTGTTTCATGTTTAAAGATTTGCTCCATCACTTGTTTGAATTGTTTTACTTAATACCCAAAAAAATGTTCATGCAAATGTTGATGAAAATATCAGACTCATATTTATTTATATAAAAGTTAATGTAGGAATTGACTCATTATTCTCACACCACTATCTCTCTCCCTCATTTACTACTTTAAAGTGGATGTGAGGAACTAGTTTGTCAATTATTGACTTTTGTCAACTATTGTCTCAGTTAATCTTAGTTAGAACAACCTGAAACTAATTAAACAGCTGTTATCAGTGTATGAGCACGATACCATGATCATTGTGCATTGTGTTGATGTGGTTACTTGTCAAATGAACATTTTAGGAAATAACCACACCTGCCTGTACATGGTGAAGTAGAACAACGTTGTAATCCACGTCGTCGTCTCTTCTGTCTTCTCAGTGGTAATTGTCTGCGTCAACTGTCTGAGTGTCAAACTGGCCAGCTACGTGCAGAACTTCTTCACTGTAGCCAAACTTCTCATCATTCTTGTCATAGTTGTAGCAGGAATTGTTCTGCTGGCACAAGGTGGGCCTTCTCATCAGGGTGTTACTGGAGATGCACAAGTCCAGTAATGAAAGAGCCAATAATGAAAATTTATGTGTTGTTGTGTGTTTGTATCCAGGAAACACTCAGAACTTCTCGAATGCATTTGATGGCACAGCACAGTCTTTTGGAGCAATCGGACTTGCATTTTATAATGGGCTTTGGGCCTATGATGGATGGTAACAGCTACACTTCACTTTGCATGTTGACAAAATGTCTCTGATTTCCCTACAAACGAATCCACTGAAGTCCATGTTGTCAACCTTTGGCCTTACTGACCCAAATAAGATACGTTTACTTTGAACTGATCATGATTGAGTTCTGTTAGACTGGAGAACATCTGCCGTGACCTGCGGGGCGATTTGAGTTGGCCTCCTTATCTCCTGGTTCAGGTCTATGTGGCAGTTACTTTAGGTTCCTGCTTTGTTCTGTGTAGGGTAAATGTGGGGTGGTAGTACTGCTGCCTCACTAGTTACAGAACCACCAACGTCTGTGTGGAGTAATATATTATACGTGTTCTCCTTGTGCCCGTGTGGATGACCCCTGGCCTCCTCCTTCAGTCTAAACGACATGGGTTAGGGTTAGGTTAATAGGTGACTAAGCCCTGTGATATACTGGTGACCTGGCAGGCTGTACCCTGAATTAAATTAAATAGGATCATGGGTGCATGCAGACGCCCCCTGTGGCTGCCCACATTTCAGCACAGCTTGTTTGGCCTCACTTATATACTTGGTTTTCTTACGTTTTGCTGTGTTCTTAGGAATCAGCTGAATTTCATAACAGAGGAGCTGAAGAACCCGTACAGGTGAGACAATTCTTGTCTTTCAGGTTTGAAACATCGCTCACGTCAAATGATGAAACGTGTGTTTGTGAACTAATCAGAACTCTGATGGTGAGAATAAAACGATACAGCGGACACATCAAACAAACGAGGGGGCTGACTGTTGCTTGGTTTTTACAGTATACAGCATGTTTCCTGCTTCAGTGGACTTTTTCTGTGACATGTCCTCAGGAACCTGCCGCTGGCCATCCTCGTTGGGATCCCTTTGGTTTGTGTGTGCTACGTGATGGTCAATGTTGCCTACTTCACTGTTATGACCACCAATGAAATGCTGCTGTCTCCAGCTGTTGCTGTGGTGAGAAGAACACATGTTTAACATGGTTGTACAGAAACAGAGAGTTTGCTTTTTGTTGTCAGTGTAGTTTTAAATCACATATTAAACAGAGGTTTATTTTACACTGTGCCACCTTAGACTTTTGGAGACAGAGTCCTGTACCCCGTGGCGTGGATCGTCCCTCTCTTTGTCGTTTTCTCCACATTCGGTTCTGCCAATGGAAGCTGCTTCACTGCAGGCAGGTAAAAGGCAGTCACATCGATCAACAAGACCTACAGACAGTAAAGAAAGGATACAAAGATTTCCATCTTCGTCTCTTCTACAGACTGGCCTATGTCTCTGGTAGAGAGGGGCACATGGTGAAGATCTTATCCTATATCAGTCTGAAGCGGTACACCCCAGCCCCTGCTCTTATGTTCAATGTGAGTCAGTATGTTTGATGTTAAAAACACATCACCTCTGTTTTGAGGAAGGTTTTAAACGCTGCACAGCATAATTCCATATTCCTTCCTTTCTGAAAAACAATATATTGTCTTGTGATATCATTCACTATTTGTTTTCTCTTATTGTTTTTAGGGCTTTTTGGCTGTTATCTACATCATGCCAGCCGACATAAACACACTCATTAACTACTTCAGCTTTGCTCAGTGGGCGTTTTATGGTCTAACAGTGCTAAGTCTCATTGTCATGCGCTTCACAAAGAAGGAGCTCCATAGACCAGTGAAGGTGAGGCTTTCTGATCACAGTTATTAGCCTGAAATAAGGAGTAGAAACAGTAGACATTCAAACCTTTATATCTCCTAAACGTGTTTAACAAATGGATTTGTTTTCACCTGGACAACTATATTTGTTGTCTATAACTGTTTAGCAATAGAAATGCATGGTGTTTCCCTATAATAATACATGAAGAAGACACTTATAAAGAGAAAAGAAACGGTACAAGCACAGAACCCTGTGGAACCCCATAACTAATTTTTTACGTTAATGTGAACAGATTACTTGTGTCTTCTCCTTGTAAGTTGCTTTGGATAAATGCAAAGTAAAGTAAAATAAATTATAAGGACACAAATAGATAGAATTTAAACCAGCCTAATGCTGTTGCTGTAATGACAGGACCCGATTAAAATGCCAGTCACTGGAATATAAAGGTAAAAGGATGTTTACTTTAAAAGACAAACTAAGGTGACTGACTGGATGCAGGGAAATACTAATTATCTAAATTATGGCTGAAACAGAGAGCGAGACAGGCCGAGATCAAATATCAAAATGTGACATCAATTGCGATATAATGAATAAAGAAACTGAGTGACTAAGGGGAGGGAGCAGCAGGAAATAAAACACAGGAAAACAGCAGTGTACGTAATACTGGGGCGGGCTTTTCCAGGCAGGCAAGACTCATCGAGACTAGTGGAGCCCCACCTCCGTTCCAACTTACCATCTCTGATGTTCTTTTTCAGAGGTGAACATGAAGATGCTTTGTAATTACAGCTGTAATGTAGTGAATTAAAAAAATAACGCTGTGTTATGTTACTCCTCAAAGGTGCCGATTGTCATACCTGTGGTAATGGTTCTGGTGTCCTGCTACTTAGTCCTGGCTCCCATCATTGATAAACCACAGCTTGAATACCTGTACTGTGCCATTTTTGTATTCAGTGGACTTCTTCTCTACTACCCGTTTGTCCACCTGAAGGTCAGCTGGGCACGCAGACTCATGAGTAAGTAATGTTTAATGGTCCTGGGGTTTGGTGATGTGCCCATTACAATATAAGGGAATCCAAGAAGGCCTTTTCTGTGTGTTCATGGGTGAGGGTGGGGGCTCGAATCAGTTACCGTGCCCCCTCAACCACAGGCCGAGCATTTGGCGATGGTGATTTATTAATTACAGTGCATCATCACCAAACAATCCACGACAGACATCGGCGAAACATGCGATGGTAACATTCAGACACGGCGACCTCCACCATGTCTGCACATTTTGGGATCTTTTTGAATCAGGGCCCAAGTTGTCCTAATAATTGTTATGTGACCTTTGACCTCCACTCCCCTGTAGGACCCCTCACAATGCACCTCCAGTTGCTGATGGAAGTAGTTCCTTCTGAGAAAACTGAATGAAGAGGGACAGAACCAGCAACCGACGCAGAAGCTGATAGTGAAACACGCCTGGCTTTGGAAAAAGTGCTAGAAAGTCAATAATCAACAAAACGTTTGCAGAAATAATGTAAATGTCCAGGTATTAGGTTCACGATGAAATCATTTTGTCACTAAGTTTTACTTTTGTTAAGCTAAGTAGACCAACCATGTTTTATGACATCATACTCCACTTGAAGTAATAGGTAGTTTACAGCAAACCGTCCTATGATGATAAGGTAGATTGTATTTTAAGATAAACCATGATAGACATTTCCTTGTGTAGGCAATGTGCAATAGTTTTCACTGGGATAAAGTTTACTTTGTGTAGAGATGCTTGAAGATTTAGCTGGTTATGCATGTGCAAAGGGAAATAGTAAACAATATTTATGCATCTTTTAATAATGCTCCCACTCATGTACTTTGCAGTGGAATAAAAGAGTGCCGCATTATGTTACCTGGTGTTCATTAAGAATCTTGTCGACTATGCAGTGAACGTGTGAAATAAGTGTGTGTGTGTGTGTGTGGAGGGGGGGGGGGTCACATGAGGATTACAGGATGTACCTCCACATACACAAACGTTGCAGCAGTTACACATTTGGGCTGTTTGTCATATTTTCAGGCTGTGTGTGTGAATGCGCTTATGGGAAACACTGTGTGCGTTATGATGAATAAGAAAGTTTCCACTAGATGTCAGTGCACCACTGTTAGTGAGACTCCATGGACATGGGCTGCACAGTCGGTGTGACCACTGATAATGATCGCTGTGGATATTTAATATTTTAAAAATGATGCATTATGTTATTTCATCATAACTCTGATTATTAGCAGCTGCGTCTGTTATAATAGCTTTTATAATGATTGTATTGTCCTGTCAATATTGTTATACCTCATTAAGGCCATTTTAATATTACATAAAGAATGAGATTAATAATTTAATCCCCTCAATGCATGCATTTGTAGTCATGTTTGGAGCCTAAGATCACAGAAACTCAGTTTGGTATTTGTTGCCCTCCAGTGGTCTTTGATGCTCCGTACACATTCAAACTCAGATTTCCCTTTTGTGATCTCTGCTGTGAAACCAAGGTGGTGGTTTTCTTCAGCCCGTGCCAGTAAATTAGCATTGGCTGTGCTGAATGAGACGACATTTGCAGAGAAGCTGCTCCCTATATCCTGCCAAATGAGACTGGAACTGTGTGCAGATGCATGTTGGTTGTGTGTTTGGCTCTGTTTAAACGTGCGTGGCGCTTTTGTTGAAGAAAGCCGTTTTCCCACCAGACAGGCCTCACACAGAGACTGAATGAATGTTGACCACATGGACGGTACCGTTGGCAGTGACCAGCTCTGATTTCTGAATCTGTGCACATTCCTTTAATACGACGTAAATGCGCTGACTTACTCTATCATATATCCTCCTGTTAAATGTTTTGAATTTTCCAAATCTTTACACCGACTAGCAGTTACACTCTGTTTCATCACACTTTAATGGGCATTGGGGTCCCAGGATGAAAGAAAAATCATTTTTCATTTGAGTACTGGGCAGAAAAGTAAAACCACTCTAAAATCGTGGGGAAAAAAAACTACCTTTATGTTGTGTTGGTGCTTTTCAGATGATGCAACGCGGCTCTCCATTTGGAGTCGGTGGAGTTTGACGGCGGTAACGTTTGGTGATCTACACCTAAATAAAATCTGTGGTTAGATACGCGTCTGTGTTTTTTCCTCAGCGCCACAGTGTGCAGGACAACACGCATCATTTACCCTGTGGCACAGGTCAAATGAAGCAGCAACATTGTGAATAGAAGCCTGCAGGTGCAAACAAATTGTTCTTTACTGCCACTGACATCTGTCATGGATCCAGACACATAGTTGGGCTCTAAAATAAAAGCACTGGTCCTGCAGCAAACTTCAGTTGGTTGGAAATCACTGGTTTTAACATCTGAGTAGTAATACACCAAATGTAAAGTGTGTGTTTCCCAGCTTTACTTTAAACAAACGTCTTAATCCTGAAGCTACATCAGTAAAACGTTTAGGATTTAAGTAAGAGTAGAGTAATTAGAATGAGGCTAGTTCCACTGTTTCTGTGGAGCCTTGCTGGCTGCCATCCCAACAAGCACTAGCGCTCAGAAAAGCACATTCAGGGAGACTGAATGGAAAGCACAGCACCAACAGGAAGCTGCCAAAGTGAGAAACGCATTCAACCTCCACTGGTAGGACTGAAGCACAGAGTCAAACCCAAATGTTTGTGGCAGGGAAAAGGGCACAGTGAACCTACAGCCAGTGACGCTGCATCACAACATGTCATCACTGAGAAACTTTTCTAGGATGAGAGGAGCTGGTCGTCTACTGTTGCTTCCGTCTGTTAATTAGCAACAATGGGATGTCTTAATCAAACTTTGCATTAGTGCAGTGGCATTGATTGAACTGATTGAACATTAATATGCTAAATATTCTGATGAAAGGTAGGGAAAGGGAACTTTTACATATGCACCGCGTGTACATATGCATGCAGCCTGTCTGCACGGACACACACACACACACACACACACACAGTGCACTCAAATATCATCTCATTAATGGATAGACTGATCTGATGAGAACTCATCTGCATATTATTATCATCACATTATTGCACTTTTCCAATCACTTACTGAATTAGCATTTGGATTAGAACCTCGCAATCATTCGGCGACCTTTCCAAAAACTGCATTATAACGTCTCACTTACAAACATATGCTACAAATGAGGTTTGTGCTCGTTCTGATTGTTTTTGGATTATGAGAATTAATGCCTCAAAACTTTGGGAAGTGTAAAATAGTTGGAGAAAGTTGTTTTTTGTTTCGTGCAGCAGCTGAAGGCTCTGATCTGTGATATTTAACTTGTCCCCTGTGTCCTGTGGAATATGAAATGAGACTTAATGGTCAGACGTGTGTAAATTTAAGTGTTGCAGGCAGTGAAAATGAACACTTCTGTAGGGATCAAATACAGATGGGAAAAATAAGCGAGTACTCCAGCAGAAGAGTCTGCGTTGTCAGCAGGTCCCGTTTCCCTCCACTGGAGGGCACACTTGAATAAGCAGTGGCAGTGAACAGGTTTTTACTGCAGCAGCTAGCCATTTTCCCAGACACATTCCCGAGATTTGTGGCTCACCCCTCACCTGGCACAGCTCCCAGAAAAGTCCTGGCATCGCCTTTAGTGTGAAACCATTATGAAAAAATGTTCTCCGTTTGAATTATTATGTTTCAAACGACTGTTCTCTCACAAACATCTCATTAATAACTGGGATGTGACTGTCTGTGATCTAAACACATCATTTCATTCTAGTTCTCAAATGTGGAAAAGCTTTTAAAAAAAATCAACTAATAAAAAGTCAGGAAAGTGATTCTGCTTTTGGGAGGTCCCACTTTGACACGTCTGCATTACGGCGTCTCGATTTTGATTCTAGTAAAGTAAACATATATTTAAAAGTTAAATTCGACAACAGCACCTTTTTATGATTTTACAAACTCTCCGGCACTCAAACAACGGCACCGTCTCATAAATCTAACTTGTATTTCTCTCCCTCTCACATGTCAACTAACTGTAGGTTTGTGTGTTTGTGTGTGTGCAGACCAAAAGCCTGGATGCTGCTGTGATATTAGATATTAACCTCTGCTTCCTCTACATCACTGACTGCAGACACAATTCGTTTCCAAAGAAGCCTGAACATGTGGGTGACCTTTTTGGTTATACTGACGTCCATCTCTTTCTGTTTTTGTAGCACACGGTGACTGTGACACTTCTTGCTCTGTCCATCTACTTCACTGTCTCCCTCTTGTTAACCTCTTCCCTGCCTCGTCTCTCACACATGCTCTTCTTTGCTGCCTCTCTCCTGCCAGGATTTGCTCTGTATCCCTTTGATCTTCCTTCTACTCCCCTATTTCTGCCTCATTAGGGCTCTTCACTTTAATTGAGCAGCTTAAAGATCAGTGGTTGATTGACGCTGTTGCGAGCTGCCACTCACAGACGAAACCACAATTCCACACTGGGTGTGTGTGTAAAATATGATATACCATTAGACATACGTTGTGTTTTTAAATATGCGCTTACACACCCAACTTGTACTTGTGTGTGAGCATGTCAGAGACCACGATGGAATTCAGTGCTGCTCGCTAATTGTGTTGCTGTGCATGTTCCCCTCTTGCACCCTCTGTAGTTTCTGGCTGTTTAGCAGCTCTTTGATCAGCAGATAGTGAGATGGTTGGTAGGCTGGTTATGCTGGCTTCCCCGCCTGATGCACGGGTGGCTTCGCTACGCATTCTGCACACAGCGAGAGGCCGGGCTGTGAGAGTGAGTGTGTGTGTGTGTGTGTGTGAGAGAGGAAGTAAAAAGGAGGGAGGAAGAGGAACAGAGGCAGTGTGGGTAGAGAAATAAATTGTTCTCGGTGTAAGAGAGGGTAAAAGAAAGCAAGAGTAAGAGATCAAGAGGGAATAATTAGGTTGGGGACATTTTGCCTTGACTGAAGAACAGCAAACAGCCTGGACGGGCTCGCCGGGGTCTTTCCCAATGTTCATCCTGCCTGTGTGCACTTGAAGTGGCCTACAGCACAACCAAGTCCTCGCAGCGCCCCGTCAAAGACGTTTTCCTCACCTGTCACTGAGGATTTCTGCGGCAGAAAACACCACACTGATACAAATTGCTATGTGTTCTGTAAATATACAGAGAGGATGATGACATTTGAGGCTAAAATGACAGTTTACGGCCGACCACATCAGCTATCTTCCACTCCAGACTTGTTTTCCTTCAGCAGGAGTGTAATGGCATTTTATAAATATCAGTAAATAGCCCGAAAATGTGGCCATCAGTAAATATCACTGCTAGATAGGCTGAGGATCTCGGTCCCAACAGTCCACTTATTCAAATCAATAATGCTGTTTTCGCTGTTATCTGACTAAATGAGTTTTCTGATATAACCCCTCAGAGCAGATCTACAAGCTGTGACACGCTGCTTGTCCTTCAGTCAATGACAGCCAGCCTGCCCACCTGGGGATGGCATTGAAAGATAAGACTTTTATTTAGGGATAAATGTGTTTCCATATATTTCCGACAATCCATCTGTAGCATGTTGCAGAGAGCCCGTCTCTCGTGTTAGCAGTCATGAATCAGCCCTCTTTTTTGACAGGTGACATACGGCGAGTGTAGCTAAGTGATCAGTATAGAACGAATAGATTGTGGTTTGCATCTATAATCAAAACTTGCTCATGGTGGAGGAAACACGGGGGTTATCACGATCCATCAGCTCAGAGGCAGCTGGTAAAACACCTGTGTTGATTTGAAATAGACAAACGGTTTAGCAAACATGTGGTCAGAGGTTCAGGCAGAATTTTCCTCTGACAAGTATCGAGAAAATAGCTCGGGCACAGGTAAGAAAGTGAAGAGAATCGAGAAACAGTCTTTGGACAAAGCCCAGACTAGATCACGGGAGAAAAGGCTGCAGAGTAAGACATTAAGACAACACAGACAGTCTAAAAAGGAAAAGGGGAAGTGGACACAAATAAAATCTAAGTTAGTTAAAGGCTGCGTGAGAGTGGAGCGGGAACCAAACCCCTGACCCGAGGGACTGCTCTACTACCTGAGCTACTGCCCCCTCTAAAAAACCCCTGAATAATAAAACTAAAAGCTCTAAGAGCTGAGTTAGCACAAACATAAGTACGATGCACTGTGGAACTACTCCACCTTTTTACCCCTTAACTTCACTGATTATCCAAACTTCTGCTTCTTTGATGTTGGCCATGGGGAAATGAATTTGGGAGCTTCCCTCGTGGCAGAAACTCTCTTTCATGAACAAGCCTTCAAGGAGCAACTGGTGCATCAAGGAACTTTTTCTCTGTATTTTTACAGGGCTGTGGTGATGTCCCTCGGTGTGAGGACCAAAACCAGCAAAAATAACCCTAATCGTACCCGTCAGTGAATAGAAGATACTGCAGGCTTCTACTAATGTATCAAAGATTATCAAAGATAACTCACACGATAAGGTACTCACTCAACATGCAACTGCAGTTTTGCTGTTGTCATCAGTGAGCTGAATTTACTAACCCATGTTTGATCCAGCATATAATTAATTCCTTAAGTTCTTGTGTATGTTGCTGGGGAGGAGAGATGGGGTATAGAGTATGTAAGGAACAGGGCTCTGTCTTTGAAGTGCTATTCTGCAAATCTCTAGAGGACAACCGAGCCTTAGGCTGGACTCATGCTGTGGGGAGAGAAGCAACCACTATTTTTCGACTGTGGGGCCAAAAACTGGTTCTTGTCATGCTTGCTATGCTGAGTTACCCCTGTTATCTGTTTATGTGAAATAATACATCCCATCAGAAACACAATGTCTCAAGGTTGCGAACTACCTGCAGAGAAAAGACACAACAGTTTTCTTTGACTGAGGCTGAGTGCAACAAGCATTGTTTGGCCCTGTGCTGAAATATGGGTTCTGAGCAACACGGAGAACCAGAGGACAGGTTTCTGCAGCCCTCTGCGGTATATGACACCCCCCCCTCTGGCTAACTAGCTAATGAACTATCAGCCATCTATCTTCCTTCCACCCAGGGCCCACTTGTCCTTCCCCGAAGACAGAAGCTATTTCTTGGCTGGTTCTGCCGAGGGGAATCCAAACCTCCTGGCTCTGAAGGAAAGTGTTGTACTTTTTTAAAAGTCATTCAAGGTGAAAAACTGAATTCAGTGATAGTATTTTCGCTGTGGTAAACAACAAACATGAACCCCCGTTCCCAAGCTGCAAACTCAGACACTGTAATAATTGGTGGTATTAGCAAAACTCTAAACATGACATTGAATCTTCAATGATTTTGAGTTGAGCTCCATCCTGTTGACCTATTGATGTTATAAATTATTTGAAGTTGTGCTAATGCAGCAGACAGCACACACACTGTACTCAAGTTAGGACGTTAACATACATGGTATCAACTAACAGCAGGTTTTTGCCTTTGATTTTGGCTACGTTCTACCTAGGTGTGTTACCCTCAGTGGGCTTTAGTGTGTGAATGAAAATAATTTGATGTTCGAGGGGTATTTTGTTACAAACTGCGGGGGACGAGTGTGAATTTGGCCTAGCAGCCTGGTAGCAGAGTGGTTAAGGCAGAGGGCTGGGAAAGAAGCAGACCTGGGTTCAATTCCCAGCCGAGGCACCCAGCCCACCCCCCATACCAGGTGTGCTAGCACCCAGTGCTAACTCCCCGGGCGCCATGTGGCTGCCCACTGCTCCCCCCAGGGGTGATGGGTCAAATGCAGAGGACCAATTTTGTTGTAACATGTAAAAATGTATCAATGACAATATTGACATTAAAGTGGATTCTTCTTCTTCTCTGGTGTCACATGGAATTTCCATGCAGACATGTTTACTTGTTTAAGAGACTTGGAGGCCCAGATGTTGCTTTACTTAACAGGTTAACTTGCTCTGATTTATACAAGTTCACAAACGCCTGCTGTCATTCTGTAAGACCTTTAACTACACCCATAGCTGTAGTCAAATACATCCTGGAAATCAAACTTTAGGATTGCATATTTTCACCATTATCATTGCACAATAATTACCGGTTCAATCACCATATAAATTGTTGCCACAATTTTTTTAATTATTTGTGCAAAATAGCATCTGTATTTCATTTGCATACTTTTCTGTTTTCCTTCTGTGATAGTAAGCTGGATGTGACAGATCCACAGTGTGTATAACCCAAATATGGTTCCTTAATAATGGTTCAATAAAAGTAGAACATTGTGAAGAGTGTAGATGGTGTTAACTCGTGTTTTCCTGCTTTGAACTATGCCTCCTCCCAGCGCCTGCTCTCTTCACTGTTGACGGCTTCATGGTTGTAGAAATAGTTTTGCATGGATCATACCATCTCAGGTCAAGCGCTGCTCCATAATCAGGAATGTACAGTTAACTTTATACTGTGTTCAAATGGCATATTGAAATATATATATATTAACATTATTATGAAAGTGTGCTTATTTCATTTCCTATTGAACACACACCGCTTTTTCTTGCACGGATCCCCCACACACCTCCCCGCTGCGGCGGTGGTTCGCTCCTCTCTCCAGCTGATCGGCCCAGGATTCCCCGGTGACTGTCCGTCGCTGGCTCTGACGGCTCCGGCGTCTTAACGTCGATTAAAACTGATTTAATTTCCACGTAATCGGCGGCCGCTCGTGTCGGCAAAGTGAAACTCTGGACCGATAATCTGGCCGGAGTATTTGGCTCACTTATCAAATCCAAGGGGATCTAAAGGCTAATACGAGGCCCACAGTCCATCCCCGGATTCACCTGCTACGCGGAGAGAGGCTAACACAGGAAGACCGACATGGGGGATACGGGCAGCGAGGGCAGCAAGCCACCGAGTAACGTCAACGTTATACCCCCTCGCTGCCCCTGTGGGTTCTGGGGGTAAGGCGAAAAAAACCCACTTTATTATGGCTTGGTTTTAAACGGGTTCCTTCTCTGCTGACAGCTAGCACGGTGGCTAACTGTTAGCGTTAGCAGCTCAGGCAGGGATGAGCCGTTACCCCCTCCCTATTGTTTTGTTGCATTAGCCGCTAGCTAACCCCGGTTAGCTTCTCCGATAGAGGAAGGGAGCAGCAGAGGGGGATGGAATTGGCCCTCCGGGTAATGTGACAGGTGTGACAGGGCTAATATAGACCAGAGTTAGCAGTTGGTTTCGAGGAGAAACTGTCAAACCATAAAATGGGCTTTGGCGGAAACGGGCAGTGATGGTTTATGAGTTCACACTTGCTACATAGCAGGCTATATGCTAATGTACTGACACATAGTGGCTGACTCACTATGTTTGTGGAAGTTTCCTCATCCTCCTCAATACATTCTATCTGGGAAACTTTGCTTGTTCAACGAAGTTACGATAATGGTTTTGACTGTTGTGCAGGTGTTTGTATAATCAGCCAATGCTGCTTAATTAACACATACTTTAATGGCACATTTGTAGTACTAATCACAGGCAGATTTAGTCCTTCTATATATAAAAGGAATATTAATAGAATTGTATTTAGAAAATATTTGAATAGCTTACTTAGAAGGCGAAGTTTTATGTGGGACAGCATATGCCAAATTATTAGATTTAATCCAAAATTAGATTTTGTAAACACGAAAGTGCAATCAGTCACCACCTTACAGCGTCGCATTATATCACAATATACTCATTCATAAGCCCTGTGTTGTGATATACATCGTGATAGGTATCATTTTGTGAGATTCAACCAACTTACAGCCCTAACAGCTTGTGTTTGATTGTTAAAATGGAATTTAATGTGAACTGAAACACAAGGTGAGACTTTAGTTTGTCATGAGCTTGCGTTTTGTTAACTACAATTTAAGGGTTAAGCTTAAAGAGTTGCCTAATTACACCAAAGTACCTCATTTACTGTTTTTCATCATTTAGCAAGTTGTCGGTAAATGATGAAAAACTGACATTGTTTGTCAGTCAACAGGTGTTAATGATAGAGGGAATTTTTCATGAACATTAGCTTTTTTTTCTCGAGGCAGTGACGACTCATCCAATTCTCGCAGGTTTCCAACTAATCGGCACGTCTCTACATCTCGCATTAAAATTCCTAATATGCTTACAAGTTAAAATTACTTTGCAATAAATGTCTTTCACGTTTAGAGTTGCATTATATTCTTATTTACTTTATAGAAGGCCCTACTACACAAAACGTGAAGTACGGGCTGCAACTTGGTTTGCTGTGCAGTCCGACAGTCCCTGTCCACACCTTTTGATTTAACCAAGCGATGTAAAAGTTTTGGTTGTGACTCACAAACAACAACTGCCTGTGACATTTAACAGGAGAACAGTAAGGGAACAAGTGGGTTATCTCATTTGATCTCTCTTGATTTTAAGTACAGGTTTCAGTTTTGACAGCATCCCAGTCTGTGTAACAAATACAAGCTTCCTTAAGTTCAGTGTGCTATTGCCTGTTTGTGTTTGAACAGTACCCCCCGTCTCCTTGGAGATGTCTGAGAAAGTCTCCTGGTTAAGGTTGAGCAGTGCAGCTTAACTGGGACTTGTCTCACATAGCAAGTTGAAGGTAGTCCTGTATTCCGGTCATCTCTAAGTAGGTTTTTGGTGATTGATGACTTTACTTTTACTTTACTTGGCAGACGCTTTTATCCAAACGACTTACAGGGAGCTAGCGCTGTGTGTCTGGCTCAGGGACACACCTGGTAGGGAGTCAGACGGGATTCGAACCTGCAACCTCCTACATCCCAGTCTGTCACTTAACCCATTGAGCTACCAGGCCGCTTAAGCATTGGTTTAACAGTGCAGGAAGTGGCCTAATACACATAGTTAAAAGTTAGAGTTAAGAGTTAAAAGCACCACACAGCAACAGAATACTGGTTAATCTTAATGTTTGCACCCAGCCATCACATGCTAAATGAGCACTGGATGTTCGGAGAGAGACAGCATCTCTCCTCCTCTCTTCCCCTGGGAAAGCTGACCTGTGAGAAGCTGTTGTGTAAGCTGAGCGCCACCTACAGTTGCTGTACTGTAATGCACAACGTGCATCCTCAGGGAGGTTGGCCAATCAATGCCTGCCGCTGTGAACGCTGTTATGTTGTTGTCAGTTGTTCATGGTATGGCTTAGACCTGGGTCGGCCTCAATGTAATGCTCAATATGTGCTTTACATCAACAAATAGGACTTCTGTATTAAGTAATTCATGTGAAACACGGAAAAAGAAATTAGTTCCTAAAATAAATGATTTCTCATTAGCAGAAAAGATGTACAGCCCTTGAAAATAATCAAGGTTTCTGGTGCCAGGAGTAAAGCGATTTGCTGGATTAGTGAAGTAATTGCTTATTCAATTGGTTTATTAATTAGCCGTATATTGCCTTTCATAACAAAGACTTGGATCAATAGACGAATCCAATGCGTGACTGACAGAGGTTGCACTGTAGAATGTGATAGAATGACAAAGAAATTAAAAACGAGTGTCTGCTTTTGGCTCACAAATAGTCGAGTCCAGGACTTTACAGACTGTAAAGTCGGTACAGTAGTTACAGCTGCTTCATCACTTGTGCAACAAGTTTGTTGCACAAACTGTGTCCCTCAGAAATCTTAACATTTCACTTCTTTTATCTGATGTCAAAGCTTCTTTGCAATTTAAGATTCTGTTGTTGTCCATTTTTTTGTGAACACATTAAATCTCTCCTCCCAGTCTGAGAGATCTTCCACATTTCTTTCAAGTAACGCGAGTGGGTGACCGAATGTCTGCGCGTACTCTCTATTAACACACTTACAACTGTATTTATGTAAAAAAAAATGTCAACACTCATCTCTGTAACATTTGACTTGATTCCCTCTAAACATTTCTTAGCCAGCCCTACACTTTGCTGTCACTCAAGCTGAATCACCAAGGTGACGGAGCCCATCTTCCTCTCTCTTCTAATCAGATGCTCTCATTAGCAACAACAGTGCTCCAGCTACGAAATAGACTAATTGTGTGCACTTACTTCACTCAGTTTAACAAGCGTGCAGGCCTTTCTTTCCTGAACGCGCTTCTCCTTTTCTTCCTTTTCACCCCTCCTAGTTCTCTAATTAATCTCTGATTTGATTAGCTCTGAGCTGAGAATATGACTTGCTGTTTACTCAGTATCAGCTTCCTCCCCTGCCCGTGTCTCATTGTGATTTCTCCTAATCCTTATTTCTTGCTTCCTCCTTTCTCTTTGATAACGCAGCAGCAGCAGACTGACAGACAGTCCTCAGGTTGACTGCAGCTGACCCTACATTTAGAAATGAGGACAAAGGTGCGCAAACAAGCGCCCAAAATAAATAGAATGTGACTGATGGCAGCGACCGTCACGCTCGGTGCACAGACGGTAGGGATGAGGGCTGGAGAGGAAATGAGAGGAGCCCTCTGAGAGGACAGTCAGAGCCATATGTCGCGCAGGAGTTGCGCTGCTGAAATGAGCAACGCATCGGTGTAGCTGCATTTTCACATCAAACATCTTTTGTCCATGGTTGAGAGGGAAAAGCAGACAACAGTTAAATGTCCTACTTAAGTATTTTGTAATTTTCAGAGTTGCTACTGCGAGGCATACAGGATGAAATCTAATTAGGAGTCGCACCTCAGTTGATGTAGCTTGTAGCTTCTTAGCCAGTGAGCACCTCAGACCGACACAGCCGCAGCATAGCAGCCGTGGACTCGGTGAATTATTTCATATGGTAGCCTCGAACACACTTCTCATTTTGAAATTTTCTTACCAAAATGTGAAATCAGAAAATCGTAGCCTTGGGGTTATGGAGACACGGTGTTACTCCTGCTGTTTTGATAACTAGAGGCATTTTTTGCATTTCATCCCACTCATTTCTGGAAGTTGTACACAGGCTGTTTGATTAACAGGCTGCTTTCTTCGTCTGCTCTTTTCCTCAGGTCGAGCAAAACTATGAATCTCTGCTCAAAATGTTTTGCAGGTAAGTTCTCTCAACTGCTCTTGGGCCTGACATCAGCCTGTGTGAGACTGAGGTTAAACACCGCTTCCACTGCTTTTGCTTTTCGGTAAAGACCTTGAAGTGACCATGAAAAGAGAAAGGAACCTACGGGAAGTGAAGTGTTCTGCTCACTCACCCTTTACTGTACAATTTTTTATAGTTATAATATAATAGTTTTAAGAAAAGGACATTTTCTGTCTAGCCAAATAAATATCAGTTACATTTTTGTCAATATTGGCTTAATAACCACAAGACTTCCCTTCAGCCATAAGGTGAAACATGTGACCTTCTTCATTCAGTGTGATTTTATCTAAACACAAACCAAAAGCTGCACATACATTTCTCAATTTCTTCCATAGATGTTCAGAAGAAACAGCCAGACAATGATCGTGCCCCAAAGCCCGCCTCCAGCAGCAGCCAAGAAGAAATCTTATGCAACGAAACCAACAGCAGCACACAGACATCGACCGTGATGTCCATGTCTGAGTCAGGCCCTTCATCTGGGGAGGTGGGCGCGGCGTCTATACCCGCTTCAGATGGTACAGCAATATTCAGTTTTCTTCTTCTTTTTTCTCTTTTGGCTCCTCCTCTCTGAACCAGGCTGTGGAGCTATTTCAATGTGAAATACCAGTACTGCTTGTAGGCTACTACGGTCTGGTTGCTTGGTTATTCTTGCCCTACTGGTTGAAGTAATACGTGCATAATGTAAATTAAAAAGCGTGTTCTGTTGTACATGTGTCAGGACCACAGCATAGCATTTAGTTCAGGGCAGGTTTCTGCAGAAGACTGCTAGTTTTTGCCAGCTGAAGCAGCTGCAGTGCCCCGGCTATATTTGTCCTCATGGCACAGATAGAGTGATAGGAAAGGGTATCTATTCAGAAGTGAAGGTTTTAAGAGGACACCTACAAATGCCAGGGCATCTGTCATCGCTATACAATGACAAGGTTATTTGCGGAGGCCGAGCCGGGAAAGGACAATAAAGTGGCTCCCGAATGGATGTGTGAAGCTTGTGGAAAAATATACTCGCACTACCGTGGTCCTCTGTTACAGCTTGTGCGCTTTTCCCACATAGAATTTATGTGCAGTAAAGAAAAGGACCTCGAGTAGGTGACTATAATTCACAGAAACAGATAACAACCTCATAATGCTGATTAATATGCCACCACCAAAGTGAATTGAGTGAATACCCATCACGAGGTACGTTGTGGCTGATGCTATACTTGAATCACTGGTTTATTTTGGTCACTAATATACATTTATATAAGTTGCATATATAATAAACTAAGTTACTGTTACTTAAAGTAAGTGTTCAATAAAATGATTTCTATGAAATATATATAATATTATAACATGTTAATGTATGACTAGTACCTTTCCCGTACTAAACACCAGCTGTAACTACACAATGTGTTCTTTTCGTGTCCCTCACTCCCCCCTTCACAGAGATCTAGAACAGGTACTGTGAGGAAATAGAAGCTCACGTCGTAATCAAGAATTAAGCACGCCCCAGTCGCAGTCTCCTCACCCTGCTCCGGGTGCTGGAGTGTCTGGAGGCTGTTACACATATACACTTTGTGCTGTTGAGGACAACCTAGCACCTTAGGACACCTTGACACTTAATGTGCCAATAACCTTCAGTTAACCAAGGTTTGGCCTCTGAAATGTTCTCCGTGTATGTGTATGTATATTTGTGTGGATTCAACCATTTTTGTTGCTATTGTAATCTGTATATTTAGGTTACATATGTGTTAGATACGGTATGTTTTTACAAACTTTCTCAAAAGAAAGGAACTAATGTCCCTATGCCCCCCCCCCCCCTTTCTACTTCTTCTCTCCCAGAGGTTTGCAGCTCAGACTCGGTCTTCGGTTCAGTCTCCACCCCTACAAAACGTGCATATGAATCGGGTACGTCCCCACTGTGTCCATCATTGAAGTTTGCACCGTGTTCTTGTCATGTCCACTTAAGGAGCGCAGGTACAGGTTAATCCAATATGGCCTGGTTAATTGTTCTTCCAGGAGAAACAAGGGGAGGGATATTGGGGGGTGCAGCAGAGCTTGTCCGTGAGAGGGTGTAAATATAAAGCCAATAAGTGATTACTGCTGCACATACAGCGTGCTTATGCACGTGGTGGGTCAGTTGTCCACGTGTTGTTGCCTTTGATTCTATCAATATGTCATATGCAGCGTGCAAATGTAAACAGTGTATATGAGCTGAATGGAGGCTAGAAGCAGAGCAGTCGTTCACATTTCCGGTCATAGGGTGACACTACGTGCTGCTCACACAAACACTTGCACTCCGTGTAGGTGCCGAGGAGCAGGGCTCAGCAGTGTGGACATGCTGATCCTTTGTGCGATGCTGCAGTATCTCACCTGGCATCACTTAAACCTTTTGTTGTGGCTCAGTAGATGTTTCACTTCCACATTACCAGTCGTTTGTTTACTCTAGAGGAGCCGGGACTCATTTCTGTCACTCTTTCTTGGCTTTAAAAGGCTTTTTTCATCTTTTAACCCAAAATAAAACTCTCTTGTTGACTGTTAACTGTAGCGTTGGTGTAAATTGGCTGCAGAGATTTACCAGGATAACAAAAGGCAGGCAGGAGGAGGAAGAGCGTCTTTTTTCCACAGCATACTCTCTTACTCAAACACATTAGGATCGATGGGGCAGGTTAGGGGGATCTGGCTGCTCAGCTTGGCCTAGTTCTCAGAGATTTATTGAGCGCTGATCTGCATTGGGCCGGGCCGGGGAAAAAGTCCCCAGGATTGATGAGAAAAGCTCGGTTGAAATTCCAGCCAAGCTCTCTACGTGCTCTTCCTGTGTCAGGTGCTGGGTTGGGTCAAATGTAACGCAGGAGAACTATTCATCTTTTTTGTGTCCCGGTCCCCTTTTACCCATCAGAGAGGATGTGTTTTCGGTTAAAATTAAAGTTGTTGTGGAGCCTGCCGTCAGAGGTCTGGTGTTGAAATTCTGATCAAACCTGCAGGAGATGGATGCGCTTTGGGTTGTTATGAGGGTAGCAGAGTTCTACCAGGTGGGGAAGGCCTTGGCTTCAGGTACATTGGAAGATGAATTATTTAAAACCACTTCTAGCCGGTTGCTTAACCTTCACCAGCTTTTGTAGCACTTGACAACAGATTTTTTTTTATTTTAAGAAGGCCAGGTAGATGTGGATCGAGGCTTTCAGTTGTTCACAGCGATCTAGAATGTACATTGTGAGAAAAATATGTATATGTAACAATTATGGAAGCAAAGAAGGAAGCGCAGTGATTATAGCTAAAGGGTTCATGTGCTTTTATGTGTCTGCAGCATCTGAGTCGGAGAGCGACGTTTCACCCAAGAAACGAGCGAGATCGGCTGACGTGCCAGAGGGTGAGGAGTCTTCATCGTCTTCTTTCTCTGCCTCATCATCATCATCCTCGTCTCGCAGTGGCTGTAAACAGCGGAGCCGCAAACGCTGCCATCGCTGCCAAACCAAACTGGAGCTGGTCCAGCAGGAGCTGGGTTCCTGTCGCTGTGGTACGATGCGTGAACATGCCCCCCCCCCCACACACACACACTCATTATTGGAGACGCTGCGTGTGCATGACTGGATCACAGTGGTCGGGACTCATAAACACACAGCGTGTTAGTTAACTTGGTCAAGGTTTCGTGACTTTTACGTCTGGTGCAGTGGAATCTACTACATGTGCAAAGTGTTTGCGTGCTGACAGAAATGTCAATGAGCCCTGGGGGGGGCTATTACCGAAACCTTAATGTTTCACATTGCACATAAAACATAAACCAATTACCACAAACACTAATGCAGTTTAAACCAATACTTGGCTTGCTAATCAACTTGTTTGCATACAGATTAAAGTACTTAAAAAGTCACAGCTCTTCACTGCTTAAAGACCATCTGCCTAAACCCATGCAATAATTTCTAAATTGGAAATTGACTTTCTTTTTTCCACGGGGCGCTGCTTAGTGCGCGGGCCATCCATCCTTAATAGTCCAATGCTTACTATGAAAACATGCCTTTTACAGACTGAAAGGGGAAACGGTGGCAATTACAGTGATTTCTGACTATTGCAGTAATTGCAGATTACTTGGCTAATGGTTCTGCAGAGTGTTCCACAGCGTAAGCCAAGAAGGTCTGATAATGAGTTGAAAGCATGAAGGCTTTTCAGATTTAAATGGGGAAGAAAAATAGCTCGAGTGGAGCATCGGATCCAGTGTTGTCACACTCAGTGGAGTTCTGCTGTTACGCAGCTGACGAAGATATTCCTCTTATGAGGTGTTGGTATAACACGGAGCAAAGCGCTGGGGCTTACAGAGCTGACACTGAAAAGGCGTGAAGTTATCCCCGCTCGTTTCTCTCGTCTTTCACCTTTCACCAACAACTCTCAGTATGAACGTGGCTCTAACTTAAAGGCTGAATTTAAAACACTAATAGTTTACCTTAATTGGACCTCTTCAGTCTCTTCGACGGCTGATTTGAATCCTACAAACTGGTATCATGTCTGTTAATGAATGAACGAATGTACGACTGAGAGCTAACGAGCTGCCCTGAGCTTAACGGGCCTCTTGTGAGAGGTGAGGGGGCCTTTGTAGAGATGCTGCAGTAGGTGTAGAGCGTCAACGAGAGGGACGAGGGTTGTCAAACCGACGAGACGAAGCGAACCCTGGCAGCTGAACGGCTGCAGCACATGCCGCAAAATCTCTGGGGACCTTCACTGCACGCGACACCCACATTTGTTGTACTGTGTGAATAATTTAACATGACACTCCTGACAAAAGTTATTACTTATTAAACATATCGAATTAACTGCTCTGTCTCCCTCACCTGTACCCCCCCCCACACCCAATCTCCAGGTTATGTCTTCTGTATGCTCCATCGGCTCCCAGAGCAGCACGAGTGTCCGTTTGACCACCTGGGCCGGGGCCGCCAGGAGGCGGTGCTGAAGATGGTCAAGCTCGACCGCAAGGTGGGCCGCTCCTGCCAGCGCATCGGGGAGGAGTGCTCCTGAAGAATCCCTGGATTCAGACGGTGTCTTAGCATTAACAGGGATTTGATTTTTCTTTTTCTTCTCACTTTATTTTTCAAGGTTTTTTGCAGGACTTTGGATACAAACCTCCGCATTTGTCTTTTTAAATGATGTTCTCACCGTTTTCTGTGTGCCAGTGGTTTTCAGCTTCCGTTGGCTCGATCACATCCCAGCTGCTAAGACGCCTTTTGGAAAAGACAAACCCAGGAATGACAAAGAGTAAAGTACATTTTTGCTAGCTCCTGTCTAGTGAGAGTGGAGTAGGAAGGAAGAAGGAATGTGAAGCTGTGGGTCCTGGAAACTAGTTTAACTGTTCTTTACCTCAGCAGAGAAGAAGCAAAGAATGAGGAGGAGGAGGAGGGTTGCTGACCCTTTGTGTTGACTCTTGCTTCGGCACCGTTTCTAGACTGTGCTCTTTACCTCAAAATCAGACAGAGCTGCTCTCCATCCTGCACCACGTGGGAACTAGCCTGCCTCTGTTTAAGTCAGTGTCTTACCCCCTCCTGGGCCATCCACCACCTTTAATCAGAAACACCAACACCTCAGGATAGGAAGCCCACTCTCCACTCGGCCTCCAACCTTTCCAGGTCTTTCACGCTTTTGTTTTGGGATTTCTCTGAGGCTGATTCTGACGTCATGACGATGAGACTGAGGCGATGTACTGCTTGTCCAAATTCAGAACTTGCAGTGTGAGCCGGACTCAAACGCACACATTGACGGTGGCAGCAGTGAACTGGTTGTTCGGAGGTCGCGCGTGGACCTGTCCTCAACGTTGGGATGGGACTGATAAAGATGTAATCTGTTAAGGGTTTTTCTCTGTCTTCCTCTTTTTGTCTTTACCTCCTTATTCTCCACGAGTCTCCTCTGTGCGTGCTGGATATGCACTCACTTCTGGGGGACGTGGCGGACATTTGAAGTGTGCTTTTGATTTCTGACTGGACCTGCGATGTCTGTGTTGTACATGTCCTCACATTGCTATACATTTGCAAATATGTCCGTGCTCTCGTGCTCTTTGTCGTTCACGTGGAGCACACGCAGGCAAACGTTCTAGGTTTGGGCCGAAGCAGAGGGGGCTGAATGTCGCTGTCCTGGGTGTGGCGGCTTTCCAAGTTCCTCACATTATCTTTGAGTTCTACTTTGTGTTTAAGGTCATTTTGGAGGTAATGTTAAATCAAAGATGAATAATATTTGGTTTTTCATACTTCCCAGCTGGCATGATGAGCTCATAGACTTCCTTCTTCTGCCTTTGACTTCCTGTTCTCATCTTTCCCTTACTGATTGCTCTGTTTTTCCTTATTTCCACCTTTCCTGTTTTGCTGTAGATTAGGGGAGAAGGCTGGGGCTGAACTGAAAGTTAAAATCAAACATGTTCTCTGTAGACTGCGGGAGGAATGAACAGATAATGTATAATGAATGAAGATTCCTTCTCTTATTTAACCTCTCTTTGTGTTTCAGATTTACTTATACTTTAGCTTAGAGCTTTTTTTGGTTGTAATGTGGTTAAAAATGGGAAGATGAACATGGAAAATTCTGTATTTTTGTTTCCATTGCTTTACTTTTCACTTCCCCTTCATGTCATTCTCTTTTACTTCAAAGAATAAACTGGATTAGACACAAATTGGACATTTCCAGTGGACTTATTGACGGGATGCATGGGGGGGTGATCGTTGGGGAGAATTAAACTTTTATCTTTTGTTTCACTTCTTCTTTCACCGGGGAAATCTTGGCACTGCCCCTGTAGTTTTTTTATTTGTGTATTTTAAGGTGAGTTGGATTAGAAACCCAGTGCTGGCGCTCTGCCATGTCTTCACCTCCTGCCAATTTCTTCCAGTGATCTAAACATCTGCCCGCTGCTCACAGAGGACAGTTCTAAAGCTGCTCTCATTTACTGAACAAATCTGTGTGTGTGTGTGTGTGTGTGTGTGTGTGTGTGGATGCTGGCTAACGGAGAATTTTAGCTAAAGAGCATTCTGATGGCAGCAATGAGCCTCGTGGGCCAGTTGCACTAATTAATGTGGGAAAAAAGAGAAGACACATGTAGCAGTGATCAAAAGACATCTTCAAACGTGGAAACTGGACGGACGCCAGCCCGACTGCTAACCCCCCACCCCCCTCACTCAAAACTATAGAGGTCAGCACCTAAATGTAAATGAGTTGTAACAGAAGCTTTTCCTTTGTCAAGGTGGTTGAAAGTTTGAACAACCCTGCAGAATTTTCCGTCTTTAGATCGATTTAATCTTGCCCTGTGTAGTTCTCATCCTACATTCTCTCGCCAGACTCACAGATTTGGTGTTGGAACCCACAGCGGGCTCCAGCAGGCAGACATTAAAAGTGTCATTTCTCATGTACAATCATGCCCCATGATCACATACAGTTCATGCCCACATTGAATCGAGTTAGAATTCTGCTTTTTCCGACACAAATATTTCTATTGTTCTGCTTTTCATTAGCATGAATTGGATTCGAATGCGCTGAGGTTGGTAGGTCCCGGGTCCTCGGGCTGTCCTGGAGTCCTCTCTTTGGGTCGGTTGTCTTTTGTGCTTCATGTTGTCTTGATTATATTCGGACACAGGATGGATCACCCTGCCAGGATTGGGTGGCAACAAGCAGCGTGCGATGTATATTTGCTGTAGGCTGCAGAGGGTTAGCGAGGGCTTTGGGGAATAAGATGTTGCAGCTGCTGGTAGGTAATCTTCTTACAGCTCAACAATCAGGGAAGCCAGGTATTCTCACCACCTTGATTGACTATTGTCAGTCACTTTAACCTTTTATGTTTTGGCTTCGGCCTTCTTAAGTGATTCGTCTCCGTATCTGTACCTTCATGTCTCCACCGTTATCACTTTCTGTGTCTCCTTACACAGATTTTTGAAACCCCTAGTTTGAGCTACACAAGTGTGACTGAACACCAAGCGAGGAACGAGCTGATGTGTTAGCTGCCACTAAAATAACAGACACCAGTCTGAATCAGAGCTCGGGGAGGGAATGGTGTGATACGAGGGAAGTGAGCTCGGGATCAGTTTCACTGTTGTGCGTCATAGACAATGTTTTCCAGCCAGTGATGCTGTTACACGGTGTAACGCTCTTATTAGTGTCCGTGTGAAAGCATGTCTGTAATTACATCTGATGCATTACATCCACTTAAGCAGAAGTGATGATGGCTGCACCCTCGATTATTGAGCAATACAAACAAACGACCGACCTCCATTTGAATCGCAGTGTTAGATCATTGTTTTCTAATGAACGCTATCAAATGTGTAGCACGAGCAGACGGTCGTGAATACAGGGTATAAATAAGACATCGCAGCAGTCCATTAAATAAAAAGTTCTGTGCGTTAAATTGATTTGGCACAGGAAGAAAGAAAGTCTAGAACAAACGTTAAGAAGAAGCTTTAAACCAGGTGATTTCACTAATTAGCTTGCGAACCAATGATGCGTCACAGATGGCTAACCCGTTTAGAAAGGGTGGCGGGACTAACCCTGCGTTCACTAACCCTGCTGATCTACTCAGCACAGGTAAGAACTGTGGATTCATCAGTGCTTTTCTGTTCAGAGAAATTACTTCCTCCTCTTCGTTTCAGTAAATTGCTCATAACTTTAATTATTGATCTGTTTTATTCAAGCTCTAATAAAACCAGCTTCTGTCCCAATGAAACAAATGTAAAAAGGCAGGTTTTTCTCTGGGTAAAATAAACTTAATTTATTAAGAAGCAAAGAAAAAAAAAAAAGTTTTGAGTCATGAGGCGTGGCACGTGGTATCATAGATGATAGTGCTCAGAACCGCTGATGAGCTCCTGTGCATGTTTCCTGCATGTGATCAAACGAGAAAATGTGGTGTGACTGGTGTAGCGCACAGTGAGCAGTCCACCTAAGCTCTGTGGAGCTTTAAAGCGCCTCGAAGCCCATTGTTGGCATGGCTCATCCGCGCCGTCTCCATGCAGCCAGAAGGTGGACTCTCAATGGCTGACCCTAACCCTGACCAGCTCGCTGGTTGGTGGACATACGACAAGCTGCTGAACATAATGTAGCATCATCAGGTGAAGGAATTAAAAACGAACTGTACACAATGTTCATATTCACTGCTGCTGTTACATCACGGCTTAAAATGTGTCCTTTAATATTCTTTGAAAGTAATTCTATACCCAGAGAGGCATAAAGCGTAATCCCCTCTCACACCATGGCTAATGACTCCAGCACCTCTCATTACCAACCCAGCCATCGTTACGCCGCACAAAGTGACACTTTGCTGCAGGTGTATCTGAAAAGGCGAGCTGCTGACATTTGGTCAGGTTTAAGAGGAAATTAACAGCAGCGCTAGAAGATCCAGTCCCAGCGCGGCCATTACTCTGTTGGACTTTGTTTTTTTCACTGCGTGTGACCTTTAAGGAAGAAGCTGACTGCACACTTCTCCTCAGTCATGGCTGACTTCAACGGGGAGATAATGCAGTGGAAAGGATAAGACATTAATGAAGAACTGCAAATCAATGGCTGCTCTCGCTGTCCATTAATGCACAGAGCAAAAAGCTCCATTTCACAAAGCTGCGGTTATCTTTGAAAAACACAAATGCACATTAAGTGGTTTCAAACTGTTTAGTCAGTAAAGAAATGTGAGCTTTTCCCTGGGCTTCACAGAACTTTCATGTTCCTCTGAGTGATGTCAAAGCTTTGGAGCCGCCTCCCTTACACCACTGTTTTATTTTATGTACATGAAAAGACACACAGAACAAATATTGAATGATGTCGTCTGTGTTTTACCTTCTGCATCATGCAGATGTCCCCTGGTTTCCCAACGGTCTTAAAGGACCTTCCAAAGGTTGACTGCTTCTCCCTTTCTCTCCTGTCCAACTCAGCCCAGACTTTCCCAGCTGGATTCACACTTTCATGTGACCATGTCATGTGATCTGATGCAGCGCTCCTCATCTCAAACAAACATCTCTGGTCTCCGGCCAAAACATTCTTCCCAGTGGGAACCGTTCGCGACGTCTAACAAAGCCAAACCAAAGGACAGTTGTGGATCCCTGTGTTGCTTCGTTCCTCCTGAAGTAACGGGTTCTTTGCTGCCGTCGCAGCAGGAAGACCTGACTCACGCAGTCTTTGGAATTCAAATAAAATATCCCCACGAGAGCCGGTTTTGTCATAATGTTTGGTTTTGGTGACGCCACCATTGAATTAACAAGAACCAAAATAAATGACATTTAATAATATAGTTAAATAAGATAGTAAAACACTGTAGGACAGTTATAGGAGCATGATGCTTAATCTATTGGCTTCTCTTCAGAGGCCCCCTTCATGCTTTAGAAAATAATTTTAGCTGCTCCCTGTTGACCAAACCAAGTCTGTTAGTCTTAGGGAAAGAAACCAAATCTGCCCTGTTTGTTACCTCTCAGACGGTGCTCTACAAAGATCCAGCTGGGTATTTCATCATGGACAGAAAATGTGAGCACGTCGTGGTTGCTCTGCGGATACACTGTATGTATTGTGTTTCACATATTGACCACTGCGCTGCGTACAGTGTGACAGCATCTCACATCGTTTGCTCTGCCTTCAATATTCGGCCGCCACGACTGATTTCCTGCTTCTCAATTACTTTAAGCGAAGCCAAACTGGACAGCCTTTTTGCCCCCCCCCCCCTTTGACCCATTCTTCACCTTCGTCTCCAAACGGTTCCCTATTAGCTCCCCGCTCGTTCTGATGTGTTGCTCTGATGTTCTGCTCTGGTTCAGGTTCAGGTTCTGGTTGGTCGGTTCTAAGACCCAGAGGTTAAAAAAAGCTGAATCCAGTTCGGGATTCCAGCAGCTTTGACAGCTGCTGCATAATAAGCTGTCAAACATTCTGCCAACTTCATGCGTCAGTGTATTCAAAGACGAAACGTGAAGACCCAAAAAACAGGTGAGCTGTGGGTGTGGTGTGGAGCGACATGCACGTTAAAAAAAACACAAGTCTGTGTTTCACAAACTATCTGTGCACACACACGTGTCTGGTACCTTCAGCTTCATCTTCACGTTACGTTGCATGAATACTGCAAGTATCATCACCGTGCATGTGATCATAGATACATAATCAATCCCCAAAGTTACCACGCTCACAAAAAGCTCTGGGATAACTTCTCCACCTGGAACGTGCAGTCACATCGTGCTCGATGTGCAGCGAACCTCCACCCATTCACAGCGGAACCGCTTCATGTTGTTGAACATCAGCTGGTTCAGGCCACGGATTTCCAGCAGATCTGTTCCCCGTGTGATGAGAAGCAGCCGCCGCTCACACCTGTACGCTGCAGCCGGGCAGAGCAGCTGAGGCTGCCGCTCCTCAAGGACACGCACAATGTCTGCTGAAAGAACAAATCATGTTCCTGACTCGCCACTCTGTCCTAATGCAGTGGCTGAGACTGTCCCGCGCTCTTTGATGGAAAATCCAATTTTTTAAATCTTTGAAGTGCTGAATACTCTTATTGAACCTGGACAAAAGAGAGACGTCCTCTGTGTTTGAGTGCAGGTCTGCTCCTGCCTACCTGTGGCCACTGAAACATTTCCTCGTCAGAATCTCAACAAAACACCCAAAGCTTCAGTCTAACGGGGAGGAAAACCTCCAGCTAAGCTAGATGCAGCACGGGTGGTGTGGCGTGTGTGTGCAGCTTGTCTGGTTCGAGCTACGCTGATATTCTAATGTCCATGTACACAGTCAGTTTTATTCTGTGCGTGTGTGACCTCTGACCTCTCTGTCGTACTCTATTCCCATGAATATCAAGCTCATCCAAAGCCTCTTTCTTCTTCCCGTCAACCATTCTGTACGCTGTAAATGAAAATAACAAAGGTATCTGTGCCAGTTCAGCTCCTCTGGCGTTTTGCTGACTCGTGTCAAGTCATCAGCATCAAAGCTGTTTATTTCTGCTGTGTGATCTATGACAAAGCACCAGCTGAGAGGAAATAAACGTCTCACCAGATGTCCTTGTGGGAGATAGAAAAAGACTGTTAAATGGTAACAAAGCAACATTCCTGCCCCCCCCCCCCCCCACACACACACACACACAACCTGCTCCATCATGTCAAGAGTCCTTCAGTATCAGCTCAATCTAAAAGACTTCCATTTGCCACCATCTCACCTTCAGACACACACACACACACACACACACACACACACAGAGGGTAGCCGAGGAAAGCACATACACGGTTTATCAATCAGAGGAGAGCCCTTAATCCATTTTCTCTCCCACAAACAGAGACCCGTCTCCTGAAGTGAGAGCTTGGGTAACGCAGGATAAACCCAGAGGACTGCGTGTGTCCTTTTTTTGCGTTATTTAGTGTATTGCTGTTAAACAGCCTTTAAATTCCACCTCAAAGTTCACACATTCATGCAGAAAGACACAAAAATGTCCAGAATTGGCCTCAAATGATTCCCACCAGCTGTCTCCGTCTCCTTCTCCACATGTAGGCCACTAGAGAAACGGCGTGTAAGACCATGTCCCAGTGTGGACACACCCTCTCTCCAGTGTGTAAGAGACGTACTGCTTTTCATCCTCTCTGTGTTTCTGACCACCAAAACTAATTGGCTGCAACATGACGTACCGCTCACCAGGGACATTAAGGAGCCTCTTTAATGTCTTTTCATCTGTTTCTGTAGCTGATCTCACAGTGCAGGTGCTGCCACCGTTATCAGCTGCCTGCACAAGTGTGCAGGAAGACCGGGGGATATAAATAATAACAGCCCAATAATCACCTCTGCAGGTAACATTTATGACCCTCAGTTACTGCCCAAACATAATAATGTGTTTTGGCAATACACCAATCATTTTCTCTGCAGATTACATTCCGGGCTATTTTGGAGCTCCGGAGTCCTTTTGCTCACTGTTGATGGAACCGGTCAAACAGAATCGTCAGGGAGGAAGAGGAGGGGGATGTGAGACCTTAGAGGGTCTCCAGGCTTAGGAAAGGAGGATGAAGACATTGGTTCATTAGATTAAGGCTTTTGACAAATGCTGTGTAATAAAGATCATGCATAAATCTTCTGACTTGATTCATGAATATTTTTCCCTTGTGGAAGGTAAAATGAATTCCTAAGTTTATTGAGGTGTCCAACAGGACAGTGAGGTCAGTGTGCCTGCAGTCTGAAGCTCAGTGGAAGTTGATGTTGTGGTTGAGCCAGTTATTTCCACCGTCATTCTCCTCCGTAGGACAGCTGTAGTCTTTGTCATTGACTTTGACGTAAACCGGATTTTATGATCAACTTATGCAGTAAACCAAGAAAATGCACTTACTTTTCTTAAAAGTCTAAAATGTTCATGCAAATAATATTTAAATGTAAATAATACGACACGTCAAACCAGTTTATAATGCAACACACCTCCTTCCAAAACCCTGGAGGCAGGAAAATGAGTCGGAGAGAAAAACCATTTACAACTGTTTCCATTCTTTGTTCGTCGTCTTTTTGCCGTAATTGTTGTAGTGTTTGGGTTTTTTTTTATGTAATTGTTGATTTAACAGATGCAATTGAGTTGAAGGTGGGAAGGATCTGCAAGGAAAGGCTGTGCTCATCTGTCAGGAAGCTCTGACAACACAATCTCTCAGACCCCCTCCCAAATCGTTCCCCAATTCCATTACCCAAGCAGTGATAAAATTTCCCAGTGACACCCAGCACCATCGCATCTGCAAGAGGCGCAGACAGACACATAAATTCAATGTACCGGGGCTGTGCAGTGTCTAATTGCTAATTGTTTTAATATCACATTACAGACAGCAACTGCAGGCAGTGTGCAGGGGCCCGCGGTGTGTGTGCGTGGAAAAACAAATGCATTTACAGTATCTGGAACGATCCGTGATATCGGACGAGCTAATCATCGTGAAGCCGAGCAGTCGTCACGGAATGTATGTAATTAAGTTACTCTATACACTCTCACAGTCTCTTAAAGTGTTATGGATCCATAGGAAAACTAACTGAGGACACACGCTGCACATCCGCACAGTGAAACAGTCAGTTCATCACAGCGCTGCTATGCAAAGTTTATCTTTGCGTCTGTATAAACAGGACTCAGAACTGTGTCGTCAGGCTTGGAAAAACCTCGCCCTGTCTCCAGGTGTCAGATTTACAGAGGGATTCAGTTTCCGGTCCTGACATCACGGCTGCTGATTTACGGCTACGGCGGGTTCATTTCTTCGCTCTTTGCTGAGTCTCACCAGCTACAGCCTCCTTATTTGTCATACAGCGGGGTTTGAGGCTAAAAGAGCAGAGGAATGTGTTCTGCATTCGGAGTGTTGGCTGGATGAACTAAACTTCCGAACCTCCTTTTATCGTGTGTGGTTTCTACATGCTCTTCTCGTGTTGTAGTTTGGGAAATCTTAAACTCATTACGTGGTTGAGGCGTTTCACATAATCATAATACTCATAATGTGTCACTGTGATGGTGTTTCTTTCTTTACACAGTGTCTGCAGCCTGGATCGACTAGTTACTACCAACACTAGTAGATCTCCATTCGACTGGCGTGTTCTAGAGGAAACTAAATCCCTGCTCTGTACTTTCTGCCCTCTCAGACAGTCTTTTTTTTATCAGGCCACACGCTGCTGCGTGTTGCTGTGTGAGGGTTTAGGCAGCAGGGAGTGAGAGGCTGCTTTTTAACCACTAATGGAGAGAACACCTGCCAACCTTTTACTTTCATGTAGGAGTGAGAGGGACAGTAGGGGCAGGGATAGGCTCCTGTTGCACATTATGCACATCACTGCAGGACAGAAGAAATGAGGAGCGCGCTGAGTGTTATGTGCTGTTCCTGGCCCCACAGTGAGAATTACTAACCTTTATAAAAACATAATAAATGATACGCTAACATGCTGACACAGAAATAAAAGGAAGCTAACGCCGCACATACTGTCTATTCTGCCGCTTCGTAACATCAGTCCGATGGGAAATATGTTGTTAAATCATACACACACATTTGCTGCTATGTGCTAATTAGCTGTAGAAAGGCTGCACAGTACAGCCACTGACATTTAAAGCAGTATTTCAGATATATAAGGCGTTAATATTTTATTACTTCTGGGTTTGTCACAGGTGTTCCCTGATCACTAATTGGATATTTTTATTTAAGGCTGTTTTTCTTGTTCGTGTTTTCCCCATTTCTCAACTGTCAAAGGACAGACTTCTTACCTTGACACAGCTTTTAGTAGCTACGATGATCAAACCGCTGCCTACACAACTGATCAACAGCTAGGGTATAGAAAACAGTTTGGATATGGGGAGCACGACTTGGCCGTCCTGTGTGTTCACAGGTTTTCATACCAAGAAAAGCTCTATAGTAGATACAGTGTATCTGAAATCAATCGAGCATCAAAAAAGTGTGCAGCAAGTAATGCCTCAAAGATCCTGTATATTTATTTAGAAGTTGTATTAACTGAAAGTAAAAGCAAGTATCTCGAATTGCAATTGAGTAAATGTACTGTGTTACTTTCAATATACTTATTCCACTAGACAACCTGATAAATCACCACACACACACAAACATGTCAAGTGCAGTTGTGTCTCCCGTTATTATCTTAACTAATGCTGTTATAGGAGGAAACACTACCCGAGTCCGGCAGAGCATGTCCCCCCACCTGTCCTGTCATGTAGCCACGCTAAGCTAGCTCAGCTAACCCTCAGTAATAACACCACTGTAGCTACAGGCTAACAGCGCTATGTCGCATTAGCTAGCTAGTAACAGCAACGTTTCCGGATGACCACAGTAACGACGCGGGTTGTTGCTTCAGCGCTTTGTGCTTATACACAGTTTCAGCGGCACCTTTCTGAGAAGTGTTTACCTGTTACCTGTCTTAGTGAAGACCAGTCCTTGTCCTAGTTTCCACCTTCTCTCTCAGGTTGACAGCGCAGGTGCAGAGACGCGCTCCCCGCCGACCACAGGCGGCGCTAAGGAGCGAACACCGCGCAGCAGGATAAGGAAAAGAAGCCGCGGCACCGCGCGGGAAATTCGCCTCATTCATCATATGTGAAACCAGGACCTGTCCTGCATCACTGTGAGGGTTAGCGTGTGGTATCTAGCTCCACTTGTCATTTTAATCTTTTGAAACACTCACACGTAAACTCAGTCAGGCAGCTGTGCCGGTCTGTGACAGACGGACGGACTTTGTAAAGTAAAGTCCTTTCACATATGGATGTTCAGTTTGTGGAGCTGGGTTAAAAACTCTTGAGCCCTCAGGCTGCTTGCATTTGTTTCTGTAAAACAACTTAAATGACGTATGAAGGCTAGCGAAACAAATAGGTGCTGTTTAGACAGAAAATATCATGATGTGAAATACTGCATGTTCACCACCCTTTCAGACTCTTTCCTTAAAACGCAGCAGGCTGCAACCTTGATGCTGGCTCAGTTGTCTTTTGTGTGAATTGTCTTCAGACAAACTAAGTCAATCATTCTTTCCGCAGCACGTTATCATCCTGAAATCAATGTTTGCGTGTTGCATTTAATCACAGAAGTCTTTGAAAGTAACTCGTGACATACACACCTGCTTCCTGCCTCCCCTAGAAGGAACTCAACCATCCAGGATGATTCATTCTCTCAACAAAGCCGAACTGTTTATTGTTTAAGTCGAGTGTTGTTCTAAATGCGTGGCGTATGTAATTCACCCAGCATCAGACAATTGCTGCTGACAGAATGTGTTCGTGGGCTCAACAGTTTCTACATCATTTACAGGTCAGAGAGAGACTATTAAAAGGAGACAACATCTTATTCAAAGCAGCACCAGTTCCCACTGGGTGCAGCTCTCCTCTCCAGCCCTAATTGGCGAAAGAGATGTCACACTGTGATTGCTATTGGAAATTCAGCCTCTCAGTCGATTCTCATCACTCTCCCATAGCTGATCAACGCCTAAATGGGATGGTCTCATCTGAAGCGTGCTTTTTTATTGTAGCTCTCAATTAGCACATGCTAGCTAAGACCCCACTGTCTCCCGCCTCTATTCTTTTTTTTAACACCTCTCTGGCTCTAGCTGCTGTTTTGCTCTAAGGTCTATTTTCTTTGGGTTGAATAATTTCTTAATCCCGTGTGTTGCAGGCTCTAATGGAATCCCATTCTTTAGGGAACATTAAAACGTTGGTCCTATCGTTGTGTGTACTCACTGACAGAAAAAGGACACAGCTGGTAGGGGACTCGGAGTCAGACGGGGGGTTTCGAACCTGCAACCTTCTGCATCCTAGTCTGACAAATAACCCATTGAGCTACCAGGCCGTTTCTTGTTCACCTGGAAGCTGTGGCTTAGGTTTTCCAGCTGCTCTGGGACCGTGGCCACGTGGTTTAATTATTTTATATTGCTCCTAAGCACGCTGGTGTGGCACAGCGCTTATCGTGGCTGTCAGACATCTCTGATGGACAGCTTATATAATGAGTGAGTGCATGCTCGTAGGTAACTTACCTTCACTGCCTGTTGCTCACAAACATACACGAGTCATATGCAGCACGTCGCTGATGAAAAGCCGTATTGTCTGTGAGAGTCTCTGTCTCATTCCCACAGCACAAGCCTACAAGAATACTAAACGAGCCAGCCTCCTGGGGCGAGATTAAAAAACTCATTTGGAGTTCCGGTCTGCGGAAGTATGACAACCCCGGGGTCATATCATCAACTGGATGTGGTGAGATTAAGAGCAGTGTCTCTGACCTCCCCCACCACCTACACAAATCTGTTCAACCAACACCTGAGATGATTAATGGGGAGCTCAGCATGCCCAGGCTGAGAGGGCAGGTCTGAGATTTGATCAGGTGCAAGCATGAAATGAAAATTCTTCCACAGTTTCAATTGCAGACAGGCTCAACGTTTGAATTTCTATTGTTCCCTGTAAAAAAAGGGCTGTTTCAAGAAAGACACTCAGGCCTAACAGACAGTCTGGGCGAACTGCCAGCCCCGGCTCAGACTATCTACGAGATAACCCGCCCTTCTGTGAGGTAATTGACTGTGTGGATGACTATTGCAAGGATGCCATTGACTTGACTACCATCAATAGAGGCATTTTGCGGAAAGTATGTCTCCACTAGTAACCGCACACACACACGTCCATGCACGCACACTTAGAGGGTGATGAGTGCACATCTAAGAGATGGGAATGCAGAGACCTAGACAGACTCTTTGTGGCAAATCATTATTTATTAAAGCCTGTGTCTGGTTCACACACAGCATTTGATGTACAAGCATTTGATGGCTGTGCAGGCCACGGCTCAGTTGATACAGCCAGTGGTTTATCTGTGAGGTCAAAAGACGAGGAGCGACGCGGCTCTCTGCTGCTCATTTTCTGGGTGCATTCTGCTTTGTGGACACTCTGCCCTTTGCTCAGCTTATCTCCGGATCTGCTGGCTGGCTGGTCAGGCTTTGTATGAGTGTGTGTGTGTGTGTGTGCGCGCATGTGTGGTTAGATGGATGGAGGAATGCATAGCTAATCAGAATGAGCTCTCTCTTCTCTTGCTTTCTCATGCTCTACTCATTACTATGTAGGATGCAAAGAGCTCACCCTCCACATGCAAGAGAACAAAGATGATCCCGTGAGGAGATGCCCTCTCCAATTTACTGCCTTTTCTCCTTCTTCCCTGCCCTGCCAGCGGGCCTGTGTGGGGATACGGGGCATCAGACCAGAGCAGTAATTGAAAGAAAGTGGAGAGTGTTTACTGTTGTTTGTGAACACGGGTGGAATGAGGGGCGTCAAAGGGGGATTAGAGTTGACCGGACTCCTCTGCTGTTTGGGCAACAGAAGCTGTAATGGTTTTTTAAGAACATCTTTAATCAGGTATTTTTAGACTGTGAGTGTCGAGGTCCCGTCATTCTGCTCTCCACAGTGTTACCCTCTTCTTTTACTGCACATTAGAGAGATGAACTTTCTACTGTGAGATGGTAAATGAGGGTAACTGCTAATTCAGCTTGGACAAACTAATAGAGACTGTAGATATAGAGACTGAGATGAATGTCTTTATGCACAATAGACGTTGAAAAATACAGTACGGCAGGTGATTTTGTGACATTATTTTCTTTCTAAAAGCAGGAGTCACACTGATCTCTTGACAGCTTTAAACTCAGCAGCAGGCACAGACACAGGTCTGTTTACCTCGCAGCACAGAAACTTGAACATTTTAATAATAATGAATACTTTATTGATTTCGTGTTGTTTGGACAGCTGCTAGACCTGTGTCTGCACTACTACGGGGTATCGGTGTCTTGTCCAAAGACACCACGACATGTAGCTTTGTGGAGACGGACAATTGAACCGCTGACCCACTGAGCTATCATGCCGCCCCATGAATGCTCTGACTGATGTGTTCCTCTATAACATGTGGTGCAGATTTTAAACAGTGAAAGTAAAAAACGTAAACACAAAAGAAATCTGTTGGTCTGCAGGATTTTGTTGTTCTCATTCCCAAGGCGTAAAAATGTGATGTCCATGGGCACATCCTGCTGATACTAAATGCATTCAACAATTCTCCATTTGTGCCTGGATGAAATGAGATGCTTGGAATGTCAGCAACATTAATCTGGGAGCGGCTGTTTCATGCAGTGATGACACAGCGCAACTGGTAAGTTCTTGGTGAAGATGCTGATGCTGAGAAAAAACACTTCCACCATGGCGTCCCGACCCTCGGTTGCTATAACGCTTAGGACATGGAATGTCACCTTTCTGATGGGGAAGGAGCCTGAACTGGTGCGGGAAGTCTAGAGGTACCGATTAGATATAGTCGGACTCACTTTTATGCACAGTTTGGGCTCTGGAACTGTTCCTCTTGAGAGAGGCTGAACTTTGTTCCATTCTGGAGTTGCTGTGGCTGAGAGACGCCTGGCAGGGGTGGCCTTGCTCTTGCCTTCCAGGCTCGGTGCCTGTACATTGGGGTTCTCCCTGTTAAAACGAGAGGGTTGCTTCCGTACGCCTTTGGGTTGGGGTGAAGACTCTGACCGGATCAGAGTACCCAGCCTTCTTGGGGTCCCTGTAGGACTGTGTGCTGCCCCTGGGAACTTCATTGTCCTGCTTGGAGACTTTAACGCTCACGTTGGCAATGACAGTAAATCTGGAGAGGCGTGATTGGGAGGAACGGCCTCCCTGATCTGAACTCGAGTGGAGCTCAGTTACTAGACTTCTGTGCCAGTCACGGATTGTCCATAACAAACACCATGTTCAATAATAATGAATACTTTATTGATCCCCTTGGGGAAATTGCAGAGGCAAAAACCATGGAAAGCCATGGAAAAAGACTTTCGATCGGCACCGAGGAGATTCTGGCAAACCATCAAGCAACTCAGGAGGGGAAAGCGGTGCTCCACTAACACTGGAGTGTATAACAGTGGAGGTGGGGCCCCCGCTTGTTGAGCGGTGGAAGGAATACTTCTAGGATCTTCTCAATCCCTGCAGCATGTCTTCCCTAGCGGAAGTAGAGCCCGGGGAATCCAAGGTGGGCCCATCCATATCGGGTCTGAGGTCACTGAGGTAGTTGAGAAACTCTGAGGCCACAACTCCAGGCCCCTGGAGTGAATAAGTTCTATCCTGGGTTCCTTTAAGCTCTGGATGTTTTGGGGCTGTCTTGGTTGACACGTCTCTGCAACATTGCATTGACATCGGGGGCAGTTCCCCTGGATTGGCAGCCTTGGGTGGTGGTTGCCCCTTTCAGGAAGGATGTGCTCCAAGTACAGCGGGATCACACTCCTCAGCCTTCATAGTAAGGTTTATGCAGGGGTGCTGGAGAAGTTCAATCGATAGTCAAATCTTGGTTTGCCCAACCAATTCACACGTGTTTTGTGTCAATGTGTTCAATGTCCCTCGAGGGATCATGTGGGGTGTGCTTCAATAGTATGGTGTACAGGGCTCCCTGCTACAAACCTCTAATCGCGGTTGTTGGACTCTCCCTTAGAGATAAGGTTAGAAGTTCGGTCATCCAGGAGAGACTCAGACTAGAGTCGCTGCTCCTCCATGTGGAGAGGAGTCAGTTGAAGTGGGTCTGGCATCTGGTCAGGATGCCACCTGGACACCTCCCTCGTAAGGTGTTTCTGGCATCCCCCACTGGAAGAAGGCCCTGGGGCAGACCCAGCACACGCTGGAGGGATTACTTCTCCTGGCTGGCTTGGAAACCTTTGGGTCCCCCCCAGAGGAGCTGGAGGAGGTGGCCGGGGAGAGGGATGTCTTGGCTTCCCTGCTTAAGCTGCTCCCCCTGCGACCGGACCACGGATAAGCGGTAGACAATGGATGGATGTATGCACCATGTGTGCATCAGCTTGGTGTGAAAAACCCTCATCCCCCCAGAACAGGCTCCATCCAGGAGGCTTCTTACCACCAGATTTATGAGCCAACTGCACTTAAAAGCACAAGAGAAAAAAACTAAGCAACAAAGAAATGAGTCCTTGCATACCAACAAACACCCCCTGGGAAAGAAATAAAACATTTGATCCTTCAGTTGTGAGTTTGCAGTAATATAAGCTGGCAAATTATCTCAGTCTAATAAAAACTCAAATTTGGAAAGAGTGAAGGAGAGAATGGGGAGAGGGAGGGGCATTACAGCTGGGCTCATACCACTGTTGCCTGTGGCCAAACACAAAGAAAGAGTGTGTTAGCAGCAAAGAGAGGATAATAGCACAGAGAATTATTAGACAGACCCAGCCTTCTGTGTTGAGTCAATTCTTTAGCCTTATTATCCGCTGCAGGGATGGGGGTGGGGGTGGGGGGTGATTTAAACAAGTATTGCGGCATTACACGCATTAAAGGGTGACGGTAATTACTTATACCACTCAAACTGAGGCATTATACGCACAACACAGGCGGTGGCACCGACTTTCTTCTCTTTCCTCTCTCCCTCGATTGTTTCCACCTTGTCATCCTCTCCTCTCCTCTCCTCTCCTCTCCTCTCCTCTCCTCTCCTCTCTGTCTCTCCTCTCACTCTCACTCTCCTCTCCTCTCCTCTCCTCTCCTCTCCTCTCCTTTTCTCTCCTCTCTGCTCACATCTTTCTTCTCTTTCTTATCAGGGTGGCGGCGCCTGCCCGGGTAATGAGGATCAGTGTTGTTTTAAACATGAAATGGTGAGGGGGGGCCCCGGCGGTCCGGAATCAATAACAGCCATTACCTCTCCTCTCTAATGATGCAGCCACCCCCCACCCTCCTCTGTGAGCACAACACCCCCTTGTCTCAGACCATTTCTATCCGCTATTCGATATCGGATGGGAGGAGGTTATGAATTATCGAATCCCAAGGGCAATGTGCCTCACCGCCAATTACCCAGTGAAAAATGACCCTTTCTTGGACGTAAGCGTGTGTGTGTGTGTGTGTGTGTGTGTGTGGGTGGAGAGTTTGACACGAATCAGCTGGTTTCACACAGTCAGTGACAGTTATGCGTCCCCTGTCTGTCTGTTGCTCGTCACACACGGTGTACGCACAAACACACACCTAACTGGGCACGTACTGTTCGTTTAGCCTTGTTTACGCAACAAATTACCCATCGCTTTTAGAGGACTATAGAGTTCCTGTTACTACACAATGGAGGAAGCTGCTTTTGCTGGTTGTGATCGGGTTGTGATAAAGCACAGACGAATGATTTACTGCACAGAAGTTAGGGAGCTGAGGCCAGTCCTGGTTTTCGTCGTCACCTTTTAAGCACAACAGAAGTTTTCCTTTGTTAACACGTTTCCACTGGTTTCACACCTTTGGTTTGGTTTTTTTGTATTTTTTACAGAAGTATTTACATTCATCATCTCAAGTATTCATCTTTTTGAAGGAAGGAAATGAAAATTAATGCACCACATTCCTCATTGAGAGAAGAAAACAGTACAAACGCTTCAGGTATTAATATCGTCAGTCCACAGTATTGAGTTTAACAAAGTTAGGTTTGTGACAGTAACACCAATTAACTGTTGTATTTAGTTATGTATTTTCATTATGTGAAAGTTTTTATTATGTGGGTTAAATTTGGCATCACACTCGTTAGTGTTCATGGATACCAAATGTGGAAGAGTGGGCTCAGCACACACACACACACGCACGCACACACACACACACACACACACACATGCACGCACGCACGCACACACACACACACACACACACACAAGCACACACACACACACACACACGCACACACACACACACATGCACGCACGCACGCACACACACACACACACACACAAGCACACACACACACACACACACGCACACACACACACACATACACACACACACACACGCACACACACACACACACAAGCACACACACGCACACACACACACACACACGCACACACAAATGATTTTTGTACTTTGTGGAAATCCAAACCAGATTCAGAGATGTTTTAAAATTGAGTTTCAAATATATTCAAAGTATTCAGGTTTATTCAAAAGTTTTTCAAAAGTTTAGTAATTAAAATAGGGATTAAAATGTTATATTAAATTTGCACATGCAGACGGAAGCCGAGTACTTACCTTGTGATAGCTGGATTTTTTATTGTTTCATGTTGCCTCAGTGTCTCAAATGTCCCAGTGCAAGAGTCATAGCATTCTTTATATGGGTCACGTGGAGACCAGACTCCATTTAATGCACTTTTGTTTTATTTAGTTAAAATCTACAATGTATGTTGTAGATGGTCTCAGAGCGGAGCTGGTGCCACACACACACGATGCTGGCAGTGGATTGTTTGTTCTGGTAAGAAAGGACCTCCTGCGTGGTGCCTTATGTGCATCTTAACGACCAAACCTGACTGTGATTTAAATAAAATGAAGACAAACAGCACTATACAATAAAAAGTGCGTCTTCCATGTCAACAAGCAGCAGAAATCTATGACGCGTTGACAATGAACACAATAAAAATGAATTATAAGTCGACTCAAACCTCGTTAAAATCAGGTGCTGAAATGAGGACGAACGTCGGAGAGTGGGAGGTTTCTTTTGGCTGGTGTCTCTGACAGACACACACTCTGAAAATGAGATTATCTCCCGTCTCAAGTGTATCTTTTCTGTCCATTTAGCTGTTTCTTAGTGGGGAAGTGCTTGGTGCTGACATGCAGCACTTTGAGCTGTGATTGAATTACACTGATGGGAACATCAATTACCGAGCCTGGTACCAGAATATTTTTTTTAAACAAGCGCCTCAGATCATATTAAAGTCTGCAGTGCTCTGATGACCTGCCAAAATAAAAGTCTGGACTAGGCCCACAGTACATTTAAAGAGAGTGTTTCCGGTTGCCTCAGAAAGTCTCCAGGCCCCTCTGCTTCTGGCACATAATGATGTTTGGCTCCTCTGTTGACACGTGATGTTCGACTCCAGGAAGAGTCCTGCTGGTTCCCAACGTCCCCCGTTTCTCGGCTACTGGGACCAATGTGCTCCTGCAGCACTTAAGGCCTCGCTACACTGCTTCTATGCATTTCAGACTTTACTTCTAAATTTCTAAATTACCCCCCTGCTCGTGTTAAACCCCTGAACATTTTCTACTTTAGAAATGAATGACACATAAACGTCGTGTTGAACTGTAGCTTTGTCTACGCGTCTTCCACACGCTGTGAACTCACAAACAGGACAACGGAGCCCTTATAATAACAATAATAATAATAATATACCGCGACATCTAACTGTGTAGGATGTGTGTCTGTGTGTAGCTGTGTCAAAACACTACATTTGGCAAGTGCTTTGTTGTTGTTGTTGTGTGTGTGTGTGTTCACTTGTTTGTTGGCTCACTACACCCACCGCAATTATTGCTCGTCTCCACAGCCTTCTGCAGTTCTTTGAAAAAACATGGTTTCATGTAGTGGTATGAGTGTGTGTGTGTGTGTGTGTGTGTGTGTGTGTGTGTGTGCGTGTGTGTGCGTGTGTGCATGTGTGTGTGTGTGCTGTCACCCAAGGTTGTTCCCTACAACATGTTGTCTTTTGAGATTCTCTGCCTTAAGCAGCAATGATGTGCTCTCAGCAAGACATGCCAAGACTGCTGGCTGTGGCCCAAGATGAGGGGAAAAAAGAGAGAGAGACAGACACTTGTGCCAGATCCCATGATTTAGTTTACTCTGAATAAAAGTTTCATCTGAATCAAAAGAGCTAAGTAATTACTGACTGTCTTCATTTTTCGGTCTTTTCTGCCCAGAAATGATTGAAGCCTACACGTGCTGAAGCGTAAAGAGGCGAGTTTGAGCTTTTTTCCTCGTGATGATGATGATTATGATTAAAGTTAATGATGAGATGATAAATACATGCACCATTCATTTCTTTGGGCATCGCCAGCATCAACAACGAGGCCTCAGGAGTTTCTAAAGCCAGCAGAAGGTCCTTTAAAGTTTCTGCGCGTTGCCGTGAGAGAAGGAGCAGTTTGATGTTTATTGATGATATTTGCAGAGAACAATAGCACGGACCACAATAGCAAGTTTCACATCAGAGGCTTCGACATCCTGCAGACCGGACCGCTGGACTCTTGACTGCAGAGCTACAAGTTCTCAGTCAGAGTAGTTAGGAGAGATGTTGGCGGCAGAAGAACGACCTCAGCTCAGCTGCCTCGGGTGTGGAGGAGCAAAGCACCACCTGCAGCTGCACCTGTGTCCACCCGCTGGTCACCGTGTGCGAGGACACTCACCAAGTCCCAGAAAATGAATCACTTCCAGATAAGACGGAACAGTGACAGAAACACACGCGATGGTGGACGAGTCGTCCTGCTGCAGCATGAAGTGGTGTGTGGGGTTTTAAAAACAGATGAACATCTGTGTGACACGCGACACGAACTCTCAAACACTCCCATTATCCTGAAACCAAACTGCTAACTGAGGCATCCCATCTTTTCCTGCTGCATGACTGAGCCACAGTCAGCTGTAGGAGGCTCCAAACTTCACCCATCAGACTATTGTTGAGACCTCAGAGTGTCACAAACACTGCGCTGCACGAGCAGTGACGTCATCAGACGTCACAGCTTTACCGTTTACATATCTACAGGTTTCATGTCCACAGACCCACAGTGAACAGTACTAGGGGGGAGCTTAATCCCGCCCCCGTGTGGCCACACGGGGAGCTGCGGTGCTGTGCGTGAGTGCGTAAGAGAGGGAGTCTGTGCTCCGCGGAGGGGGAGGTGGTGTGGGGCGCGGGGGGGTGTGCGCGAGTCACTTTTCAGAAATAATTGGTCCACGGGGAGGGGGAGGGGCGTTGGGGGCTCCTGCACTTGGCCAAAAACTTTCGGAGGCCCCTTCGACTCTAATTGGCAGCAACGATTCCACAACTGGAGGCAAATCCACCAAAACGCTGTTGACCCATCGGCTCCTGAAGACGTGTTACACGGTCAACGGGAGACACGCGGAGACACACGGAGAGGAGACAGGCGGAGAGGAGAGAAGACACACGGAGACCCACGGAGACGCGGAGAGGAGACACGCGGAGAGGAGACCCACGGAGACACATAGAGGAGACACACGGAGAGGAGACAGGCGGAGAGGAGAGAAGACACACGGAGACCCACGGGGACACACAGAGAGGAGACAGGCGGAGCGGAGACCCACGGAGACACATAGAGGAGACACACGGAGAGGAGACAGGCGGAGAGGAGAGAAGACACACGGAGACCCACGGGGACACACAGAGAGGAGACAGGCGGAGCGGAGACCCACGGAGACACATAGAGGAGACACACGGAGAGGAGACAGGCGGAGAGGAGACACGCGGAGAGGGGAGAAGACACACGGAGACCCACGGGGACACACAGAGAGGAGACAGGCGGAGAGGAGACACGCGGAGAGGAGACCCACGCCTTCCCTCTCACAAACTGTTCTGTGAGGAGCCGTGAGTCCTGAGCGCATCTGCGTGTGAGCCTCCGTCCTCCCTCCTCTTCCTCTCCCCACCCCCCCTCTCCTCACAGACAGGGGCGGTCGTTGTCAGTCTGCGCACATATTCCACTTGGACAGCATCACTTGGAGTCCGCGCAGACACAGCGTTGATTGAACCAGCGCAGCGGAGCTCGTCTTCACAGCAGACAGAGACAGTAACTTCATCTCCACCTCCACCTCCACCGCGCCGGCGAGGCTGAAGCATCCACACAGCAACAGACTGCGGGTGTAGGATTTGTCGAAGGGGAAGTGGTTTTGTTGGAATCTCCGGGCACACGGACTCTGGGATCGAGCAGCTTCTCTGCGCGTAAAATAAAAGTTGAACACACCACGGAGATTATCGGAGGTTTCGCAGCTCCGGGAACCCCACACAGCGGGAATCGGACGCACACTTGTGGAGAATATCTAACTTTTAGAGAGATTCTGTGGAGACTGAGCGGAGGAACCCTTTTCGTGCATCCGGAGGAGTGCGCGCAGCGCTGGGCAGCAGACTGTTCCAAAGGACGGAACCTCGGAGACAAGGTAGAGACGCGCCACAGACGCTAGATTCTTTTTTCACGAGCTATTTTACTCTTCTGTCTAGTTTCCATCTGGTCCGTGGGTTTTTAAGAAAATAATAGACATCGCTGTGTTACAGGCAGAGAACGTGACACCAGCTCCGACATATACTGATCAAAGTTTGATCATCGGTGCCAACGTGTCGGAGGAAGAGCTGGAGTCGGACTCCACCTGCTTTCAATCCCCCTTCGTCTTCGGTGGTAGTGATTTATGCAGGAGAAAAAACCCATTTAGCCAGTGGTGCTGCGGTTCTCCACATGTCAGCACAGATTTTTTATGACGGGATCCATCCCTCGTCACTGCTGCGGGAACACGGACGCGCCGGGAACCGCGTGTGCGTGTTGGCGGTTCCAAGTGCACGACCCCACCTGTTGTAGCTAAGCCTCCATGAACACCGCAGTCTAACCCCCCCCCCGTCCTGAACACACCTGGCGCGCGCGTCTCGGTGCGCAGTGGGGGCCAGAGGAGGCTCAGCGCACAATCCCGTCAATCTCCGATTCTCTGCCACGCAGCCACCTTGTAAACTCTCTCTAATCCACGGTGTGTGATTGAATTACCCGCCCTGTAAGTGGAGTGGGTGCTCTGGAACATTATTTGCGCGGCTTAAGGGTTAGAAGCGAGGACAGAAGACAATAGGAAGCACCTGTTCCGCTGCAGACACTCACCTCTGTCCCTTCCTGTCTCCCTCTTTCTTAGGTTATGACGGAACTGAGCTGAACATGGAGCCTTTCTGGATTTTGTTATTTTCTAGTGTCTGTCCTGTTGCCTGGAGCCAAGGAGTTTACGGTAGGAACGTGGTTCTTCACTGTGATCACATGAACGCAGGGTTTGTTGAAGCAGGCTGACCCAGCTTAATGTGTCCAATCATTAGCCCATTCCCCTAATTAACGGCTTCTCTGAGACTTTCTAACAGGAGATGCTCTAATAACTGGACTTACAGAGAGAATAGCTTCAGGCTGATTGACAGCTAATTAGGTTGAAGGGGAGATTTCACCTGTTCTCAGACGTGCAGCCAACTCAGCTCCTGCACTGTGACTCCGGCTCATACCTGGGAATAAGGTCACACCTCACGCGGTGGTTCCTGGCTACACTTTATAGCTCGGACACGTCCCAACTCGTGCTCACGGCGCTCACACGGATCCAGAGGAACGTGCCCGCCGTGGCTCAGCAGGAGGACGAGGCGGTCAGAGCTCTGTGAAACCTGTCTCGCCTGTGTGGGGTTAAACGGGACGGTCACGCTGAGCTCCGGAGGCTGCAGCGGGGATTCGTCCCATCTTAAAGCCGCCTCACTGTACCGCGGCGTCCCCCTGTCCCTTCGGGCAAAGCAAACGCACAAAGTGATCTGTCAGCTTTGATCCTTTTGATGTTTGAAGGCATGTGGCAGCCATTGAAAAGGAGCTCTGTTTAGTCATAGCAGCATCGAGTGCTGTTGTCACAAGCAATCCCGCAGCCTGCCGTCACACTGATAGATACTGACTGTCTGTCATTTGCTGAGGCGTATACAGCGGGTCCACGTCCAAGTCAGTGCCAAGTAATCAGGAGTGTTCGAGTCCAACGCTGATGTGTCAGCACTAGTGCCTCCTATGAGGAACCTACAGTACAGACACGGATGTCAAGCGTTCGTCCCTCCGTGTCTGCAGGACAAGCCAGGCGTCCTGGTTTCCTGCACACATTCCCGTTTATATAGCACAAACACGGAAGTTCACTCCAATGGCAGCAGTCTACGGTAGTTTCCTGACTCTCCTGATCCAGTTCCGCTGTCCTGCAGAAGCGTCTCCGGTTTGCCCTTGTGCATTCTCGTCCTCATTTCTTTTGTCTGCGTGGAACCGTTTTGGGTTCTCTACAGGGTGATAGACTGATTGTCGCGAAGAGTTCGTGCATCTGTGCCTCAGGGGCGCCGTCACAAATATGCAGTGGGCCGAGGCAGATGGGTTTGCAGCCCGTGCCAGTGGCGGGAGCTGCAGTGATATTGGGGTTTTATGATAGAGCGTGTCCCCAGCGGCAGGCAGTAGGTTGCCGGTCTTATAGAAAAGCTTTGTGGGAATCTTACTGGCAATCATGGACACATTCCCCAGGCTCGCGCTGCTCATCTGTGTGCGCCTGCAAAACAACTGCTTCATACAGCATCACCAAAACAAAAGAGTCATTCACTACTAAAACAAATCTTTCCACCGTTTCCACAGTGAGCAGCACAGGAGCGGGAGACGAGCCAACGAGTTTGGCTCGCTCTCCTGCAGATCGCTATGAAATGGTTTCCTCACTTTGGAATTGTTTAGCACTTCCTCCAGCAGACAGATGCGACTCAGTGTCCATCGGGAGCCGAGCGGCGAACGCGTGCCTGATTGATGTCAGCGCTTCGGATGGCTGTGAGGTTCATTTACCGCAGCCTTCTCCGGGGTGTGTTTGGACGCGCGAGGCCGTGCGTGCGCGCAGGTGTTTGTGCTCGCGTGTGTCAGTGTGAGCCTGCGAGTCTGTGTGTGAGCGGGACGTGTTTGTGCGGCAGAGGCACTTTTCTTCGTACTGCAACAGTTTGCTGGCTCAGCAGGGACTTGTGGATCAGTCGCTGTTTCTCTTGCAGCAGTGTACTATTGATTGAACCTCTGTGAGTTTTGACAGGCTGTCAAAAAGCTTGTAACACCTGTCTGTCAAAAAGCAAGTGGACGAACAAGTGCACTAATGAAATGTGGCGCTCTGTGTTTTAATAGCACATCTTTTCCTCCTCTCTGCTGCTGTGCCTTTGGACGTCTGCACACTGCGTATGCATCTCCACACGCTCCTCGTATGTGCTGTGGAGTTTCATTTAATCTGGACGTACTGTAATCCCATCATTACAAGCATGATGTGGCCCCGACTCTCACATGCTTAAGGATTAGAGGCAGCAGCCGTCTGCAGGACGTGACTCGTCGTCTGAAGGACCTCCTCTCCATCTCTGTGGCGCCACCTCACATCACACTCTGTGAGGCGACAGAGTTCAAGGGACACCAAATTATTGATTGCTCGACAAAGTCACACAAACCCATTAGCACGGAAACCAAACTGCATCAGGCTTCGTTAGCAGAACCTTTAGATGTGAGCGAGGCCTCGCAGCAGCGCGAGAGACGGGCCTCGCAGTGGACGTCCAGCGTTTCCTCGCTGCGGCGCTTCCGCCCGCCATGACACGCGCTGACCTAGAAAGAGATCGTCCGGGTTTAAGTGACGTGACGTGGCCCCTCTATAGGCGACTTTAACTCTTCCTCTTCCCGCGCTTCGTGTTTGTGCCTCTTTCATGCTGCATGTTGCGGAGTTTATTTGGATGCTGAATATTGCCCTTTTCTAATAAGCATGCATAATTTATGGGTGGCTCTGAGGCAGTGGAGGAGACGGCAGGGGAGAGGAGACGGGGATGGGAAGAGACTGAAGCATTAAGCTGGAGATGATGATAATCTTTTACCTCCCACAAAGTGACACCTACTGTCCTACTGACCTTTCCCTCCTTATTATGCTTAATTAAAGTCCTTGGAGTTGAATTAAAAGGCTCAGACTGTCCAAACCAAAGCTACGGATACGATGATTCGTACACAGATGGAGCGCGGCCCAGTGTGGAGAGATGTTCCCTCCTCGCAGCAGACAGGAGGTGGTCGCAGAGCTGATGGACGCTCTGTCTCTCATTTAAAATGTAGATGGAAGCTCCTTTCTCCATTGGAGGCTGCTTCCACTTTTCCTCTCCTCCCTCCTGTCTCCATGTCCCTCCCTCCCTCTGTGTCTGTCTCCACTCATCTCTATCATTCTCCCTGATCCTGCTCCGTCTGCTAAAAGTTTCAGTGCACACGGTGCTTTAATTAACTCCTCTTGCTCCCGTTTTTCTCTGCTGTTGACTCGGTTCATTGTTGCTCCTGATGCCGTAGAGTTAAAAGGGTCAAATACCTGGAGAACATTCACGAAGACGAGAGACGGGTCAGTACAAGCTCCTGGTTCTGATGCTGACACAGCTACTTCTTTGTTGGTTTCTTCCCCTTATACATTCCCCTCTCTGTCTCTCTTTTCCTTTCCTCTCCTCTCCTCTCCTCTCCTCTCCTCTCCTCTCCTCTCCTCTCCTCTCCTCTCCTCTCACTCTCCTCTCCCTCCTCTACTCTCCCTCTCCCCTCTCCCCTCTCCCCTCTCCCCTCCCCTTATTAAAACCTGGCCACATTTCTATTAACCTGCAGGTCGGCAGCGGAGTCAGAGGCCTGTGGCCAGCGTGATATGTTGGCTGTGGTTTACACTAGCTTTGCTACCTGGGGCTAAAGGATAAAAGCGCTAAGATGACGTCTTGGGTGGTCTGATTTACCACCTCGCCTCCCGCCAGTCGCTCCCAGAGCTTGGGGTCAGTGCAGGACAGCAGGAAGAGGCGGGCAGTCTGGGGCTACAGCACAGTGAGATGATAGTAAAATATTTCCTAGTTCGGCCAGTTTAAGAGTAAAAAAGTGTTGTTCTGCACCCTGGACTCGTTCCCGCTGAGTGCTTGTGTGACTGATTCTGATGCTCATATTGAAACTGAATGATGCAAATACAGCCTATAAGGACAAGATGTGTCTTTATTTAGAAACTTTAATTCTCTGCCTGAAGTCGGTAGAGTCGGAGAAATGTAAGAGACATGCTGCAGAGCAGACATAGGACGGAATAAGGAGCCGTTCAGAGGGATAGTCGAACAGTTCCTCCCATCATCCAGTGACGCACAGGTAGATTAGGTCACTGTGTGCCAGCCCGTCCAGGGTGCACTCCACCCCCCCCAGTCCAGAACTCCCGTGACACGACCTTTCAGAGGACGAGTGGTAACGGATGGACAGACTCCTTTCATCAGGAGACTTGTAACTAACATGGGACGTCTCATTTGGATGATCTACACAAAAATAAGTTGCACATCTGCGCGTATCTGGTGACACTACACCGTGTCATCACTGACCTCGCGCTTCGTAGACGGCGGCGTCTGTCTGTATAAATAGAGCTTTCCTGTCTTCCTCCCCTAACGATATTTCACTTTCTCTAAGTTAAGTTAAAAAAAATCAAAGGACTGAAATCCCCAGAATCACTGGAGGCTCCGGCAGCATGTGCCTCTGCTGAAGTGCTGACAGAATCATTATCCTTTGCCCACAGATCATCGCGTAACCTTCTTTCTATCCGTTCATTTGGATTTCTTTTCTCCTGACTCGGTATCTTTCTGTCTCTCAGATGCGGCTGCTCTTGTTGCACGCAGGTCACGTCCACGCAGGACCGCACACGCGACAGCCCACGCACACACGTCTCCAACATGCGCACGTGCACACCGGCATCTCTCTCTGCATTTACCTTTGGCTGAACTCGTAGATCATTTCCTCACTCTCACCCACTCTCATCTCTCTGCACCAGGATGTTAGTCAGTGTCGCTCACACAACAAACGGGCCCACGCACACACACGCACACACACACACACACACACACACACCTCTGCACGAGAGTGGTCCAGAGAGTAACGGGGCGACGTGGGTGCCCTGTGGGCAGGAAAAACTGTCAGGGAAACTTTGCTTTCCTCCTCTATACTCCTGTCACTCTGTCAGACATTATCAAGCACCTCTTGCTGGCTCCACTACAGGAGGGAATGTGTGTGTGTGTGTGTGTGTGTGTGGCTTTGTGCACAAAAGCAGAGTGATTTAATATTTCAATATACTGTAGTAGAATCTGATGTAAAAGGAGAAACGTGTCGGAGTGTAGGTGTGTTTTGTATGTTGTGCTGTTGATCCTGGTGTCTGGAGAGTAAAGGGATGAAGGCTGTGTGTGTGTGTGTGTGTGTGTTTGTTTGTTGCTGTGTGTGCGTTAGCGTGCATGGACTTGAGAGGGAGGGAACATTTGGCGTCTAAGTTATTCATGAAGGCGACAGAATGGTTGTGAACAGTGGTGAGAACATGGCTTACATCAGAGACCGTCTGCCTCCTCCTGCACTCCCCTCACACTGTCACTCTCGCTCTTCCTCACTTCCCCCCCGCTCCTTTGTCTTGTGCACTCATTTATTTCTTAGGCTTATTTTCCAAAACTTTCCCCTTGAAATCCGAACATTTTTAGGCTGGATTTGTAGCGTTGGACAGATTTCTCATTCCTTTCGAAGACCCATCCCGCGTTTTGCCCTGCACAGGTGAATTCGACCGCACAGTGACGCTGGAACACGCAGGTGAAAGTTATCCTGCGACGTCTTGAGATGCGAGTTAGCTGAAGTGAAGTAATTAGTTGAAAGTCGTAACGAAACGAGCTGACTTAACGGAACACCCAGAACGAGTCTGTGTGTGTTTTATTCATGAGGATTCGAGTCACTTCACATCAGCGCACATCTGGAATAAGAGCAGTTTTACATAGAATAAAAGAGAGAGAACATTAAATCAGCTTCAGCACGGTGTTGCTTAAATTGTGTTGCATTCATTTCTTTCACAGTTTCTACCTTGTTGTCATCAGCTCACCGAGACAGTGTTTAGGTGTATATCTCCTGAGGGAGCTTTAAAATAGTTGCTATATTGTTGACTCGCACCCAGCAAATGGCGGGTATCCACAGAGCGAGCATATAGCGCCGCGCATACACAATGCGTTCTCTGCTGCTTGTCGAGCTTCAGCTCAGACACACGTTGATTTGTCACTTCACAGAGAACCTGCACATACACACACGCTCTGGCTCAGGGCGCGCGCACACACACACACACACACACACTTCTCTAAAGGCTGCTCCTCCCACACATGCTCTGTCTCCCCCTGTGGTGCGCGCTGAAACCCCGCGAACAGCACAACAACCAGCTGCAGGAGTCGCTCGTGTCCGACTAAACTTTCTGACAGCACAAAGGGATTGACGCTGGAAATCTTCACACACATCTGGCCTCAATAATTCAACGATGCGTGCCGCTTGGAGATCTCACCTTCTCCCTCTGATTCACGCCCCTCCTCCCGCTCCCCTTCTCATGATGGTTTTAGTCAAAGAAAAAACTTGTGGCGCTTTTTTTTTTGGCGCGTGCTTCTCTCATTTTCAGCTCAGCTGGCTCAGAGGGGGACAAGGCGTGATCTGTCAGATATGCTGAGAGTCTCCATGTTGTTTTTGTAGTAATTTACCTGCCACCAGCTCCACGTCCTGATGCTTCCCTCTGACTTTACCCGTCTACTAAACTTTCACCTGTCGGAGAAGATGTTCCTGTCATGTCCTTGCTTCCCTCTGGCCCTCTTTGCCTTCCCAGTCATCCGTACCGCTACCCTGAGCACGTCAAATAAAATGTACCCCATCGTCTTTCCAACCTCATTCCCTCCCTTTACCCAAAACCTTTCAACTGCTCCAACCCCTACAACTCTTATCATCACTTTTCTCCTCGTGTTCTTCCCCACTCCTGCCTCCTCCTCCTCTCTCCCTACTATCCTTTCCTTCCTTTATACCCAGCACCTCGCTCCTCAAACGCCCTGTCATCTTCTTGCTATCATCCACCGATTCGGTGGAAAACATCCACCCACCTCTCCACTTACTGCATATATACAGGACATGCCGCACACTGTCATTGAAGGCTGCAGACAGCTTCTGGGAAGCAGGGGTGGAGGGCTGACACTGGGGAGCAAAGAGACAGCACGGGCTAACAGCAGCTCCAGGAAATGAGGGCATCGGGAACAATGCATCCTGAGGAAAGGTGTCGTTGTAGGGGAACGTAGCCGCAGTAAAAACCAGATCAAGTCTTTTTTTTTCAGCTGGAGACGAACACAGTTGTATCTCCGAGAGGAATGTGTTATTCACAGAGAGGAAGGATATGCAAATGTTCCGACAATGTCCCATCAGATCCAGTTAATCGTTCATGCTCCGCCCATCTGATCGCCACATACGTGCTGCAGTTTCTCAGGTGGTGCTCGTTGATTGCCTTTGGTTGCTCATGCAGCCTAACATCAGTGAGTTTGTATGTGTCCAGATGGAAACGTGAGATTACTTTGACCACCGTCATTAAGATCCCCAGGGACAGCTTTTATTGTCTCTGGACATCAGAGGTGCTGTGTTTTTCAATCCAAAGGAACCAGAGGTAATAATCTCCTGAAGCAACAGCACGTTCACGGAGCAGCTGTGATGGACGTTTCCATAAGAGTTATCTGAGTTTTTCTCTCTTCATGAGCACCGGCACATTACCTCACATCCACGCCAAACCGATGAAATCTAATTAAATAATTCAATTAAATAAGTTGGATGCAGCCTGTGAGAGAAGAGGAAAGGACACATGGGCGAGCAAAGGTTCGCATGTAAAGAGAGAGAGAGAGACACAGCAAGAGTGACACTGAAAAGGGCAGGGCCAGAGACAGAGCAGTCCCCCCAGAGACGGCAAGAGGCTCGGCGAGTCATAGAGACACTGAAGGAACAAGTGGGAGCAGCTAACATCGGAAAGTTTCCGTTTAGGGTGGATTCATCTTATCTTGTCTCCACCCTCTCGTACGACCCACCAGAGCCCCGCCGTGCAGAGAGGCAGTGCCGTGCCAGTCCTGACTAATCGATTGGTCGAGCACTGGTTGGTCATCGACGCACCTAAAACAGATGAAACCACGTGGTTCAACAGGTCAACTCAGGGCTAATCATTCAAACGTCGCTTAGTTCACAGCAGACACAGGCATCGCTTTCCGACTCACGGGGGACAGTGAGTGAACGCTGCAGCATGAGGGCAACCCCCCCCCCCATCCCCTTGGTTTTTCTCTTTTCTGTGTGTTTCCACTGTTGTGATTACTCAACGGGCTTTGTTCTCTGCTACAGTTTTCCCCCCGTTACTTGCATTCTATTTTTCTATTCAAAGTCTTCATCCATTTCCACTTCATTCTTCATTCTTCCTTGTTTTTAATCTTCCCTCCTCGCCCTCTCTATTCTCGCCTGCAGCAGCCCACAACGCAAACACAACCTGTTCTGAGGGAAAGTGAATTATTGAAGGCGCTGCTGCTGCCATTCCCTCCGCACAGAGACGGGAAGGAGGGAACGGAGGCAGGAATGAGGCTGGATGAAAGAAGTGGAGAGGATAGATTTGTGAGGCCAAAAGCACAAAGAGTTCGAGGTGTAAAGATGCAGTGAATCACTGGTTTTCTGTTACACGTTTCTGCAGGATGTGGAACAGCTTCCATAAGAATAGTGTGTTCTTATGGAAAGGTGCTCGGAGGGGAAAAAACTTCATCATGTTCCACTGAACATGTATTTCTGGGACTGGCTCTGTCTGGCTCTTTATCCTGCATTAAATCCACGTGTTCAGTGCGTCAGACAGAAAGTTCTCACTGCAGACGCCATAAATATCCACGAAGAAAAAAAAGTGATCGTAACCTACCAGAAAATGTGTAACGCACACGCAGCCAGAGCTGCTCTGTCCTTACTGTAAGCGCCGTTCAGGAAGCCCGTGCTGTGTGCAACCTTAGCCGTGAGCCTCGGGGCAGGAAAAAAAAAGTTCATAAAGCATTAGCTGCCCGCTCATTGCTGCTTGTTAAGCCTGCTGCTCTGAGCATGATGGATTGTCTTTTAGATAAATGAAATCAGCTCGTCTCGTCTGTTATCTGGATTATTGAAGCTGGAAAGTAAGAGGACACAGTTTGGGACTTTAGTGTGAAAACAGTCTCAGAGTAATGATAAGTGATGCTGCAGCATCAGTCCCATCAGGAAGGTAAAAACGTGATGGGGAGGTCCACAGGGCTTGTTCACAGCGTTCATGGCATCATCTACTCTATTTTCTCTCGGCGCAGCCTGGGTGCGTAAAGTGCACTCGACAGAAATAGACGGACGTGAGAGAGATGGATCAAACCTGTCCTCGTCCAAACATAGAGCCAAACAAATGAAGCAGACTGTTTGATTATTGTACCGTTGAACTCGTGGGTGGGGGTGGGGGTGGGGGTTGCCTCAGCGCGTTACAGCATGATTTCACCACATGCTGCTCTCCTGCGTGGAACATTCCAGTCAGTCACAGACGCTGTGACGTTGCCTTGAATCAGACCTCTGGGCTTAGACATCCCAACTGTGACCTGCAAAGAAATCCTGCTGCACATCCCATTCCCTCTCTTCTCCTCTGCAGCAGGTCCAGGCCGTATTTATTATTAACACTGTCCTCAGGAGCAAAGAGCGAGGTACATTCAAATGAGCTTCCCTCCACTGTAACACGGCTGTAAGGTGTGGAGGCTCTTCCTACTTTACCTCAGCACTAAAGACGCCTGATATATTGTTTATTGTAAAAATAGTTTATGGTAATAAGTTTGTCTGTGTGGTGCGTCTTTCTTTTCTTTGACACGGCGCAGCACACAGACAGGCAGGCAGGAAATGCAGCAACAAAGGTCTCCAGCTGGTCTGGAACCAGGGAAGTTACCTGGCAGCTGCTGGAGTTTTGTTTTTAAATGACAAAAACGAGCTGCATGAAAACGTAAATAAATCTATGTTTGGGACAAACTCAAATATAAATCTATGACAGGCCTGCGCATGTGATGGACATGTAAAAAGCCTGAGCAGACTCTGACTGTCCTGCCCGTAGGAGGAATGAGCCTTATTGGTAACCGGGGGTTTCATGCACTTTCATCTTCCCTTAAGATGTCTACTCCTCTAATTGGTGCTTTTTGTTGGCAGTGGAGTCTTTGAATCCATGCCCAAGAAAATATGTTTTTTATCGGTGCCTAATTGAATTGGAAATTGTTGATGCAATATAAATGCGCTTCACCACGGTATCGGCTTCCTGCCAGAGTGTTGATGAATGTACTTTGGCTCCGTTTTGGAGAAGATCCCCCTTCAGATATATGTGAGGATCCTGGGTTAGCTTTAAATTTCAGCTGTTGTCCTTGAGCACGGGAAGTGAATTTCAAAGTGAGGTCTTCTATTAGTCCTAATAAAGCTCCACGTGGTAAAACGCACGTCTTTATGGAAGTAATTCTCTCTTTACATGAACGTGACAGTCTTAGGAACATTATTTAGAGTCTGTCTAAGCTGCTCGAGTGTCCTCGAAGCAGCACTGCGGCTAAATATATTCTCGGCATTAAAGCCAGACACTTGTGGAGAGATCAATATTGTGTGTCATGATCAGATTATTATTTTCGTGCCAATCTTAGAGGAGCCAGGGACTCTTGTCTCTGAAGTGTTTTCATCTGTCTGCTGCTCTTTATTACACGGCTTGATGCGAGTGTGCGTACGTGCGAAGGTGAGCATCTGTAAATGAAGGGAGCGTGCCGCCGGTTTTTGTTTCTCTCGTCGTGACCCTTCACCTGCCCTCCGTGGCGGCTGTACTGAGTGGGCCGACGCCTTTTAGCGCGGCTTAATGTCGGATCCAGTGTTAATGAGCCGTGTCCATATTAAAAGCTTATCTTGACTGGGCGTAGTCACAGCTCCACAGAAACCTCATGAACATACATTTTGGGTGAATCATCTCTCCAGCCCTGTCGCAGTGACGAGCCGAATTCGGGGGATTCTGGGGAAGCACAGTTCAAATCATACCTAGAAGTCGGGATGCCTGTGCACGCCAACGACGACACAGAGAAGCGACCGTGGTGACAGATGTTGGTGCACTGGAATTTAATGACAGAGGTCACGCAACACGTATTTCACAGCAGTTATGAACAGAATAATGAGCAGTGATTCTTCTTCTTTGGTGGAACAGAGACAAAGAAAAGCCCAGTAATGCGATGTTGGACTTTACCCGTACACTGTCTGCTCAGAGCTGAACCGGGACACATGCAAAGCCGGCCGCCGTGGAGGTGCGAACGATGTCTTTACTCGGGGGAAGCAGCCGTTATCCCTGCTGCAGAAGGTGACAAAGTCGGCTGCCTTAAATGCAATGATGCACACCTGGTGGAAGGTTTTAGAGGGTGAACCTTCTTCTTTTCTTCCTAAATGTTACCACCAGCTACTCTTTGCTAATTCTAATATTGTCCTAGAATAATGTCGTTGATCTGTTTCATGGTTTTTATTTTACAAGACATAAAACTTCCAATGTCTTTGTTGTGGATTCTACAAGAAAACCTCTCGACCTCGTTTCAGTTTCTATGACGAGCGAAACTAAAAATGTAACGTTCAGCTTTTCCTTTGTCATGTGTGCTCATGTAATAAGCTCTTAACGATTCAGTAACAAAAACCCTAAATACATATCAGCAGGGGAAAGAATGGAGTGTGCACGTGTCGCATGATGTTTGAATCTATTCAGACTGTGGCGTATCAGGAGGACCAAGAGGGAAAACTCATGAACATCATCGCACGCATCAGCGCATCCGACCGGACGTATTTTCTGCTCCTCCAGGCTCCAGGACGTGGGTTGTCCTGCACACGTTAAGGCGCCGGTACCATAAGCTCACAAATGTATGTTCATGCGCATTTATTCCAGAATTATCAGACGCACGTCCTCTAGTTTATTAATTCTCCACAGGACACCTTCCATAAACTGAATATTGAATTTCCCGTGATGCCAGGAGTGTTTCATAGAAAGAAAATATAACACAAGAGGACCATCAGGCATATTGACTAAGGGGAGCGCATACTTCCAACACACACACACACACACATTATTGAATCAGAGCGGGCGGTGCTCGGCCGTGTGCTTGGTGTTGTAATAGGCTCATTATTCATCAGCGTGCTCGGCTTACACACTCAGCAACGCCAAAAGGAGTAAAACAGAAGCTATTATACACCCAAACACGCGCGCGAGTACAGTGCAGTGCCCAGCGGAGCCTCCATCACATCGACCTACATTTGTTCCCCCTAACCCTAACTCTTCCTCCACCCTGCTGGATTTGCCTTAAACGTCACTGACTGGTGTTATGTGGACGGAGTGGCGTCTCTGTGTGACTGTGATCACGTCGCCAACGTACAGTATATAGAGCTGCAGAGAACGTGCTCGGCTGCTGCACAAAGCTTTTGTTTTCCTTGGATCAGGGGAAATAATACAACCAAGAAGGCTCTGGGGGTAAAAGTAAGCCCCAGCTTTAATTAATCCATTTGTCAGTTGAGTGATCTCTCTGTGTGAAAGTCAGACGCCTCTTGTCTCTGCGACTTTGATATTCACAAGTCTTGTTAATTTCCATGGCAACACGGGCTGCTGTTACAGCGAGCGTCGGTGGTTACGGCCAGAGGAGAATATCATCGAAGTGAAGACGTTTCACTCATTTCACTATTTTTCAACATCTGGAGTTGTTGAATTCCACGTGTGAAGGTGCGCGAGGTGTTTTCCAGCTCGCCGTGTTGGCGTTGGGTTGAGCTACCGTCGGACCAAAACAAAACACGGGACCACAGTCGCTCAACGTCTGAGTGGCTTTCGAAGAAACGGCGCGACGGTTCCGTCATCGTTGTTGACCTTATTCAGCGTGTAGACAGTGGGAGCAGAGCCGCTCAGCTAATTAACGCTCCAAATGGGACTTTAATCAAGTGCTCTAATAAAAATGAAAGTCATTGGGAAAAGGAGAAAAGGGCTGGCTCCGCGGGGGATGAGGAGGGATATGTGTGGAAAGGAGAAAGAATTGAACCAAAAATACAATTTTCCCAGCTCAGGGAAGGTGCCGGGTCACTCGAACTTGGAGCCATGCGATCTCTGATTGACCTAAGCAAACAAACAGCAGGCCCCTTTGAATCAAACGGAAGAATTAGAATAATCCTCCCTGTCAGAGGACGGAAGTTATTGCTGCAGTATTTCTGAAAGGAACTAGATACGGCTGCTGTGGCTTTAAGCAGCAGGCCTAAGTAACGACTGTTCATCGAGAGACAATGACTTCGGTGTCGGCTGCGTTTTCCAGATGAGTTGGGAGAGAAACCGATCTGGAGAATGAGCTGATTAGCAGAGCGAGAGAACGGGAGACGGTGAGGGCTCAGCGTCTGCTAAATGTGTGCTGGTAGTTGTAGATTTGACGTACTCCCCTTTCCTTTTCTGAGGAGCTGTTGAGCATGTGTTGTGAGCGAGCAGCCAGGAGACGCATTGAGAACGTGTCTTTGCTTTTTGCACCATTGTCTTCTTACGGTTGTGTCTTAAAGACCAAAACCAGCTCAAAGTCCTGCAGCTCGGAAGAAGCTGCCGAGTTCGGAGCTTTGCTAAGTTCTCCTTAACAAGGATCCATCCTAAAACTCTGAATCAGCCCCGATTCTCCAGAGAAAGCAGAAGTAAAGAGAAGGGTGTCTGAGGAAAGGACATTAGCTTTTGTTTAATAGTAATAACTGATGCTTGTTGGGAGCGTTGTCCTTCAGCGTCCTCGCTCCCTCCTTCTCTGCTTCCTCCATCACTTCCTCGCGCCTCTCTCTCTCTCTCGTCCATTCTTTGCTCTCTCTTGCTGCGCTGCACACGTTGGATTCACTCCGCCGGCCACCAGCATTGTGCATATTTATCGTCTCATCCTGCATGTGCAGCGCGTGAGAGTAAATCATCGCCTCCCTCGGCTACGTTCAGCCTCGTCTCGTGTCTCAACACAAACAACTATTATTTACCGTGTGATTTATTTATGAATTAAGTCTTTTAAACTTTTTGCTTACATCTATTTCCCAGGGTGGGGACGATGGCAGAGCTGATTAATTGTGAAGAGGTTTGCCGTGCCCAGCTAACACACACACACACACACACACACACACACATAGGCTCCTTAAAGACATTTGACTATGTTACCTAAGAGACGCGGACTCACTCAAAGGACAACATTCGACCTTTTTTCCAGGAATGCGGACTTTCCCCACAGGGACTGACCTATCTGAATGTTTAATCTTCACTAGAGCAGCTTATCAGCAGCCATCAAACCATCACGCATGTGTGTGTGCGCATGTTTACATTTACCTTGTGTGTGTAGCGAGGTTGAACTATTTTCCGTGGCTAAATATACTGCATCTCCGCGGCGGTTCCTTGAACCCTGTGAGAGCGATGTATGATGTCGGGGCAGCACTGGTAACGTCCAAAAGGAGGAGGCGCTTCGAAAAACTTACCTGCAGCCTACGAAAGCAGCTTCTTCAGTGACACCAACTACATCACCAACAGTTCGCGCGTCCCAGTGGGCTGAACCTTGCTGATGCAGGCCAGGTAGCACCGTGGGAGCCACAGCCATGCTCGTGCATCATGGGCTGCATGTGACGAGGGAGCAAGTTGTGCTTAAAAAGAACATGTCGTAGCGTGTTCTTATATACTGAGCTGCATCCTTCTTTACAGCTGATGTCAGAAGACAGGAAGTTGGATTTGGGATGAACTCCTCTGTTTCATTTCGCTGTGGAAGGATTTCTCATCACAATGAGATTTTTTTGTTGTAATGATACTTCTGTTTTTAGCTGCGTGCCGCATGGACCGCGCTGCGTTCAGTAGTTGTGTGGTTTGGACTCACTCCAGGCTACGATAACTTTGCACTCGTGGAGGCCAAACGTGCGTCAGGTTGAATGTAGCTGTGGTTGTGATGGAGTGATGGAGAGCGTGACCCCGACGTCAGCCCTAGCTCCTGGAGCAGACTCTCAGTGTCCAGATGAGACCTGGTAAATAAAAGTACATTTAGTTTAATGTTATTTGATAGAAAATGTAGCAGCAGCAGCAGCAGTAACAGGTTTGGTTATAGGCAGTAAACGAGCCTTATTGTTCTTCCTTTGATTTCTGTGGGAGAATCACGTTCGTCTTAAATATGAAGAAATACATCAAGTGTGAGTCCGAGTCAGCACTGATCCACAGGGGGCTCCTCCGGGGACTCTGCCCTGAGTCCATAAAACACAGCAGTAAATAAACACACACACACACACTGGAAGGTCCTCTGGCTGCAGGTGAACTCGACATTCCTCCGCGAGCTTCCCTTTGGAATTTCATTACCTGTACTCGGAGCTTATCGATCCCGTTATATACACTAGGCCAAGCAGCAGCTAAATTATTCAGTCTGGTTAAATAGGGCTGTTCCATTATTCAGAAGCATGGCACAGTGTAATTAATATTGTAGAGATATGTGACAGGCCGGGTGGCATTTCACTTAGTGACGGCACAGCGCCCGCTCTCTTCCTTCACTTCCTCTGCTCTTTGTCTTCTCCTCTCCTGCGTCTTTGTTTCCTTTTTGGAGGTTTTTCTTTTTACTGCCACTCTCTCTGTTTTCTTTCGTTCCCCCCTGCTCCCCCGTCGTTCTGACCAATTCCACCTCTCCTTCTCTTTCAACTCGTCTTTCGCGCTCTTTATTTTCGCCTCGGCTTCTGGGGATCTGCTGATGGTTTTGTGCATGTGTGCACGTCTTTACGTGTCATTGTGATGCCTTATATACAGTATGTGTGTATATATATTCATATTATGCTGATAGAACACTGAGTTTGGGAGAATGTCCGCGCTGTTTGATCGGCTGTGATGCTGCCGATCGAACAGCAGAAACGCTTCCTTGTTAATCGTGTGCCTGAACAGGAACGTGCAGCATCCGGAGCATGGATTTGAACAATGCGTATTGTGGCACCGCTGTGGAGCGCCTCCACCCTGCTCCCATCCTCATTCTGTCCTTCACCACGCTGCAGCTTGCAGGCTACTGTGTTATTAGATCAAGTACTAATAGATCGAAGTACTACTGTGTTGCAGCTGCCTGTTCGTTTTCTAAAGGTTCGACTACTAGATGCACACTTTGAAAAGGGAAACGTGCGAACAACACCAGACAGCTGCTCTCTGGCTAATTGAACCGTAACCACACAAAGGTTGCTGCCTTTTCACTTGCTCTCAGAAACCTTCCTGCTGCAGGTTCCCGCTGAGCAAACCCTGCCCTGCTGACTTTGACACTTTCAGTGAGACCTTCCCGGTGTTATCTAAGAAGCCGTGTTCCTGCGTGTTTCCACCAGTGTCTGCATGTTGATTTACTCTGATGAGTGGTTAAAACCCAGCTGCGTGTCAGCTCCATGTGTGCTTAAGTGGAAGGGCGAAAGCTCAAGGACTTTTTCTACAAAGCAGTGCCTCAAATCTCTGAGCGAGAAATATTTTTATACATTTTTATCTGACGTTATAACTCAAAGCGAGACAATAAAAAAGCTACAGCGGCTTCCTCCATTTTGGACTTTAGGGCTACGGGTTTGTTAGTGGAGCCCCCCCCCCACACACACACACACTGTCACTCACAGCCCTCATTGTTATCAGGAAGCCTCCTTGGCCTTGTCCTCGTCTTCTTCATGCAGCCAATTAGGAGCCATCTCCTCTTGTTCTCATCCACGCTCCTCCTCCGCTCTTGTCAAAGCTCTTTTACCAAACAGGGGAGAAGGAGACTTCAAAAGACTGTTGTCTTGTTTTTATCTGCGGAGTGAAACTACAGAGGTGCCGAATGACAACACAGATCTCAAAGCGTGCGTGCGTGATGCTGGAGGGATTATTTATGTGTTTACACGCACGGTCTCTGTATGTAAATATGCACAATATATAACTTCCATCCATCCAGATGCAGTCGGGTCGCGGGGTGCTGGAGCCTCTCCCAGCTGTCTTTGGGAGAGAGGCGGGGTACACCCTGGACGGAGGGGCCAACACACAGACACACAGACGAACACACATGCACACTCAATAAATGAAGAAATATATACAGACAATGAGCTCATGTGCTGTTTGTGCAGGTGTGTGTCAGACGGAGCAGGTTCCTGTAGCTGCAGAGTGTGTTTGCTCGTACAGCAGCGTGCTGTCGGCTCACTGCTCCCGCTCTTCAGGGCTTCTGAGTCTGACTCTTCTCACTTCTATATTTCATCTGCTGTTAAATAACTCAGTGTTGATGAGTCTGATTTTCTCTTCGTGGCTTGTTTGTCAGATGTGGGGAAATGTTCTGTTTCATTCTGTAAAACTCCCTGGCAGTGTTTTCAGGCCCCTCCAGGTGTCCATCTTTACTCTGTGCTTCAGCTGGCTTCCGTTTAATCCAGTGAGATCACAGTGGACACGCACATCTCTGACACATCACACAATGATTATTAACGAGGTGGACATTTTCAGAATGACCACCGCGTGGCAGGCGGTGAAACGGCTGCTTTGAAGGTTTCTTAAAAATATCCACCTAGGTCATTAAAGAAGACTCCTCGACTCCTCAGAGTCCAACCGACAGCAGGTCGATCGGACCGGCCGAGTCCTCCAGACGACACGCCTTCATTAAACTACAGCTACAGCTAATCAAAAACTCGTTCCTATAACCGAAAGCCAATCGGTAGAAATAGAACTTTACGGCGTGCCGCCGCCGGTTTGCTCGTGTAGCTTCAGGACGAAGGCGATGGCAGGTTGGTTCTGCAGCTCACAGACTCCTGGTCCTGTCTCGTACTGTTCACTGCAGACATTTGTGTTTAAAATCAAACTACTGATATTTAGGTTTTCAGCTGGATTTGATGCTGTGAGCACCTTTTAGATTAATTTAGAGTTGGCTCTAAATGCACACTCGTGGTTTCATTGCACTTGTCTGTTAATGTCATCCATATGTACTCTATTTATTCCTGTTGCACACATTAAAATGTAAAGAGAAAACTATGAAGTGATATCTGCATGAAACCTGTGTGTGTGATGAGCGGTTTACCGTAGCTCAGCTGGTCCATCGTGTTCCTGGATTAGACAGTCGAAGCAGTAAAAAGATGCATTCCCTCTGTGGGAGCGTGCTCTATGTCTTCTTCCCCCACAAGCTAGTGTCCTGCTCCAGACCTCAGGTTTGTCTCGCTGCCCCTTCTTTGGCTTTCAGGCCAAACCACGGCAGCGAGGTTTTCCTCGGCCAGTTGTCCCTGACAGGTTTCAGCGTGCAGCTTGCTGCTCCAATTTCATGTAAGGGCTGAACCGGGGCAGGCCTGATAATTCATCATGTGTGATAGTACTGGGTGTTACTCGCACGCACAGCTTCACAGTTTGTCCACCGGAGTATCAAACGTGTTCCTGCTCCCTCGCGGGCGCTGGACATCCCGCCGGAGCGGTGGGAGAGGTCACGTTTGTATGTTCCCTAACCGACCGTGTTTAGTTGTTTTCTCTCCTCTCCCCTCGTCTCCACGCACACCTCGGGTAACTATAACTACCGCGGCTCGCCAGATGTGTCCCCCCCCTGTGCTCCAACAGTGCTCTGACTCTGAATCGTAAGCAGTAGCTCGGAGGGGGAGAGAATCAGCATTCGTTTACACTCACAGTGTAAAGAAATGTGATTGGATTGTTTTAATTGACAGTATGGTTGCGTGGAATCACACACATCTGATTTATTTTGGTGCCGACAGCAGCCCCCCCCCCCCCTTCCTTGGTGTTATTTCTTTAAAGCGACAGGAACTTCTCCATCCACCCCGATGGGGAGGATTTGAGGCCTTCTCTGCCGCTGACACTGAGCCAGCACTTCATTAGAGCAGCAGAAGAAAGTGTGACACGTTAATGAAGTATTATTTATCAATTAGTGAAGCTGCTCCAGTGTGTGAGACTGACGTCGCCGTGGCGACACAGAATCGGCTCACAGGGGAGTCGAGTGTTTAGAGTAATTCTGCCTCTCTGGTTTTTTATTTACTCTGTATTTTATCCTTTTCACCTTTATCTCCGTCTCTGCGTGATTCAAGCGTCCTGCTTCGTCTTCCTCCGTGAACGTCCTTCTTCCCTTTCTCTCTCAGTTCTCAGTCGATTTTCCAATTTCTCTCCCTTTATTGGTTTGACCATTAAAACAGGCGGAGCGGCCGTTTCCTCCACGCTCGCCCTCACCTCCAACTCTTCCCCTGACCTTTCATTTCTTGTCACATTTGTCTTTGTCGACGCCCTTTCTCCTTCTCGCTGCCTCCTCCCTTCCTGCAACTTCACCCGCACTGACCGCCGCGCACTGCCGGCTGCAGTTTCCCTGGAAATGCACACGAGAGAATTATATTTTGTTCACATGTGCTGCCCATGTGTGGAGTGTGCCTCTTGTTCTGTGGCACCGTTGGTGTGTGTGTGTGTGTGTGTGTGTGTGTGTGTGTGTGTGTGTGTGTGTGTGTGTGTGTGTGTGTGTGAGTGTGAGTG